>PVJH01000479.1:0-310287 GCA_004026705.1 Nesogale talazaci
AAATAGAGGGCTGAGCCCCGGTGGCATAAGTGGTTGAGTGTGGGACTGCGGCCCATGGCTTTGGCGGTTCAAATCCGGCGGCAGCTCTCAGGAGCAGCACTGGGTGGCGCCCTTGACCACCAGAGGAAGTGATGCCCACCAACACCCACCCCCCACCAAAAAAAAAAAAAAAAGAAAGAAAATAGTGGAAAGAAACAGAGACAACTTGTTAGAGGGGGGGGGGGGCGTGGAGAGAAGAGGGAGAGGAAACAAATACACTTCAAGCACGTGGAATCCAGAGTTAAGTGAATAAACTGTTTTAGGGGAGAATGCCCCACAGATAGCAAAATCATTCATGGAAATGGTTGACACACTCTACAGATTTAAACAATGCGAATTTTACTAGATAGAAGGCCGAAGATAAGATCACAATGCCAGAGAATGAAATACCTTATTTAATGAAGTACATTCACAAATAAACTAACATCAATTAAGAAATAACATATTAATTGAAAAAAAAGGGAATACAGGAAAGCACAGTTTTTTATGTAAGAAAAATCAAGTTGCATATAATGGGAAAAGAGAGACATAAGCAGCCTTGGGGAAGAGAAAGCATCCTGAGTGAGGAGTGGGGACACGATGGTGGGACTGCATAGGAGAGCGAATGGAAATTGTAGAACATCTAAAAGGCATCAGGAGGAGAGCTTTTCAGTTAAGTGCATTTTTTTGTTTGTTTGTTTTGTAAAAGATCAAATCTAAATGAGAGAATCCTGCTGTCTGAAGTGATAAAGGATCTCCTCTGCTCTTAGGGACCAAACAAGTGCTGCTGCTATGATTTTCCAATAAAACATCATTTGGAAAAAGGAAGAGAAAAATGTTTGCAGGTCTTTGATTAGCTTTTTGAATTGCAATTGGATTATGATCATCAGTTTGGCAGTCTGAGGGGTCAGAGAGCCTAAGAAAATTTTATTACACGCAAAGTCCATATTATTCCCTTAAACTATCTAAATCACAGCAAAGTGTCAGAGAAATTTTTATTACCATGTTTTCACAGTAGAATAAAGTCAAATAAATTAACTTGAATGCTAAGCTAATAGGAGATATGACATTTTCACATGAAATTAGTTCAGCTAGAAGAGGAATTGAATGAAATATGTAGGTATATATATTTTACATATTTTAGAAGGCGTTTTATTTTAATTATTTAGATTATTTAATACTTTTAGTTAATACTTTTATAAATTATTTAATACTTTTAGAAGTAATTATTTTAATAGAAGTGTATGGGTACAAGAGTAGGACATTCTCTCGGACCCCAGCTATCCAGCATTGTCTTAGAAACGTAACCTAAGATATTATGGTAAGAAAAGGTATAAAAGGCAACTAAATTACCCCCAGGAAGCACTGGATCCATCCATTCTGACTGACATAAACCCACCTAGGTAAGATGTGGGAGAACTGCAAAAGGCAACAAGAGGCTCAAATTCTGAACATAGGCCTCCACGTGTGCAAATGAACAGGTGACTCATGAGAGAGGTTTAAATCGAATATAGACGTCATAATCCAGTGTATAAGAAGGAAGAAGGAAACATGGGGTAGAGCAGACAAAAGCAACTATTTATATTTTCTGTAAGCCATCATTGTGAAGTCTCACTACCTTGGGATCAGCCCGATATTTTCTTAATTATATATAGATACCTTCACAATTCAAGGAAACGTCCTGTTAGTGTTCTGGATTGGGAAACCTTGGTTCTTGCCTGGCTATGCTGAAAGACTTCAGGCAGCAGAAGCACTTTTTGTCATCCAAGTGAGTTTACGAGGAGAAGGGAAGTTTGGGTATTACAGTCCCCCAAAGTACACACTGTTTCAGGAAAGCATAAACCATGCAGAAGTTTGGGACTGACAGCAAAACCAAAGCAAACCATGAATGAGGAGGAGCCAGGAAATTTCAGGGGCCACCCTGGGGGGTGGGAGTGGGTGGGCGGGCACTCAGGTGCATGCATAACACTGCCTCCTTCCTCACACAGGGGAGGTCTCACCCTCTGCTGGCATCATGTACCCCAGCCAGAGCAGAGAGACTGAGGGCAAGGCCTTCCTCCTTACTGGATGGGCACAGGGGTTGAAGGCCTTTGCCAACCTCATGGGCTGAGCTGAAGTGCAGCTGGGTGATGTTAAGGTGGGTGTGCCCGGGTTAGCTTCAACCCCTGCCTAGGGGGCCAGGATGGTCTCTGTAGTAATTCAGATCCCTGAGGTTAGAAACGTGCATCAAACTACACCTGCCTTGTCTTTCTTAGGCCACCTGCATCCTCTTGGTAGACAAGTTGGATTCCAGGGTGCTGAGCTCAGACACAACTCACCTTTAAGGCGGAGGAGGAATGGGTATTGAATTTTAAAAAAGGCATTCAGTAGAACGGCTGTTTTACGTTATTTCTTGTTTTTGTGGACAAATAATTTGGAAAGAAGCACTGTCACCACATCGATACCACAGCATGTGCCCGGTGTCCGTGTTTGAGGAGGAGGCAGCTTGTGGTGCCACAAGTTTGAATCCCAATTCTTGGGGGCCAACCCTGAGATCAACAGGCATGCGGAAGCAGAGGCAGATGTGCAGAGGAGGCATTGTGTAAAATTTGAAAGTAACAAGTTGAAACATTCCTGAAAATAGAACACAAAGCAGGTGACTACTGAACAAGATCTTAGATGTCAGAAGAGGAAGTGAGAAGCAGGCACAGCTCAGACTGACGTTGTTGGGCACATGAAAAACATCTTTAAATTAGCATTCACCGAGAGCGCACGGCCAGCACAGATGCGCCTTTCACTATCGGAAAGAAGCAGACTACAGAAACAAAGTGCTTCACTGGAGAAAATAAAAAGAAATTAGTGTTATTAAAAGAAAAGTATGTCAACGTGGTCTTTTTGTAAAACCTAACACTTTCCCTCAGCAATTTCAAGAACAATGTATGTTCCTATAAATTGTCCCCTGTGCCTTTTTTAATTTCCTCTTAGATTCAGTACTGTGTTATTTTTAGAAACCCCTCATTTGTCCACCAAGCCGGAATGTTTATTAAGTGTGTTAGTAATTATTAAATGAATACTGAAGAAAAACTATAAGAACAAGTCAAGTTGTTGCAAACTTTTTATGGATTCATTTGGCAGTTTTCTTTATCTTGAAAATGTATTCATTGTAATATGCCTAAAAAGTAAAAAAGTGTAATTTGCGATGTTGCCTCATTCATAAACATCTCTTTAAGTGATCAGTAAACACATCTAATGACCTCTCTTGCATAAACCAGAGGTGCTCTACATATTGGGCTGCCAACAAGAGCACCACAGGAAAAAAATGACCCTTTTAAAAATCTCTGTAAAGACTTATGGTCCTATCAACCCTCAGGGACCATTCTGCAATCTCCTGTAGAGTCACCATGCGTCCCTGTCCATGCACTGGCATGAGTGTGGTGTTTCTGGTGTGTAGAACACTCAGTAATATGTTCAGTAATATGAATTTTTCTATGAGTAAAATTGTATTTGCTATAGCATAAAAACACTGATGACTAGTGTAACAGGTGCAAATTCTATTGATTTGTGTGCCATATGAGGAGCTATGAACTCTGTGTACTCAGATATACCCATGTCTCAACAGGTCACTTTTTAATATCTATGGTCATCAGAGTTCAGACAACTTATAAAATCTAACACAATTCATATTTTAGAAGCTGTTTTGGTTTTAGCATCTAAGATTTCATAGTTTATGAGCAAGATATTTTCTAAGCTAGATATTTTCTAAAGGCTAAATTTTTTAATTACATTTTTGTTCTGAGTATAGTGCAAAATTTACAAGTGGTTACACGAAGTCCATCAGGGGCATGTTTCTGCCCTTTGTTCATATCTGCCACTATTAGCATTCTACCAAACGACAGTACTCTGTTATAACCAGAATGTCCACATCCCCGCAGAGCATGTTTGTCCACTCACACTCTCAGGCTGTGCTCTTCGTGATGCATCTACATCACTCCTAAGCCCCAGCAAATACTCCTTTCATTTCCATTTTTGAAATTCTGCCATTTCAATAGTTTTTTAAATTAATAGACTGATAAAGAATGTTTCTTTGGGATGGGTGGCACTTTTTTCTAACATGGCTGCTAGGCCTTAATCCAAGTTATAGCATGTAACCCTCAATAGTCTCTTTTCTGTAATTGCTGAGTGGTCTTGCATATTGTGGATGCATCGCAGCTGTGCTATTTGCAGTCAGAGTCCATCTGACATAGCTGTCTATGAAGTTCCGAAATGTCGCTGTTGGGAGTGTCATTGAGTCACTAGCAGGTGTAGGCATCGGTTGTCATGTCTCTAAGACATAGTTTCAGAAATCCCTTGATTATTTGGTAGTTGCATGTCTCATTTTAAAGACAAATTGCCAAATGTGTATTTGAATGTGGCTGTACAACACTAAATTCCTACCAGCAATTGGTGAATTATTTTTATGACATGCAAATGCACACTGGATAGCTTATTATTATTATTATTATTATTATTATTATTACTACTATTTAAACTAATAAGGGTGTAAGGACATCTGGCGTAGAAGTGACAATGCTTTGGATCAAGATCCACAAGGTCTGAATTTCAAAACCACCAGTTGCTTCTTGAGAGAAAGACGGGGCTTTCCACTCCTATAACAGTCACGGTTTCAGAAACTCACAGGGCAGTCCCCCCGTCCAATGGGGTCGCTATGAGCAGTCATGGACTTGACACAATGAGCTTGTTTGTTTGTTTTGATAAATTTGTAACCAATATCCCATGTGAACTTACATTGTCCTATGAGGCAGAATCACATCAATGACACACGGTAACAGTAGAGCAGGAGACTGAGAGTCTTCTAATGAGGGTAGTTTGTCACCTGTGCAGGCTTTTTCAGGGTGTATCAGTTTGTCACAGTGTGGTAACTTTCTGGAATGTGATGACACTGGCATTAAAATAACCAGCATGGACATTCACAGTGAGCACGTTAAAAAAGAATTTCCACACTCAGACAAGGCAGGCCGTTTCTGAAAATTGAACCACTGGACACCTTATAGACAGATAAGCCTTTGAGTTGAAAGGCACTCAAAATATCACCGAGCAACAGCTGTTTCCTCAAGATAGAGTTGGCTTTAATGACATAAATGGAATGTTGTTGTATGAACCTTCATTTGCTGCTGTGACTTGACTCAACATGAGAAGAGCAATAGGCAACCTGTTACAAAGTGTAGAATTGCAATGTATTAGTATATGAACTTGTTTAAGTTGTCTGGAATGGAGGGGGGATGCATAAAGGTCACTGTTCTAGCCATTACAGACCAGGAACAGACTTCTTTTGGTAATTTTGAATGTGACAATCATAAAGTTTATTATACAATGAAAAATTGAAGATGAATATCACATATGTAGTTAAATGAGATATTTAAAGATCTATCTTGAAATACACTGTTGTCAGTGATAGGATAATATACAAATGCTTACAAGGAAGATTGGTAAATATGCATATTATTCAAATTCATACACCAAGCATTAATGCCAAAGATGAGGATGTGGACATTTTTATCAACTTCTATAATACAAAATTGATAAATTAAGAAGTATTGGTAAGTATTTTGGTGATTGGCATGTGAATGTTGGAGACAAAGACAGGAGTTGGAAAAATGGCCATGGTGATAGAAATAAGGCTGAACATCAAATAATAGAATTCTGGAAGACCAATGTTTCCATTTCAATTACTAGCATAAGAACTCTATGAGTTAATTCTTCTATCTTAAAAGGCACTATGAGTCAGCATTAATTTGATAGAACATAAAAACAAAACTCGTGGACACCTGTTTATGGGATAAGCATTACTGTGCTCACCACAAACTTAGCAGTTCAAACCCAAGAGCTGCGAAACAAAAGAAAGACAAAGGCTATCTGGACCAATAATGATGGATCCTCCCAGAAATGCCCCAAGTTCTTCCTAATATAGAATTACTACAAGTAAGAATTCACTTGATGGCAATGTATTTGATTGATTTGTGTGGACATAATCATTTTTATTATTAATTATTCTTTTTGTTTTGTGTACAATTTATTACAGACAAGTAGTTATGAATTTATAAGTTCAGTAAAGTAGAGAAATAATATTCCCCTTCTTGTTCTTTCATCAAGAACTTTATAAACATGCTTATATTTAATTTATGACTATATTAACATACATATTAAATATCTATTAAATATATATATAAGCACAACCTCATCACTGTGTTTTTGCTTTTGACATCAAGTGCAATTTAGAAAATGTTGGAGAAGAAATCTATTGTAAAAACTAGAACAGTACAAGTATCAGTAATAGCTAACAGTTGTTTCCTTTATTCAATCCCTTGCATAAAATATCACTAGCTCATTTTTTTTTGCCTGTTAATTTTAGTCCTTCCATTGACTTCTTATTATTTAATCACAGATATAATATTCGTTAAGAAACTCATATCTGAGTTTTAGAAATATTGCATGTTTCAATGTCGTAATATGATTTTATTTTGCTATTAAAGTATGTGTTTCTAAAATTTACATACTTTTGGAATTCAATCATTTTTATCACTTTCTTAAATCCTTTGTGTGAAAATACAGAGTCTTGTGAACTGGTTAGAGTTCGTGAATGCTTAGTGAAAGGTCAGGATTTTGAACCAAAGGCCAAGGCATGGAAGGAAGAAGTGGCACTCTTCTGTAAGAATGACATCCGTGAGAGCTCTAAGGTGCAGTTCTGCTCTCTCCTATAGCACGGTGGAATCAGAATTCCTGTGTGTTTACTTTTTTAGCTTGCTGCCCAATAATATAAACCACTACAAGGCATTTGTAAATCAGGCAAGTATGTGTTTTATGTGGAGTGCATGACCCCTGATTGACAGAAACCATTTCCCAAGTGATGGGAGGATGTGTGTCATTTTGAATCTACGCCATACATCATAATATTACAAAAGATGAGAAGGAATGTGTGCAGAAATAGCAATCAGACCCAGGCTTAAGGCATGTATTAATGCTAAAATTTCCTTGAAATTTTGTTAGTCAACGACTCACTCTGATTTTTATAATTTTGCTTTCATTTATACATACAATATTCATTATGTAAACAGCATCCCAAGGGTATTTTGTGACACTTAAAAAAAAGTGTTCTCCTAGTCAGTCAAATGCAGTTGTATAACTTTTGCATTTCCGGTCGTCTCTGTAATCCTAATTATGAAGATCTGATGTAATCAAACTCACTACCATTGGGTTGATTCCAAGCCTAGAAGGCAAGTTAGAACTGCCTCTCTTGGTTCCTGAGCCTGCACATCTTCGTGGCAGCATAAAGCTTCATCGTGCTCTCATCTAAATCTGCATCTACTTATCTATATTTCTCAGCCTAATTTCAAACCCACACATGACCCTGAAGTTGACTGTGGCTCATAGCGAGCATGTATGACAGAGTGGAACTGATCTGGGTGATTTCTTTAGCCATGCAGACTACCTCCTCTAGCTCTGGTTGGACGGTTAGCTGTCGGATTCAGAACTCCAACCTATATTTGTTACCCGATGTTTACTCAACCGAGCTATTCGTGTTCCTCCTATCTATACAGTGCTCCTTTATTATTCTCACAGTCTTTCCTGTTCATTCATTGTATTGACAAAAACCAAGGCATATTTTCTTTCATTGCGTTAAATCATTATAGCCTATCTGTATATACTTTGGAGTTAAATGTGTTAAATATTCTTACTATTTCCTCTATAACAAGGTCAACAAATTTCCTATGTGCATGCATGCTCAATATAATGCTTGACATTTATCAAATCGAAATCTCTCGACATACTTGACATGTAGGATGCTTATCAAATGCTCAATAGATTTTCTCATCATTTAAAATCATATATATTTCCTTCAAAGCCTCCTCATTTTAATAAAATTCAAAATCCTGATAAACCTATGAAAGCATACTTCATATTGCCTTCACCATGCCCATAATTAACTTTGATTTAAAATCTCATTTTCTCATTTATTTCTTTTCATTTCGTACACTGACCCTCTTGCCTGGAATACTCTTTCCCCATATCCATCCAAAGTTATCCCCTCACCTCCTTCAAGTTTTTGAGGCAAAGTTTCATTCTGAATTCCACTCTATTTCTAGTCATATGTTGTTTCCTGGAACCCACTTCTTCCTGTACTTTATATTTTCTCAATAGCATTTTTCATTTCTTAAAAAGGGATAAGATTTACCCATGTATGGTGCTTGCACAATGTCTAAGTTGTGTTGTAATGTCATAATCCATCCACGAGGGAGTGATCTTTGTCTGCCCTGGTGTTTCTCCAGGTCTTAGAAGAGTGACAGTCCAGGTTTTATAAAAAATAAATACAAATAAAGGAAGAGATATGCATTTTTCTAATTGTAAGTAAATACATGAGCTAAATTCTACTCCATTCTGGAGAGTCTTTAGGTAATTGATTTTAGTGCATCAGTTTCACTTTCCACTACTAATGCGAATATACATTTTATTATTTTCTTCTATAATTAGTACTTCCAGTGCTAGCTCATTGAGCTTTATCTATGTTTTCCTTCCTTAGACTTCATAGTTAAATTGTAGGATTTATATAACACATTTTCCTATGGCAAAAATCATAAATGTCCTTGCCATACAATTGCTTGACAAAGGAAATGAGGAGCACCTCCTCTTTCTTGTTAAGCTCCATCCCACTGCCATGAAGGTGATTTTACTTCGGAAACCCTCTCCAGGGTTTCAGAGGTTGTTGTTCTTTCTTTACAGTACTGAGAGACTCAACTCTCTCTCAGAGCTGCTGGGTGATTTGCACCTCCTTTTCGTAAGCAAAGCACTGCTTCATGGAGAGCAACCCGAAGCGCCTCTTAAATCCTTAGTGGAAGGAAATATAACAGTCGTAGGAGCTGTGGAGCTGGTCTGGTTGGTATCGATTTTACTTTGTTGCTGCAACGTGCCATCAAGCCGGTTCCAACCCACAGTCACCTTAAGAACAATGAAACTCTCACCACTCCTGCGTGATTCTCACTTTATTCTCACTGCTGCAGTCTCTGTGTCAGCCATGCTCATTGAGGGCTTTTCCCTGCCACTCTGCTTTAACAAGGATCATGCCCTCCAGGCGCCATTTTCTCCTGACACCATGTCAAAAGAGCAGGAGATGAAGTCGCTCACCATCCTTGCTTCTGCGTTCTGGCTGACCTTCTTCCAAGACAGGCGCTTGTTCTCTTGATAGTTCGTGGTACTTTCAGTGTCCTCCACCAGCACCGTGAGTCAAAGGTACCAGCTCTTCTGTGACATTTCATATTCAATGTTCAACGTTCATATGTGTTGGGACAACTGAAAACACTCAGGTTTGGGTCAGATGCACTCCAATGCTCAAGGGAACAGCCTCGTTTTCCAACATTTTCAAGAGGTCGTGTGGACTGCTGGTCCAGATTAGAGGATGTCAACCATCTTTACATTGAGTTGTAATCCAGACTGAAGACTGCAGTCCCTGAGCTACAACAAGTGCTTCATGTCCTCCTCACCTTCAGTAAGCAAAGTTGTGTCATCTGCACATCACAGTTTTTTTTTTTTTTAATAAAACATCTTCCAATACTGATGCTACATTCTTTTTCACATCATCCAGTCTGGGTAATTATTTGTTCAGATTTTATTTTACTTAAAGATCAATCTATGCCAGAATTTTATGTGTTTAGCTTCCCCTATTTGTTTAATTCAGACAATATTTATATTTAGCATTTACTTCTTGAAGAAGGTTCCAGGGAATGTTATCACAGCCAGAGAATGCAGAATGGACACAGGGGACAATACGGAGACTGGACTATTGAAAGTCAGTGATCCGGGAGCTTTTCTGATGTATTGTAATTACAAATATATCTATGAAGGTAAATGAAATCATGAATAAGGTTATTGTCTCTATATGTTAACATATATTGATAAATTAAAAATATTGAGTATTGTATCTTAGATAAAGATTCTAGAATCATCAACAGAAATAAGTAAAATTAAATTATTTTGTGAATTCCATGTTACAACTTGCACAAAGATTCAAAATATACATGTAGCCATTAGTATTATTTCTATGTCTAATGTTTGTTTAGTCTTATTTTCAAACTAATGATCATAATTCATTATCTTCAGGGAAGAATATAATTTAGCCTAGCAAAGACAAACTTCCAAAGATATCTGCTTGGTATGCAAAAAGTGGCCCAAATTTAACCTTTTCCACTTCCTAAATTATGAAAAATTTGAAAAATCAAGCAAAAATAAAAAGGCAGGTGGGGGCCCCCATATTATTTCTACTACAGAACAAGTAATGTGACAATTCTAGTTGATATCTACCAGTATTCAGACTCTTTTTGGGAGGGGGGCATCACTGCCCTCTGGTGGGAGTGGGGGGCCCAGCAGCCTTGTTCCTGGAGAGCTGCTGCTGGATTTGAACTGCCAAGCCAGTGGGCTGCAGTTCCGCACTCAACCACTACACCACCGAGGCTCAGCCCAGTATTCAGATATTCTTAATATAAAATTCCCGTATTAAACCAGCATCATTTCTCTATCCCTCCTATTCAAATCTCCTTTTACTTTTGCAAGGGTAGGACCTGCCACTAGTAAAGAAGAAGAAAACTTGCTGTCAAGAATCATGTGCTGCAAGTGATGGAGAGACTCAGACTCTAACATGCTGCTCTTTTCTTCCAAAAATAACTGGTAGATTGTTTACTTGACACCTCCTCAAGCAGAATGAGTGAGGAACTGAAGAAAACAAGGACATGCGGTATTAAAGGAGATTCCTAGACAAGAATGGGCCTTCTCTGTCCATGCCTGTTATCTATCAGAGGTCTGTAAGTGTTGCTGTCAGAATTGAATCCCTCAAAAATGATTTTAGAGGAATTGAGAATCCTAGACCTGATTAGTTTAAAATAATTGTTCAAAAATGAGACAATAGACCAAACGTTAGACAGATTGAAAGTGCACCCTAGTAACTGATGTTTAAAATTATTTCCAGACTTCACAAGAACGGAATTGAGTTTTTGGGGTGCATCATGGAAACTTATTTATGGGTTGATCTATTCCAGTCGCTTCATGTATAAAACTGACCTTAATACTTGGGAATTGGAACCCTTAGGACAGGTGGATTGGACCAGGCTAGTCAAAAGTATTTTCAAATAATATTACATTTGGGTTAAAAGTGACTACTCAGATAGTTTTTATGGATAATGCTCTGAAAAAATGCAAATCCCTTTCTGAATTCTAAATGCATACAACATGATAAAAATCAGTTATTTGCAAATGTCCCAATTCAAATTCAAAACGATCTGGCATTCCAAAGAAATGTTTTTGAAAATAGATTTTGCTCAGATATTTTCTCTTCTCCAGTTATGTTATGGTTATTTTTAGCCTGAGGCAACTTAACTACCCAACCATCCTCCTGAGGTCAGGACTCCCTGCAGTGGGCTGACTTGTTATCTGGGATTATTTTAATGAATGTCATAAATCACCAAGTAAAATGTTCCACTTTGAATCAAATAGAAACAATCATGAGCACAGATTTTAAAATGTCTTTCAAAAAACCAGATGTCAACAAGTCTTTGCTTCACTTACAACTCAGAGTTTAGAGAAAGGAAAATAGCATCTGCATTCCAAAATAATAGCAATACTGCTACTGTGAATTAACCAAATTTTTTAAATGCCTAGTAATAGGAAAAAAGATACTGTTTCCTTTTGTTTTTTCTTTCCTGCAGCATGAAAAAAATAGTCATCAAACTACTAAATAGTCTACTTAAGAGAGAATTTATTCGTGCCATCACTGATTGTCTCCTTTCATTCAATTACTTGCTGGCCGGTGGATCAAATTATCCCTTTGCATTTATGAAATTTCCATAATCTTAAAAATTGCTTCATGTTGTTATTGGTTTTTGGTTAGTGTAGGTTTGATTTGTTGCCAGTTTACTTTAATCTGTGGCACCTAAAGCTTCAGATAAGGATCTTTTCATATCATAAACAAGTACTCTATAGTTAGAACTGTCCTGCTGATTGGGTCTGGGGTCTTCTGGCCCTGCTGGTCCCTTTATTCCGAGTTGTCACTAAGGCATGTATGCCAGACAGTATGCGCACACATATTTAAAAACAGATAACAATTCACATGTTTATGAATGAAAAGAAATGAAAAAAATGAAAAATGAAAAAAAACATTATCCTGATATTACATTAGATGAGCAAGAACTGTCAAACTGATCTTCAACTCTGTTCCTGACTTCCAAATATAAATGACATTGGATTTATTTTCTTAAATCATTTTTCCAATCCTCTCTTTAAATATTTTAGCTCCATTGAAGACTTCTATTAAATCAATCTCTTAATCCTCTATGATTGGAATGGAAATTATCTCTTCTTTCCCTGTGTGAATCTCTTTTCTTATTAATTTAAATTAAAAGTATGTTAAAAGTTGACAGTATGAGATCTCTCCTACTCAAATATATTTCAAGTATATCTCAGAGATATACTTAGAGACTTTATAACTGAGTCTCTTATCTTAAATTTTAAGGACATAAGAACCAGAAAGCTGCATTGAATACCTAAGTCTCGGAGGCATTGGGGCTTAACATACTATAACCCAATTCTTAATTTGCAAACTAGGGTACTTTATAAGATAATTCCTGTCATGTAGACTTTCATCTCAGAGCAACCCAATAAGGATAAAGTAGAACTGCCACATAATTTCACACACTCTGATGCTGGAACAGGGCTTCTTGAACAGTCACAGCAGGCTCCTAAGGGTGTAGAATGTCATGGATGCTTGTCTCATCTTTCCAGCAGTTCATTGCCCAGCCAAGCACTTTAACGAGCAGATCACTCAGGCTCCTATCAGCCTTGTGGACCCTTTTAATTTCAATCATATTTTGTTTTGTCCAAAGAATCAAATTACATCACTCCCAATGAACATATTTCTCTTTTTTTAAAAATTTTTTTTTGGGGGGGGGCATCACTGCTCTCCGGTGGTGGGAGTAGGAGGACCAGCCCCACTGCTGGAATTGAACCTCTGTCCCAGTGGGCTGCAGTCCCATGCACAACCACTACGCCACCAGGGCTCAGCCCCATATTTCTCTTTTATTAATTAGTATGCAAGAACATATGTATATATACATTTTCTCAATACTAGAAGTTCAATCATGAAATGTAAATCTAAATTATGATTCTCTATCGAAGAACCATTAAATGTAATAGTTCTTCAGTTTTATGAGCATAAGAATGCTACATGAGAAAAGCTACAGTTGGTTAATGCCCAGGGCCCAGAGAAGGAGCACAGGAATGGAGACAGCCATCCTCTCCCTAGGTTTGTCTATGTTAAAGTAGAGGGTACCGCTACAATGAGGAGTTATCTTTTTTTACCCCTGAATTGCCAACCATTTAATTCTTGATAATTAAATGTACTTTATGATAGATCCAAACATCATGTGCCTCAATGGCAGATCATTGATATTTTAAACGTATAGACCTTTGATTGTCTGGAAATCTGGAACTTTGTTGGGCATTGGGATTTTTCCTCAGTTGAAAGTAAGATGCTCATTTTTGCTTTGGATTCTACACCTACATTTGTTTGATATCACATGACATTTCTCTGAGCTGTCTTCAGTACTTCTGCTGTGCATGCAATTTTTGACCTGTTAGCATTGTGATGCTCCATGGTCTCTTTGTCCATATTACCTCATATTAAGTAATCTGCTAGTGTTTTCCTGGAAATGAACATATTGGTTAGCTCCTTCTCAGAAACATACTATTGTCTTATGTAATCTCTAAAATTTGGAGGTTTAAACTTGGATAAAACTAGAGATAATTGTATATATTTAAAGGGAATAAGTCATTTTATGGTGTCAAAATCCTAATTAGATATCAGTAATGTCACACAGTCAACTTTTAACACAAGGACATGGTTGAAAATAACTTCAAAATATTTGTGCCAAAGCAGTCCCTAACCTGACTTGAAATTTAAAGGTAAGATTTGATTCCTGCAGAAACACCAGGTAAACAAATAAAAGTGCAAAAAGATAAAAGTGCAAAAAGCTAGTGTGCTCCTTTCTTTCTACAGATTAGCAGCAGAGTAAACATTAACAGGGAAAAATAGCGCATGAATATGAATATCAAATTTGGCAACTAATTCATAAATATCACTTATGCTTACATTGGTATATCCATGTCTAGTTAGTCACTGTCCATTGTCTTATGTCTACATAGTCTTCCATCACATCATCTTACCCAAGACATGATAAATGCCAACACCAATCAGGTACTGACTTTGACAGATGTCTAATGCAGCAGAGAGTGTGAATACACAGCCACTGCTGGGGTTCTATGGTATACAATCTTTGCAGCAACAAATTTACCCATAACCACGTGCCTAGAAATATCACTAGGAGCCCCAATCCATTCTAAGGCCTAATCCACAGAGTACCTTTGGGATTTAACAGGAATAAACAAAAGTTACATAGTCATATAATGGGTAAATAAATCAAAAATGAAAATAGATAACTTGCTATGAAAAAATAACCCAGACTCGCAGTCTCAAGTAGATGTGACCCTGTAGCAGCCCTATAGGACAGGATAGAGCTGTTCCTGTGAGTTTTTGAGAATGTAATTCATTAAGGGATTAGAGAACCTGTCTTACACCCATCGTTGCAGGTACTGTGTGAACCCATCTAATTGAAGACCTTTTCTTGCCAATGCTCTACTTTGCCAAGCACGAAATCCTTCTCCAGGGACTCATCACTCCCAGGAACATGTCCAGAGTATGTGAGACAAGTCTTGACACCCTTGCTTCTAAGAAAGATAGTGAGTTTGCTTCTTCTAAGAGAGATGTATTTATTCCCTGACAATCTACTGTATATCTTTCTCCAATACCATCGTTCAAATTCATTCATTCTTCTTCAGCCTTTCTTCTTAATTAGCTAACTTGCACGCATATTTGACAAGCTTCCCTGGCATCTACAGGATACACCTACAATAGAAGAGGCATGGATGGAGCCACCATGTGTCAGTGCTAGCAGAGAAAGAAACAAAAGGAAATGGGCATTGTGAAATGTCCTGGTGGCACACAGAATAGGTATTGGTCTGATAACACTAGGTAAGCAGTTCAAACCCTCCAACATGTCCATAGGAGGGGGATGAAGTTATCTGCTTCTATATGTATTTGCAGTCTTGGAAAATTTATATACATTCCCCATGAGTTGGAATCAATTCAGTGGAGGTGAATTGTGGTAGAATGCATTGTGATACTCTATCTTCTTTAATGATGACTTTAGTGTACATATATTTTTTGGTGGGTGAGTGAAGTATATTTTTGATCCCAAAATTCTCTGCATAAAATCACAAAGATTATTAGGGGCTGGGGGGTGTATGCTAGAATACCTCTCAAAACCTGATTAAAAAGTGAAATATAGTGGTGTATAATCATCCATGGTAATATGTCATGATTTAATTTTAGCCATTGAATAAAATTTACATTTTCATTGTTGTTGAGGGTTTTTTTTGGCATCACTGCCCTCTGGTGGTTGTGGGAGCTACTCTGTGCTGCTTCTGAGAGCCGTCACTGGATTTGAACCGCCAAACCTTTAGGCCGCACTCCCACACTCAACCACTTACACCACCAGAGCTCAGCCCAAAATTTACATTTTCAACATGATGCCCGTGGCGTTCAAATATAAACTATAATATTACTTCACAAAGGTTGTGAGGAACAGGCTAATACTATGTTTGTCATCACTTTGTACCCTTCACTATACCAAGAACAAATCGACACATCTAGGGATCCTTCTAACAAGATTTCAAGGTATTTGAGAATGTTTAGTTAATTTTATCTTTTTTCTTATAATAGTATTTGAAAAGCCCTAGGAGCACTGTCAGGTAAACACTGGATTTCTAACCGAGGCGTTGGTGGTTCAAACCACCAGCCCTGTCTTGGGAGAAAGATTAAGACTTCTGCTCCTTTAAACACAGGCAGTTCTGGAAACTTCAGGTAGGGTAAGTAGGAGTTGAGATTGACTTTCTGGCTGTGTATTTAGTACTAGAACTTACACTGTTGTAGATGCTTTTCATATGAGTGGGGGAAAGAACCAATTCATTCCAATAACTTCTGTACATATACACCATTTTTATAATTAAATATTAAGTGACACGCTAGTCTAAGAGCAAAATACTAAAAAAGGGAGCCAGAATCTTACCCCTGGTATATTTCTCTGTTAGTTATAGAGATATAAAAATGAACACACTAGCAAGGAAGATATTTATATTGAAAAATACTGGGCTGAGCCCCGGTGGCGTAGTGGTTGTGCGCGGGACTGCGGCCCACTGGGATGGAGGTTCAATTCCAGCAGTGGGGCTGGGCCTCCTACTCCCACCACCAGAGAGCAGTGATGTCCAAAAAACAAAAACAAAAAAAATAAATAAAAATACTACAAAAAATAAGACAAAACTCTATAATGAAGTAAACTAAGGTTGGTAGAATTGAAAATTGTCATATGAGATGACAGGAGAGAAAAACTTGCATTGCCACTTGAATGAAGGAGAAATATATGCTATCCTACAATGATGCCAGATAGAGCAATATGGGGGGAGGGGAGATTGAAAATTGACATGAATGATGAGAAAGAACAGATTGCATTTCAATTCAGATGAAAAGATAGTAAATGTAGATAGAAAAATTATTGAGAGCAGCTGGATTCACCTGTGCAAAGGCCCTGAGGTAGGGACAAACTCAATGTGTGAAAGAAGGAGGAAAACATAAAGGAGAAATGCAGACCAAATGACATGGGGCTGTACTAAACTTTAGTGGGTTAATTTTTAAAAATTACTTAGATGTTATATTTCCACAGGTTACTGAAAATCCAATTTTATTTAAAAAGCTGTAGAAACCTGGAATTCTTGATTCATTTGGAGCATGTAAGATACCTGAGTGTCCTTACTTTCTGGGCAGTTTTTACTAGTGAGGTTCTGTCCCAGGCTCCTGTGCCTCTGGCTGTCCCACTCCTCTTCTGTGCTCTTTTACTGAGTAATCTCCCCTAAGTGTTTTGGATTAAAACCCAACTAAGTACCCTGAGGCAGTCAAGCTCAGGGAGCACTGAGAAGCGTAATGCCTTTAACACTTCCTTCAGGGCAGGCCTCTCCTAGAAAATGCCTGCAGACTTTCATTTTGAAACAGCCTAATCAAAGGGCTTGGAAGGGCACTTTATGTCTGTGTCCTCCAACAATTAATCATTTTCCAAATAATGCAGACCCTGAAAAAAGTGATGAAATGGTAGAAGATAATGCAGAGCATAGGCTAATGCATATTTGATTTGTTTACCGCCCCATGAAGTACTTATCTGATCAGAGAATCTTCCACTTTCATCACGGAAATTTGAGGCCTCTTGATATTTGAGAATCTGAATCCACTTAAAAGTATGTCATAGCCCTTAGTCATTAAAGAAAATGAAAAATTCAGCAAAGATCACAGTGGACCATTTTATTCTACTTAAGAGTTATTACATAGTTATATCCAATGGGAGTAGGCAATTTTTAGACTTGTAGCAAACTTACAGGTGCACAATGCAGTATTATTGCAAAAATTCTTAGATAGGTAGAACTGCAAGTGCCAAAAATATTTTGTAATGTGTAATTAAAGTTTATTTGGATAGTCCTTTACATAAGATTTGAAAACCACAGACTTCCGTTGTCACAACATGGAAACGGGAATGAACAGAGACTGGCACTTCCACCTTGGTTTTGTTGTGGTTGTTTCCATCTGGATTGTTTCATTTTCAAAATAAGTCTGTCGGATGTGGGTTGCTTATAAACATGATATACACCATAAATATCATTTCGTTTTGCATCGTCAAAGAAAGAAGTGATTCTTATATTAAAAAAGCTTCATGTTAAATTCTGTAACACCAAAATCTATTTCCCCTTTTAAATAAGATCAGGCTAGAGTGTTGGAGCTAGGTACACGTTTATCAAGGCTTCTCATCCTGAAGGGACTCTAAACCAGCGGTTCTCAACCTGTGGGTCATGACCCTTTGGGGATCGAACGGCGCTTCCACAGGGGTCACCTGATTCAGAACAGTAGCAAAATGACAGAAAGTAGCAACAGAAATAATTTTATCGGTGGGTGGGGAGGTGTTACCACAACATGAGGAACTGTACTAAAGTGTCACGGCATTAGGATGGCTGAGAACCACTGCTCTAGACTATTCCTTGGTAGTTTCTTAACCATTTTCCTGATTCTTTACTTCTTGATAGAATTATTTACAGCACATGAATTTCCTATGACTTTCCTCCTATATTTAATGCAACAGCCAACACTTTTCTTAGAGGCATTGAATCCAATTAGATGTTGATTATCTGAGGAAACCAACATTATTTTCTTTCCCTCCCCCTCCCCCCACCAGAAACATTTCCTTGTAATCTTTCTGAACAAATAGCTGAACACATAGAAAAAAAAATGACCGTTAAGCTTTCTTTTATCTTAACTGCACATATTAAATAAAATGATAAGTTTGCTTGGCACTTATGATGAGTTTTCAGTGAAAACTCATATTTGTCTGTCTTACTGTATAGAATGGAATCTGACCCAGAATTTAAAGCATCAGAACAGTTTTAGCAAGTGAAGAAACCTAGAAAGACATTTGTTTATATACACAGGCATTTCCCAAATATTTCAATGAATGAAGATGAATCAAATGTGATTCATCGCATTCCAGGAAATTGAAAGGTGTGTGCTACATAGCAAACCACACTCTATAACAAGAGCTTATGGAAGTTCCAGTGTAATGAACATTCAATGCAGGCATGTGATTTTTATCTCAGAATGACAAGAGATGCTAGTATTATTTTGGTGGAGGTTTTGTAAGTTTGTCATTTCCATAGGGTCTGAGAGACCCTGGCTCCAGGAAAATGATTCACTGCTAATGAGGTTGACACTTATGTCTGACTATCATTGCACAAACTGCTCACTGTGACTCCAGACATTTTTCACCTGAAGTCTTGACTGATGTGTCACAACCTTTGTTTAATTTCTCAGAGTAATGACTGGCACTCATAGATTAACAGGGAAAAAAACAAATCAGTCTTCTAATCCACCTGACACATAGCAAGCCTATAGGACAGGGTAGACCTGCTCCTATAAATCTGCCAGACTGTAACTCTGGGTTGTGTTGCTGTTGGTAGATTCCGTGGAGCAGTTTCCCACCCTGAGCAACGCTGAGCACCCCAGAAAGAAACACTGCCTTGTCCTGTGCCATCCGCCGTATTCTGTCCATGCCTCACAGTGGTCTCCATGTCTGAGCCCATTGCAACAGACCCTGTCTCAAACCATCACTGTGAGAGACTTCCTCTTTCCCATCGCCCTCTTCTTTATCAATCACAATGTCCTTATGCAGGGGTGAGTCTCTCCTCACAACACGTGAAATCGCACCATCCTTTCCGTCCAGAAGTCTTGCAGGACTTCTGAGAAAGATCAGTTTGTCTTTTTAGCAGTCCGTGGTACTTTCAATATTCTTCTCCAGAATCACGATTGAAATGCATTGATTCAGACATTCTTATTCAACATCCATATGCACATGAAGCAATGGAAAATACCATGGCAAGGGTCAGGCACACCTTAGCCCTCAAAGTCACATCTTGTTTCCCTATACTCTAAGGAGGCCTTGTGCAGCACACGTCTACTCCTTTGATCTCTTGACTGATGATTACATGGACATTGATTGTGAATCCAAGCAAGACAAAATCCTTAAGAACATCAATTTTTTCTCCATTTAGCATGATGCTCTTTGTTGGTTCGGTTGTGCACATTTTAGACTTCATTACATAATCCATGTGCCACAATACATACTGCAGGCTGACATTCTTGATCTTCATCAACAAGGACCTCAAATTCTCCCTTTCAGTAAGCAAGGTTGTGCCATCCACATATGTCCGATGGTTAAAAAGCTTTCCCATCCTGATGCCACATTATTCCTCATATACGCCCCTGCTGGTTTGTATAGACTACAGATTCGTCAAGTATGGTGAGAACTTCAATCATGCCAAACATCTCTCCTGACTCTCATGCTAGAACCATTCTTTTGTTGTGTTCCTACAACAGACTATTGTACAAGTTATCATCTAAAAGTTCTGTAGGAGCACAATGAAGTGTTTTGGAATTCCCATTCTTAACAAAGTTATCCATAGATGGTTATGATTCACACAATCAAAGGCCTTGTCATAGTCATTAAAACCCACCCGAGTAAACATCTTTTTGTTATCCCCTGCTTTCATCCAAAGCCCACCAGATGTCAGCAGTGATATTCCTTGTTCCCCATTCTCTTCTGAATCCAGCCCGAGCCTCCGGCAGCACATTGTCAATGTATTGATGCAACTGGTGTGGGATGACCTTCAGCAAAAATGTTACTTGCGTGTGATATAAATGATATTGTTCTACAAGCTGAGCAGTCTTTGGGAGGAGTCTCATTTAGAACATGAGTACAAATATGTCCCTCTTCCAGTCTGTCTTCTAAGTTCACTCCCAATTTCTTGGCATAAGCCCCTGCTTCAACAACTTGTTGAAACATGTTAACTTGCATTCAATAAATTCCTGGACATTTGTTTTTAGCTAATGCTTACTCATAGGGCTGTGATGCACATGGCCAGCAGTTTGAATCCACCAGCAGATCCTCAGGGGAAAGACTGGGCTTTCTGCTGACATAAACAGTTACAGGCTCAGAAACCCACAGGGGGTCCTAGGAATCAGCATGACTGGCTGCAGTGAGTCGCAGTTTGGAGTTTGGGCTTGAGCGCCTTCCTTCAGTAACATTGGTTTTTGTTCAGGAGCTACCTACTGAAATGGTGAAATGTGCACTAGTTCTTCTTAGTCCACTGACTCCGTGTATACATTCAGTACTTCCACAATATTTTGCACAGAGAATTATTAAATTTTGCATCTTGAGGTTCGAATTGTTTCTTCAGTTTAGGCTATGCTGGCCCATTCATTCTTTTTCATTTTTCCAACTCTTGGTCTTTGCACCTTTAATCACAATATTTGAGTTTGTCTTCTTCAGTTTCCCTGTGGAATTTTCTATTCAGCTCTCTGATCTCATCATTTCTTCCATTTACTTTAGTTACTCTACGACTTGGAACAAATTTAGAGTCTCTTCTGTCCTCTATTTCTTGATTGTTCTCTTTCTTGTGTTTTTAATGATCTTTTGCCTTTCTCCTGAATGTTGCTTTTGATATTCCCCATCCCCTATCTCCCAGAACTACCATCATTAATGCTCAAAATCTCAAATCTGTTATTGTTAATTCTGCCAAAGTCTGGTGGAATAGACTCAAAGTTGTATTTTGAATCTCTTGTTTTGTTTAGATTTTCTTCAGATTCAACCTGAACTTACATATCAGCACTTGGTTGTCTTCTGCAGTCAGCTGTCTGGTTTCACCTGCTCATATTGATCTTTTCCATGATCATGTGGCACAGAGAGAGTCAGTTTAATTTCTGGGTATTTATCCTGGAGAGATCCATGTGCATCGTTGTCTCTTGTGTTGTTGAAAAAGAGTATTTTCTATAAGCATGCACTTGATCTTGCAAAATTATAGCATGTGATTTCTAGCATTTTATCTTCAAGTCAATACACTTTCAATATAACTGAAAGATCCGATATTAGAAGCGAAATGTGTGTTGTTTCTTTCCTTGCTACCTTCTCTCTCTCTCTCCTTCTCCTTCTCTCTTCGCTCTTGTTTTCCCTCCCATCCCCTCTCTCTTCCTTTCTGCCAAGCAAGGTGCTTTCCACAACTCCAAACAATCACAATATTTTCATGGGAATACCAAAGATTTCTTGAATGTCCACTGAACTCGAGCTATATGTGTATTTATGATTCATGTTCAAGACCATGTGAAGTAGATTAATAATAAGTTATCACCATACTTGTAGACTTTAGCGATACTCAGAAATAAAGTTATTTTCATTTATGTTATATCTTATTTTTGTGTGTTCTTTGTTTTGCCTTCACAGTTGAATGCTTTTATGGATCAAGAACATTTAAGCCAATTTGACCCATATGACATTCATGTACCCTAGTGAAAGTGCACATTGCTTAGATAAAAGCAAGTTAGACTGCTGCTTGCACTAAGAAAAGCCACATGAGTCAGGCACCATTTTTCTTTAGCATCCAGTTGCCTTGTACCATGTCAGGAGTGAGTTCAGACATGTATCAGGCAGGGTTCTCTTAGAGAAATAAAATTTAAAAAAAAGTAATTCTTTTTGTATATTTATATATAGAGAAAGGTATATCAGATAAAAAAGCAACAGTTAACTATCTATAAAGCAGTACAGATTGCTCGGTGCAACTCACTTGCATGAGATAGCTAGAAGACTGGCAGTCCTTCAAGTCTTGAGGGCCGCTGAGTAGTCCTCTGTAGAGAAATTCAGGCTATCTGGTCACAAGCAGCAAACAGCAGAGCAGGTCACTAACAGTCAGCCAGATGACAGAGTCCAACAGTCCCCAGCTCAAGAGAAGTATATCCCAGGCACGTGGCGAAGTAGGGCTTGAAGGCACCTCAACTCACAGCTTCACAGTCCATGATTAGCTGTTCCATGGGTAGTGTTGCTTGGAGGTCAAGGCACAAGATGAACAAGGCAGCTCTCTGGTCCGAAGATCCGGAAGCAAAGGAGAGGGTGGGACTCGCTGAGCCCTTCCTATCTCCGTCCTTCAAGTCTTCCCATGTGTTCATTGGCCGTGCCATCACAACAGACCCACCAATCTTCTGTGGCCATGTTGGTATAACAAACCTACCCATCACAAGACATCTTCTTTTTAGACTGATCTCTTTTCAATTACAACCCTCCCTCCTTATGCATTTCCACTTGCATATGATCTCTTTTGTTGGGTTTACTTTTATTCATGGATAAGTGAGAAGAAATGTGTTATATTATGAATCTATCAGTTGTTGGATATGTGATGCAAATATCTCTTTTTTGGAACTGGTTTTGTTCTTTGGGAGGTTTTTGCTTTTTGTGTTATGTAAAATGTTTCTTAGGAAAATGTTTTGTTATTATATTATGAAATATCTGTCATTTCTTTATGGACACTTTATTGCTCTAATGCTTCATGTTCAGGTTCACAATCCCTGGAAGTTGGAGAGTGGGAATTCAGAGTAGTTGGTTTGTTCCCCAGATATCCAGCAGTCAGAGGCACTTCTAGAGAAGACCATGCCTTCCCCACCAGTTGCACTCTACCTTTCATTATCCAGAAAGTGTCTGTAGTTCTCTGGGCTTGTTTTTGAAATTTCTCTTCTGTCCCATTGAATAGTTTCTATTTGTATTAACACAAACCGATATCAATTGCTGTCAGATTTTAAGACATGCTATCAAGAAGCATCGTGCTTCCAATTTTTTTTCTTTTCACTTAAAATTAATTTTATATTTTTTGTCCAGCTAACCAAATCAAATTTTAGTTTTGGCATAATTAACTAACCAACCAACCAAGACCAAAAGTAAAACAAAAACCTTCTCACTGCCATACAGCCAAACACCAACCTCACTGTCATTGAGTCCGTTCTGACCACAGCAACTCCATGCAGCAGGGCAGAAGTGTCCCTGTGCGTTCCCAAGACTGACACCATGGAACTAGAACGTCTCATCTTTCTCCTGGAAAGTGTCTGGTGGGTTTGACCTGTTGCCGTGGAAGTTTTCAGCACTGTGCCACCAAGACTTTAGTATAGGCACTCTTCAAACTTCCTGATTGAGAGTACTTTGTAATCATGAGAAAAATTCCACTAGTTTCAGAACTTGAAAGGCATTTCCAAGTATGTAACGTGCTTTTAAAATAGTCTATATTTTGAATAAATGTAACTCAGTCTGCAAAATGCATTGCATTAATTGGCAACCTGAATGCAAGCAAAATGTTATTCATTTTTTGTGAAAAATACTTTAATATCTGATAATCCAGTTCAGCATGATGAGTCTATAATAGTAACCACATTCCAGCTGACATTTCCTGTTGAATTTATTTTTCTCTCCAATTTATAATCAAATCTTCACTTTTTTATTTACTGTGAAGCAGGAATTTTGAGATAAACCCCCAAAGCTATTTCCTTTAAAGACCTTTCAAAACCCCACAGCTTTAATATCTACTTGTTATAGTGTAATTGTTAGATTTAAATTTAGTGGGAAAGGGGGTTCATATTAGTTCTTTGGTTTTAAACTTATAAATCCCTTTCATTAAATCTTTTTTATTAACATTTCTCAAACTCCCACAAGCACTTGATAATATTACTGTGAAGTATTTGAGCTCACTGGGACCTGCTTTTGTGAAATGTATTTTTTTCATATAAAATGTAGTTGGAAATAATTTTCTGTTTTCAGTTCAACAACAACCACACAGCGGGATAAAGTGCTTGTATTCAGGCACTTGCTCTACATGTAATATTCTGAGTATGTCCAGGTCCTTCCAAAACTTCTTTAACATTCTTAATGTCAAAGATCTTAAATACTTTTAAAGCATTGACAGGAAATGCCAAGATAAAGAAGGAATGAAAACACTGCAGACAGTTTCCAGAAGCCTGTTAGTAGTTCACATCAGGCAAAATAAAGGCTGGGATCATTTGCTAGGAATGTTTTTGTTTCCTCCCTGGATAGTTATATTTGCAATTAGAATTATTGAAGTGTGTTCATTAAGATAATTCAAACATTTATCTGGCCGAGTTTAGCTCCCACTCTTCGTTTCATTCACGCTGATAGATTTGAGCTTAGCTATGGAAGACTAATTGTTAGAAATATTTGGACAAATGATATTTAAGAGACTCAAGGAGCTCATGATAAATTCCTGGGGGAATCTGCAGAATCAATAAGCAGACATGTAAACCCATAGGGGTCATTGAACAAGGGTAGGTGGATAAAGACTTGAGAGTAATCAAAAGGAAATGTTTCACTAAGGGTTTTTTTTTTTTTTACATTTAGTCAAGTGGTATGAATTAAATTGATGGGTGAGTGTATGTAGATGGGATTATTTCTTAAAATTTATCTGTTCAGTGAAAATCTTTGCAGGAATCACTGGACTAGCAATTTACTGAAAGAACTTCTTTAACTGTCCCTAGAATCATGCAATTTCCAGAAGAAGCTAATTTTAAAATCTACACCATCAATACTGTGGAACCTGTATCAGCAGCAGCTATAAAGTTGAAACTAGCTTTTGATCTCTTTGTTCCACCTTGCTTCATGCCGTTATCCATATTCAATGACTGAAGGCAGTCTCATAGTTTACCATATTTCATGAATCATTGATTCATAGTGTCCAAAGCCTCAATCTGATTTCCTCTTTAGGTTCTAATCCATTATTTTCCCAGGTTTCCTTGTGGTCATGCCCCAATTTATCTCTCCTTTAGTCCTGAGTAATCCAGCCTTACTCTTAAATACCCTGAACTGCTATGGGTGAATCTTTGCAGCAGAGAAATGATTGTTTAACTTCACTCTAATGGTATTGTCTTCTTCACCCTCATTTTCATGTAGCTATTAGGCAATGAGAGACATTTACATCTCAACTGTCTAAGGGAAGTGAGAATCAGAAGGGTCAGCAAAAATCCGGATATCCTGCAAACTCACACCTGCTTGACAGACATTAAAGCCCACCTGAGCTATCCCTCACTCAGACGCTTTAATTCAGAAAGCGTTTTATGTGCTTGCTCTTTTCTGTATCATCCTATCTTAATATGCAGACATTATGGTAATAATTACTTTAGAAGAATAATCTACTCCATTGGAGAATAAAAATGCCCCAAACATGCGCATCATTCTAGACTCAATGCTGCCTTGTTTCCTGTCACACACTCCTCCCTGGAGTATGTATCCACATTTTCACAGGTCTACAATTTTCTACAGTCTCAAATAAACTCATGAACCTTTAAGGAAATGTCTTACATGGGGGCTAATGTTGTTCAGATCCAAATCTGAAAGCTAGTCAGAGTATTCCCAAATATACAATCAAGAGTCAGATGCCATAATTGTCCAAAAGGCACATCTGTTCTTACAGCTTCTACCAAAACTCCTTCAGGAAAGCCAGCTGTAGCTGTCAGGTGATGTGTGTCACAGCTGTACAATGATAGCAGCCTAGTTACTCATCCTAGGAATACCCAGGATGGAGTTTTGAGTGACACATTCTAGAAGTTTCTTAAAGATGTACACAAGCAAACAATGGGAGTGATTTGGTTCACACCCTCTACAAAGTGGAATCTGAAGCTGTCACCAAGGGAAAGGCTGTGACTTGGTTCAGGTCTCGTTTGCTACCTGATCTTGTCCACTAGTTTAGTAAAGAACAATTTCCATCATGGGATTATAGCCACAGACATAGAGTCCAAAATTACGATGAATCGTATAAGGAATTAGAGCAAGCAAGGCCATGTCGATTAATTACAACTCAGATATTGCTAATGGAGATATTCAAATTCTGCTGGGTTAGGCAATCTGAGTATTTTTAGTCTTTTATCTTTCATCAGGAAACATGCTTCTAGTTTTGCTTTATTTTTGGATACAGCAAAATCTTATCTACCAAAGGCAAAATTAATGTGTGTGCATATTGACCAATATTTTCTCTATTTGTAGTATCATAGAGTGCAATGACAACCATAGTTCTACATGCAATAATACACTGTATAATTTGATAGTGTTTTTTTATAGCTGTAAATCTAGTTTCTCCCACAAGAAACAATTGCTCAGTTTTAAAAGCATGATATTATCTACAGAGTTGGCAGATATTTATAAAACTGATATTGATAGCGTTGCATTGAAAAATGACAGGAAAACAATCTCAGAATTTTCAATGTCAGTAAAGTACTGTGTATTTTCTTTTTTCTTCCTCTTTTATTTTCATTATTCTGGTTTTCCTTTTATCCTGGAACGCATTGCTTGCAATTCACCATTCACTAGTGGGATATGAAGAACTTCAAAATAAGTCAAACATTATTCTGTAAAAGATGGACATGATAATGTATGGTCTGTGCTTTTATTTTTCAGATCAGAATTGCGGTGGCTTAGTCCAGGGTCCCAACGGCACCATCGAGAGTCCCGGGTTCCCACACGGGTATCCAAACTATGCCAACTGCACCTGGATCATAATCACGGGAGAACGCAACAGGATACAATTGTCATTTCATACATTTGCTCTTGAAGAAGATTTTGATATTTTGTCAGTTTATGATGGACAACCACAACAAGGGAATTTAAAAGTGAGGTAAAGTATTGTTTTTTTTTTTCCAAAAATATGAATGGAACTGGGTATGCCATTTCTGAAATTATATTGGAATTCACATTAGTTTAATGACCAGAAATAAAAATTTACTATAAAAGACATAGTTATGTGCCGAAGTATGCACATTTTCCGCAAGGTAAATAATTATTATCATTTATAGATATAGATATGAAATTATTCAAGACTGTAAAACAGTATAATTGAGGTTATTTTCAAGAAAACATAAAACACTATTGTTTTTAAGCAACTGAGTAGTTGAGAAAAATGAAAAAAGATAATGCATGAGTAAAATTAAGAGGGAAAAAAGAAAGCTATATTATAAAAATGCTTTCAGTACAAAGAATGGGTGGTAGTAAGAACATTGAGGAAGGTTTCATTCTTTGAATAAAATATTGATTTGCAAATTATGATATGTTCTACTTTATTTTTGCATTTTTCTTTGATCTATGATATTTATCCTGAAGAATAAAAATAAGTCTGACATTATTTTGATTTATATTCTTGATTTTTCAACAAGAAAAATTTGTACCAATTCATAGCTATCATTCTTTTCCTAAGAGGTAAAACTTTTTAAAAATATATAGTAATTTATAAATTGAAATATAATATTTAGATATGTATACATATGGTAAAGCATTTCTTTGTTGTCCTTTTTTAAAAGCTTGCATTAGAGTTTTAACTTGTTCCACTACATATAATCTTGCAGAAAATTTTCAGTAGCTAAAAGAATGTTACAGCTTGTCAGTAAAAAAAAAAGCTATTGGTTTTTAGGTTAAAAAAAGTAACCACAAAGGTCACTTACTTGATTCTTAAATGAGAAGGAATAAGCAAATATTATTTGTAATTCAGTTGAATTGCAAATATATAATATTGTAAAGATTAATCATATAGCTAAAATTATATCATTAACTATATTGTATATCCTATTATTATAGTATACTCTAAGTATTTTTACATGTAAAATAGCATGATGTTTTTGTTTGGGTTATCTACAATATCTTTTATGGTTTTTTTTATTGTCATTTGGTCAGTCTGTCATAAAGTATACAGTGGTATCTCTCTTTGCATAATAATTATAGCTAGTACTTCTTAGTCTGATATGTTTTCTTATCCAAATTTCAGCTCTTCTGAATTCATTATTTGCAAGGTTTCATTCTCATTTACTTTTACTACTAGGAAAAATTAATATGTTGTAGCAATAGTACATAGTAAAAATTGTAATAGATACTGGCAAAAGGGGAAATTAGGAATCCAAGTTTATGCAAATATCAGCCCAAATAAACATGCACATTTTTAGATAATTTCTCTTCTTATTCTGTCAAGATTTTCATTTTCTATAATTCTGGCATGGAAAGGAATTTTTTCTTAAGATGAATGTCAGTCAAAAATTATGCATCAGTTTATTCCAAATAAGATCTGTTGAAACATGTCTCTGTAGTCATTAGACAGCAGAGGAAATGTCCCCTCAATCATAGATTTGTCTCCCTGGTGCTCTACGGTGCAGCTTTACAAGCAAATGCCCTCTCAGCACAGTGGTGGCTGAGGGGTTCTGGTGACCCGTCCAGAGTAAAAGGGCAGAGTTCAGCACAGAAGATTATGGTGATTATTATCACCTTGATAGAGTTCTTTGGAAAAAAACAAAGAGTCTGATTATGAAGACGTATTACAAAGAAACTTTGAGAAAATTGAACATGGCATTTGCGAAGAAAAAAAGCCAAGAATTTGGTTGGGAAATCTTATTCCATCCCCCCCCACACTTCTGATCATTTTTCCTCCAGACTTCTTTCTGTTCCTAAAACTCAAAGAACTTTTATAAAGCCATAATGGGAATCCTTCAAGGAAGTCAAGAATGCAGTATTGATGTAGTGTGAATGGAAGAAATAGTGCAGAAGTCTTTTGAGAAGCATTGGAGACAACGACATATAGCCTTTAAAATTATATATATATTGATGGAGGATGTGTCCAGAAATAACAGCTGCACTTTTTTTCTGGTTAATCACTGCTTATACCATTTTATGGCAGTACTTTTTAATGTGTTTTTATATGCTAATTTGATTAACTAGGTAGCATTGCACAATCCACTTCCGCATGGTGAGAGTATGATTATATTTTATGTCAAATAATAGCAAAATTAAAACTTATACTTCTGCTATTTTAGCTCTTAGAAGATTGGTCAGTGGACAATAAAGATCAGAACAGTTTTATTCATTGCTTTGACTTGCAAAGTTCCAGAGATAGTACACAGGGATATTTATACCTCGGAGAGCTTTACTGGAATCTGAGAGGTGCATGTCAAGTACCTTGCTCACTTTTTTTATACACAGCTACTTTTAGCAGAAAAAGAAAGAGCATGGATAATCAGAGACTAAATGGGTAAATATGATTCAGTTAGTAACAGATCTCTTATTTAAAGGAGAATAATACTGACTGGTATTCCTATCTCCTATGTTTATGATAACACGAAAAGCCATAAGAGTTAAGGTGGTGTCTTCCCCTCTTTAAAGAGTTGAACAACTCTCCCCTCTACTTCTTTTGTAAGTGGATGTTCTAAGTGTGAACTTGAAGTGTATGAGGGTTCAAATGACTTCTCTGGCCCATACCACCAAAGGACAAAAGCATCACAAATGTATTTCTATCGCAGAATTCTAAGAGCTATCAATCTTGACTAAAAATAGTCAGGGAAAACAATGTTAAAAACAAATCTGAGTATTGTTTTGGAAAATACACTGAAACGGACCCAGTAGTTGAGCATCAGTTAATGGGGAGAGTAATTATAAATAGCATCCAATTCTAATTAATTTGGGGAAAGAGGGCTCTAATGCCATTTGTTTTCCTGTTATATCTTGGAACAGTTGTTTATTTCTCAAATACAATTAACTAACAACGTTTACACAGCACCAGAATCCAAATGAAGGATACTTTTGTGAGAGGATGGATGTACTGAGCCGCTGCACTGCTGAGCTGTCATGAAAGTTATTACTTAGAGCTGTCACGGTCTATTGTCATTTACTGATCTACAAAAGCCATTTTTAGTTGCTGTAAATGTACACTAACTAAAACAATGAATTACTATTTGTTTTGTTAAGCAACAGGAGCATTTAACTCTAAAGAACTTTATTTTGTATAACAATCAGTGCATTTTCTAAATATACTAAAAAACTCTAGATTTAGCTCTCAACTATCCAAGGAAATATAGAAATTGGAGTTTTAAATTATTTATATTTATACTATAACCGAGACTTTAGTCCAAAGTTCCTCAATATTGAGTTGGTTATGAAAGAAATATATGTTTTTACAGAGTTTTTAAAAAAATCGCTAAAAATATATTACTACAATGTGTAATTCAGATTATCATCTTGAATAATTATTGTAATATAAACACATCTACAGATACATACATGATTTGGCCTTTCATAAATACTTTAAAATGTGAATATCAAAAGGCAACACATGACTTCTCTTAATTCAAGCACATTAAGAATTATTCAAATTTAAAATAAGAATCTGCAGTTTGATTTCTATAGAAAGAAAAATATAGCTGGTGTATTTCTATTTTTGGAATCTTTTATGTTTATGGTCTTTATTCTTTTGCTTCTCAAACCTCTACATATGCCTAACCACACAGCCCTGAAATAGTTATTGTTCATATCTCTCCATACAGTTTGTAAATTCTTGTGGTGAATTCTTCCATGAAACCCCGTGCTCGGTTCTAAGTCACCAAACCCAAACCTCCTGGTGTCCTGAGCGTGGTGACTCATAGGGACCGTATAGGGAGGAGTAAAACAGCAAGCAGGCTCATCAAAACTACAATTGCTAGGAAAAAAAGGTAGCCGATCTTTGGGGTTAGCAAGAATGCTTTAAGCATTACACTACTAGGCTTCCTTTATCATAAATGGACTAATCTATATTGATTGACAGATGCAATAACATTCCCGCACCTTGGTTCATCTCACTCAAATCCAGAAACATTTGAGATGCTGTCAAATTTTTGTCACATACTGCCCAGAAGATAAACATTTCTAGTACATCTTGGACTTATTTCAAAGCACTCTAAACTGTATAGTACTTCAGTCTTCCCCCCTTCAATCTTCCCACCTGAGACAATTGCTTATTCAGATAAAAGGGTCTATGGATTCTTCCTTTATCTGATCTTTCTAGAGAAACCACTATTTGAGTTTCCTAATACTTCATCTTGCTCTTATAAATGGAAACATTAAAAAAAAACCAACTCATATCTTATTCAATCAGAAAATCTTTCCTCTATATGCTAAATTGAAGAATAAACATTCAAATTCTAATTCTAATAAACTTTCTAATTTCTATAGCACCAGACACTAAGCTTACCTTGAGAGATAGACACCTTTGGAATGGCAATTGTTCTGAAGCCATATTTGGTTGGGATCTGTGTATCTTGGCCCCACTACAAGATGCTCGGAAGGTGCTATGGGTTGAACACTAGACCAACAGCCACAAAGTCTGTGGTTGAAACTCAGTAGCCACTCTAATGCAGGGAGAGGTACTGCTCGGTTCATGTAAACAGTCACAGATCAGAAACTCTATGTAGGGCTGCCGTGACTAGGAATCAATGGAATGACAGTGGTTTCTTGATTTTACCTTTGGGTTTTGTATTTTTTAAAAAATTCTGCCACACATAGTTGCTGAGGGCAACAGAGGTGATGATAATATGCCTTTTTCAGTGATGACTCAAAGAGTTAAGACATATGAGAGATTGTGATTAAAATGTTTCTGAGTCAAGAACTAGCCATCATTGACACACACACACACACACATATATATTTACACTATTACACAATATATATTTACACTATTACACAATATATATATTTATATATATATATTTACACTATTTAACACAATCTTCTCCTTTAAGTAAACATTTTAATTTTTCCCAAGGCAACGACTAGTATCTTGGGATAGTCTTTAAATGTGAAATAGTACATAGCATCACAAAATCACTAAAGTTGTTATACCTATCTCTAACTGTGACAATATTATAATATCAAATAATCAGGGGAAACCCCTTTAGGAATCAGAAGGTGAATGAATATAAACATAATGTACAAATAGTATATAATACAATATATAAATAGCATATAAATCTATATAAATAAATGTAAATGTAAGAAGGAACACTGTTGAAAAATGTGTAAAAGTAGTATGAGTATATTATTTATAATTTTACAGAATACAAGTCATATAAAAATCATTTGACTGTTAACTTGACCCTCCCTTTTAGAGAAAATTGTCCTCATTTTCTGCCATGGTGGTAAAGAAGAGGTTAGAGATGAGTGTTATATTACCAGTTAAATCAGGAAATCATGTATAGTGGCCTTAAGATATTACAATGTCCCTCCTTACCATTTCTAATCTGTAAAAAAAGCTTGAAATTAAAATAACAGAAAACCCATGTTGAATACATTTATGTTGTTTAGACATTTCAAATTTAAGAATCGGGTGGATATTTCATTTTTATTATCATTTCACCTAATGATCTAGTAGTGTCAAAATCCTGCCTTAGCAGCCACCACTTCCTTTTGGGGGCCCTATGAGAGCCAGTCAGAAAAATAACCCACTGCCATCCAGTTGATTCTGACCAAAAGGCACCAAGTCACATATAAACCAGAGTATCACTTTATTTTTAACCTGGGTAGTGAGCAATGCCCTGATTAAGACTTCCAGATACGTGCAGAGTAAAACACAGGTCAGGCTCAAACCTTTTACAGGCATTCAAGCTCCATGCTAAACCTGAATAAAAACCTTAAAGGTTTATCACTGTCTGCTAGTACATTGAGACCTAAGAGACAGCCAGCAAGACCAGGCCAGCTCATGGTGAGGAGGGCTCCACAAAGGGGGCTCAGGCATCCTGAGTGGACAGGTGATAAATGAAATCATGTGATATATTAGCAATGTTTTAGTGGAGTTCCCGCGCACTCAAATCATAGAATCCCAATCAGGGTTTCCAAACAGTATTCAAGAGGTTATTGTCCCTTAGCAGGGGATACCAAAGGAAACCAGACAGGGAGTTGGGGGATTTTGTCCTTTCATAGAAGCCTACAATTTCCACAGGATAGGAATGACGAAAAATAATGGTCTTCAGTACACATTTATGTACGTATGTATTTATTTATTTGGTGAATATATGCTATTCATTACAAGCAACCAGGCTCAGGTGTTCCTGGGCCTTTGCCATTGCTTACTGTCTTTAACATAGCTATGGCCCTCTGTACAGCAACAGAAAGAAATGCTGCCCCATCATGCTCCACTGTTCTCACAATGGTCATCCTCCTTCTGTCCACTGCTCTTCCCACCGTGGAATGCCTACTTTCCTGCTGTTCTTGTTATGTGCCATTTAGTTGGGTCTCTTTCATGGCAACCCTGTGAAGAGCAGAATGAAACGTGGCCTGGTCCTTTGCTGCCTTCACCATTGTTATGTAAAGAGTGACCATCTCAAACCCTTGGGGACACGTCTATCCTGTCCTATAGAGTTGCCATGGGTCAGGGACGGCAGTGAGTGAGTGAGTGAGTGAGTGAGTGAGTGATGAGTGACGCTCTAGACGCTTTCCTCTATCGAGGCAAGATTGAGAACCTTGGAGTAGTCACTGTGTCAGTTCATCTTATTGGGGACCTCTTTCTTTTCTACTAACTCTCTAGTGTACCAACCGTGATATCCTTCCTCGCTGTCCCTTGTACATCACATGAAGTCCGGGCATTCTCCCTTCAAAGGAGCATGCTGTCTATATTTTCCCCAAAACAGATTTTTCATTTTTCCACTAGTTCATGTATATTCAGCTTTCTCTGACAACCCACAACTCAAATGCATCAATTCTTCCTCAACCGTCCTTTTTTTCCTGTTCAGTTTTCACATGCATAGTAGATGATTTGAGATGCAGACGTGTATGTCATGCAACTTAGTTATCAAACTGATATTTTTGCTTCTTAACACTGCAAAGAGATCTTTTGCAGCTGATCGACCCACTGTAATACATCATTTGATATATTGGCTGCTACTTCCATGGGGATTGATTAAAGATTCAAGTAAAATAAAATCCTTGACAATTTCTATCTTTTTTTCTGCTTACCTTTTCTGCTTATGTGCTATCATAATTAGTGTTCTCTGTATTTCTACTTCTCTGGATTCTAGTGTCCATTGCAATCACAACACAGAACTGACAGAAAACATTCAAGATTCCTTGGTTTACTAAGCAAGTTAATAAATTTAAATGCCAGGGAGAAGTGCTCAGGGCTGATTCTGCTGGTAAATGTCTGAAGAGCACACTATGATGCCAGAACTCTCATCTAAAGCCATTCAGCTTTGTGGAAGCTTATCTCCCCTGAATTCAGTGTCCGAAGGCACACCACTCTAGTTTAGTCTCAGCTCCCGGACCAGAGGTCAACAAGCCCGATGTACCCAGTGAAGAATGTTAAGTTTATGCACAGTGGGATGGCACTCGGAGAAGCCTCTTCACAAATGCATCCCAATAGCATCTTCCTTCACCTTTCTACCGAGATTTTGGTTAGAAAAGCCATCTTAAATAATGTATTGCCCCTGTAGTCATGATGTTGTTTATTGACTCTGCTGTGAGGACTTTTTGCTTTATTTATGTTCATACACAATCCCTTTAAAAAAATGTAGCCTCTTGCCTTCAATGGTAAGAGCTTCAAGTTATCCTCAGGGTTTTTTGTTTTGTTTTGTTTTTTTTCCAGGTAAGCAGGGCAGGCCCAATTAGATAACTAATTTTCAGATGAATATCTCCTAGGTGCTTTAATATGCTATGTAGGTTGCAGAATCCCTTTAGCTATGTACAAAATTTATATTCACTAATTAAAATTGTAATAAAAAGATAAATTTGTTGTAGTTGAAATTATGGAGATAAAATAATAAAGTCTTCAATGGAGCTAACAAGAAACATATCTGGAATGTGATAAATCTGAATATGTGCATGAATCATGTACATTAGAAAACATTAAGTAGGCACCAAAACCCAGTCCAGTTCAAGCCAATAAGTTCATGCCCCACACTGATCTACAAAGTCCTCCTTCATCTCACAAAACACATGAAAATGCTGAATCAGTAAGCATGTAAGTGTCTCAGTGGTGGCAGGGATCTCCACATGGCTGCTCCAGCACCCAGGGCTGCATCAGCTGTAGGTTCACGTGGCTGTAAGTCCATGTGGCTTCTCCTCAGGGATGTCTTGTAGGAAATGAGCCTTGCCAGCTGGGGTGAGAAACTGGTTAAAGCAGCTGCACAGTGGTCCAACCATCAGCTCATCAGAGATCAAGAAACCAGAGAACAAGAAAGACTAGGCTTGCCGAGCCATTTCTCTCTCCATTCTTCAATTAATCCCACATGTGTTTATCGGCCAGGTTGGCACGATAAACTCAGCTATCACATCAATCAATCTGAAAGCATGATAACTTTATAAATTTGGGCAGAGAAATCTTTTGAGACATTATAAATATATGTATGTGAAAAAGTATTCAAGTAGCTCATTTAAAAAACATATTTAAGGTATAATATTCAAAAATTTTGAAAGAGAAACAATGAAAGAAAAAATAACCAGACAAAATTTTTCACATAACTGAATGTAACAGAAAATGATATTTTGGATTTTATCTTACTTTGTTTTTCAGTCATGAGAGTTGAAGAATTGACACAGGTTTATAAAATATAAAATATTTGTTAGACTAATTATATCTTAATATATATTTAAATGCAACTTAAAATATATAGGAAAATTGATTTAAAGATCATGGAAAATAAAGAAGGAAATAAATATTTCAGGTATCTTTCTAAGTCAGGAAGATAATTAAAAAAATCATAAAATTAATTGTTGATTAATTTTACTTCCCAGCTGGGATGAGAAACTGGTTAAAGCAGCTGCAAAATTCAAAACACAAATGACAAAACCTAAGCAGTAAAATAAATAATTTAATTTACTGGTAAAAATAAAACATAAATGATATTAAATAAGCAAGTTATTTACAATAAACATATCAAAAGCAAGTAAAATAGTGATATGTCACATTTCATAATTTTAAATGAAAAAAATCTTAAAATTTAGAGTTTTAAATGCTCTAGTCCAGTGATCAGTAAACTGCAGTTCGTGAATGTGGCTGTCTCTGTGGGAGCGTGCGGCTCTGAAATAACATGGAAAACATTCAAAGGTTATTATTTCAGGACACAGTGATGTCGTTTGCTTGGAAAAACATATTTAAGACTTTTGAGTGATTTTATGTTTTTTGGAAGGCACAGGATTGGCTTTTCAGTCTCAAAAGTTTGCTGACCTCTTAGAATAAGTGCTTGGAATTTTTTTGATAGAAACAAACTATTCCATTTTTGGGGGGTAGGGGTGGGGGTGGTGGTCCTGGGCACTACCCAGTGCCGCTCCTGAGAGCCGCCACTGGATTTGAACCGCCAAGCCAGAGGGCTGTAGTCCCGCACTCAACCACTTATGCCACTGGGGTTCAGCCCCTCCTTTTTTTTTTTTTTTAGGCATCACTGCCCTGGTGGTGGGAGTAGGAGGCCCAGCCTTTGCTCCTGTGAGCGGGAATTGAACGTCCATCTCAGTGGGCCGCAGTCCCGCGCACAACCACTACGCCACCAGGGCTCAGCCCCTCCATTTCTTTTTAAATAGAAATTTTCCCCAATTTAAAAACTGTGCAAACCTTTTCATTCAGGATGTTTATGTCACTAATTTGTTTTAGAAACAAACCCTGATAACAAATACGAATGCAAAATATTATTTATTTATTTGATAATATTAAAATTTTAATAACTTAAATAGCATACTAGTAAATTAAAGCATGTATGTAAAACAGTATTACAGCCAGTCGTGTAAGATATGAAAATAACAAGTTTTCATATTATAAATCAATAACAATTTATGAGATTGGGAGGGTGGGAGAAAACAGGAATTAATATCAAGGACTCAAGTGGAAAGAATATGTTTTAAAAATGAAGATGGGAACATTTTTAATATGTTTGGTACAATTGATCTATGTACTGTTATTAGAGCTGTAAGAGTCCCAATAAAATTAGTTTTTAATTAAAAAAACTTGGATTCATTAAAAATAATGAATGAAATTTTTATGTGGTGTTATAAAAATATATCAGACATTTATTTTACTAGTTCCCTTTAATTAAAAATGACTAATGATTTATAATAAAAATAGCCATGGAATTGTGGTTGATTGTGGGAACTAAAGGATTTTTTAATCATGTATAATTATAATAGATTGTAGCAATTTCCATAGATTCTAAGGGAAGTTGGCAGAAGTGCATCTAACCAAGCTAAGGAATGGCAGTGGGTTTCCTATCAAATTGTATACTTTTTTATCAATGTAAAATGTTGCTTTAGTTTGAAAGATCTAAGACTACTTATGGCTATCTAATTGGATTTGTAAAATGTGTTACTTTGTAGACTAGCATGCAATTGAGTGAAGTCAGGGGGTTTTCAATCACCTTATATGCATGTGAAACCCGGGCACAGGGTAAAGTGTGAAGAAGAATAAGTGCATTTGAATTGTGGGGCTGGAGAAGAATACAGTATTCTTTGGATTCCTTAAAGGACAAGTGGCTCTTTCTTGGGAAAAATAAGGCCAGAGTGCAAGGATGGAGAGACTTCATCTTATGTACAGTTAGGGCATTTTCAAGGGCAGCCTGTCCCTGGAGAGGGACATCCTATGTGGTAACGTGGAAAGGTGGTGAAAGGGGAAGGCCCAGCACAAGATAGATTGACACAGTGACTGCTTCAAAGGGCTTGGACGCTGGAGCAGACTGTGCCTGTGTGCGTGTTCCCTTCTGTGGTGGGTGGGGGTGCTGGGGCTCAGAGCCACCTCCTTGCCACCTCATAACAGCAAGAGTGGACTTCTCAAAAACAAGCCAATGTGACTTGGAAGAAGTAGGCTAGAAGAGTTCTTAGAAGGAAGGCTGGTATGACTTCACATGACAAACTTTAGACACATTAGCAGGAGAGGCTTGCAGAAGGATATCTAACTTGCTTGGAGAGTGGAGTGGCAGACTTCCAGGTATGGATTGATGCTATGGGTACAAACACCGACTTGGGCACAGAAACAATTGTGAGTACGGTGCAGGACCAGGCAGTGTTCCCTTTTGTTATGTATCGGGTCACTCTGTGCTGGGTCTGACTTCTTGGCACCTACACCCTATAATATATATATATATATTATATATTATATATATTATATATTATATATAAACAATGCTATATTTTTACAAACACACCTGCAGTCGTTTCTTTGCTGGCATTTTCAGTAAACAAGGGACCTCTGTCTTTGGAATCCTGGTAGTTCCCTGTATATCTACTCCTGGGACTATTTCTAAATCTCTCACTCTCAGCTCTATATCATATATATATATATATGTATATATATATATATATATATATATATATGAGCATTCTTCACCTGGGGAAATTCTTCACCTGGGGAAACAGCCAGGAGATGTGAAGACAACATACTCATAATGGCCTGTGGACTCTCAGAGTAGAACTGAGATCCCCAGGCCGGTCAATATCTGAATTTTCAGAAATAGGATTATCAGGCCTTTATTCTGAGACAGCTCTAGATGCACCAGGACCCCTCATCTTCTAGCTAGCAGCAGGGATGTTTGCACTTACTAATCACTCCATAATGTATACCCACGCACCCATATCTGTCTACAGGGTGTTTCTAGCCAAGGGCCTGAGCTGAAAAGAAGTAAAACAGACTGAGTTCAGACGAAGAGCTCTGAGTTTATCTCTGCAGCTTAGAGTCAGTGAAGCAGATCCTGCATTGCTGCCTGCATAATTGAAGTGACCAGAGATAAAAGGTGTGATCTAAGATCATGTCATCACATAAGTGGATTTTGCACAGTATTAGTCATAATGAAATTTCATCAAAAATCACTTTTACATTCTGTCTCAGGAGGAAATAAATTTTATGTGTTCTTGAATTCTGGGAAAAGGAGCATATAAAATGTGACAATTTAGATGCTAATTGATTTTTAAATTTTCTCAATGGTGATGAATCTTTAAGAATGCTTTTGCTAAAATGCTTCCTGGGAAAGTATCCATATTCTTAATCAATAAGTACTATAAATAATCAGATTTCCTAGGATTTCTAGTATTTTATATGGGATTTTAGAGCAGCGGTGGCTTCATTGGTTATGTGTTGCACTGCTAACGACAAGGACTGCAGATCAAAACCACCAGCCTCCCTGAGGAAGAAGGATGTGGTTTTACACTCCTAGACACTTGACAGATTTAAAAGCCACAGTGGCCATTCTAGTGTGGTAGGGATCCCTGTAAACCAGAACTGGCTTTCTGGTGGGGAATTTGGGGTTTTATGTGAGTTTTAGGTAAATGATCACTTCTTGTGCTTGAATGACATACTTCTAAGGGATTTTTCTCTTGGTGGCGAAGATAAATTAAACCCCATATTTCCATGCAGAAGATATTTTCCATCAGAAAAATCTAAAATGCAATTGCTTCATGTATGTAGTTATATTTAGCTTTGATTCAGTTGTTAGCTATGGCTTGCACACACGTAGTCAGCTTTGACTCATGCAAACCCATGCACAACTGCATAATATTATGTCACTTTCACTATTATTTGTATATTCTAACCTAGTGGTATGGAGTGCCACCTAATCTAGATTATCTTCCATCAGTATATCAGACAAGATGCTGTTGTTATCCATAGAGGGGCAATGAATGACAACAGGATGAGTGGCAACAGGATGACACGTACCGACATTGGCTACTTTTCAGAAGTAGATGACTGGCCTTTCTGACTAGTCTGTCTCATTCTGTAAACTCCGCTGGAACCCATCCAATGTGGGTCACCTTCGCAGTACCTAGAATACTGATGGCATAGCTACCATCACAACTGACTGGCTGAGGGTCATTTGATGAGGTAGACTTAAGTATTATTCTTCAATAGTAATAGTGGAAAGGAGATGGCACCTAATGTGCTTTAGTGGAGATGTTGAGAATATTCCTAATATTGCTGCATATGTGGTTATGACTTTGAAGTCAGAGATACCGTCAAAGAGTTCAGGGCTGTAGCTCACATTTTCTCAGGGTCATCCAGTCAAGGTGCCCCTATCTGCACAGTGGAAGGAAATGCTACCATGCTTTGTACCGTGGCTTGATAGGTTGCAAACCAGAGTGTGCTTCTTGAAGTGTCCATTGGCTGAATTTCAAAAGTAAGAGTGCGCAGCTTCCTTCCTAGTTCACCTTTGTCTGAAAGTTCCATGGAAATCTATTGAGCATTCAAATGAGCAGGACCCTGGCAGGTGTGGAGAAGCTGTGCAGTGGGCACCTTGACTATGACTTGATCCAGGTTTCCAGCAGGGAAGGAAAGAAGTTTACTTTAGACACATTATGGCTCTTAAGCAATTCACAATAGGAATGTGAAAGGATCCTTTAAACTGTATATGTAAACTGTTCCCACTATTTGAGACCCTTTTAAAAGAGGTGTAATATTTGTGCTTCATGATGTAGAAGAACATAAACATAGTTGACCACTGAAGGAAAATTTGTTCTCTACATACATTGTGCTTCAGAAGTAACTTCATTTTCACTAGAAATGAGTGTTCTCCAACAGACTGGCCCCTGTGGTTTTGTTTGTTTGTTTGGTTTTTACTTAACAGCACAATGTCACAAAAGAACCAATTTGAAAATATCTATGAACATTGAGGAAATAGCTGCCATAAACGTGAACAAGTATTCAAAGGCAGCCACTCCACAGGTAGTGCTGTGGTCATAGGGTCAGAGCATAGTTGGTGGAATGTTCTGTCTGGCTGCTTGCTTTTCTGTCATGACTAATGCTTTTCTTCTTATTTTGCCTGGCACACTTTTATCATGGTGGCAACCTATGACACCCCATTTCAACACACATCTGACAATTATTGTAACTGTTCCCTCTTACGAGGCACTTCTCTTCTTTCCCAGTTTCTCATCATCTCAAGAGCAATAATAGCAAACTAATCAAATACAGATAAACCAATCATAATAAACCAATTCACTGGGCATTGTTAATTTTTTGAAAGAAATGATATCTGTTGTTCACACACTCAAAAGAGTACCTAATAACCTATATGCTGTCCACTCCCAATTGAAGTACATGTAGTGTGAAGCCTAACCAGGTGATAACTTGAGTTAGAGATTTTTATTTGCCAATCACTAACCAGATAAAGGTCACGAATTCAAATTTATGCTGGAGTTATGCAGGGAATATAAATTAGGGAGAGACCAGGTGTAAGACAATAGTAAAAGAAATTGTGGTAAGCTGGAAGGTCATGATCCAGATACATGTTGCAGCTGCTACAAGGCTCTAACCAAGAGGTGCCAACCAGAATGTGGGTCTCATCCAATGTTGCCGGAGCATTCAATTGTTCAACCACAGCTGAAAATCGTCATTATATGAAATTCCCCTATTTTTAAATTACAGTGTGAGCCAAGGAAAATACATTTGGGTGCCAGCAGCTTGCAACCTATGCTCTAGAAGGTTAATTAACAATCACTGCCTTGTCAATTCCATATGGTAATTCAAAGATGATTTGAAGAAGCATCCAAAAACTCCTGGCTCACACATCATTGCAGCATTTCTTGGACTCTGTAATTTAATTTTTAAAACTGGGGGACTTGGACAAAATTTCAAAGTTTCATTCTCAACCACAACTCATGACTTCTGTTGTTTTGTTTTATCACATTTTGCATTTAAATCATAACATTGGAGAGAACAATAGTGTGATTGTATATTGTTAATCTTCTTTTAAAAAATCAACGGGGATTATATAATTGTTTGAAGTCTGATTTGCCTAGTTTTTCTTTTTTATGAAAACATACTGTTTTCATTCCGTGAATTGTTAACTCTGGAATAAGAATAGCTAATGTACATAGGTGGCATTCTAGATTGCCTTACACAGATAAAAAAGAGAGTAATTGTGAAAAGTATTTTGGCAAATGAATCTTTATTTTTTTGTACTTTTTAAGGTAAATTCTATAAGCAGTAAATGACGCATAATATAAATAAAAATTTAATGAACATGACAAATGTCATGGAATATCACCACGTCAAAATAGCAAATAATCTTATTTTGGGGAGGGGTGTTTGCATCACTGCCTCTGGTGGTCGTGGGCACTACCCAGTGCTGCTCCTGAGAGCTGCCACTGGATTTGAAGTGCCAAGGCCGCAGGCCGCAGTCCCGCACTCAACGACCTACGCCACCAGGGCTCAGCCCATATTAATCTTACTAAATACAAAAGTTCCATTGTAGCTCGTTATAATTGATCTTGTCACATGCTGTTACCAGACAATTTTGTACTAGTGTTATGTCATTCTCAATCATTTTACCCTTTCTAAAATTAAAAATATTGAAATATGTAATATGTATTCCAATTCCCCACTGTCTATTAGTCCGGATAATATCTTTGAGATTCATGCTATTGTTTTTTAGGTCTCCCAATTGGACAATTATCACCACATATTCCATTGCTTATAGATTACAAATTTTGTGGATCTACTTCTTTCGTATTTTGCTTGCTTCAACTTTAGAACTATTAGACGTTGAGCTCATCTGATCAAGTTTTGTTGTGACAGATGTTTTTGGGTTTTTTTGTCCTGAGCATGGCTATAGGTAGGTCATATTTTATGTTTAGGAGAACTCATGGTGGTTAAGAATTCCACTTGAAAGGTCATTAGTTTCAACCCACTGGAATTCTTCAGAAGAAATGTGAAGCCATTGACTTATTATAACTTTTGAAGTAATTCTCAATTTCTCTGAAATATTTTAACTTGACTACCATTATGCACTTTTATAATGTGTTTTACCAATTAACTAGTGTTTGCTATGATTGAGAGTTTCGTTTTACACAAATGTTTAGTTTTCTCTGATCCTTACTTTGAATATTTTTGCACAAAACACCCATTTTTTCAATTATTTTGACAAAATGAATTGATGCCATGGTTCATCTTGGAGTCTGGGATGAGGTCTGTTAAGTCACTGTACATTGTTGTTGAGCTTGATTTGATATATCTCGATGAGGATTTTTCTATCTGTATTCATAAATTACTAAACTCTAGTTAGACTTGGAATATTTTTTCAGATAAATATTAAGATGTTTTCAAATAAGGCTAACAGGAAAGCATTTATGAAAAATATGTAATTTTGGTGTTATTTCTTCTTTGATAATATTCAGCAGAGAAAAACACAAAATGTGATCCACATTTTGGGATCTTTTAAAATGAATTCTATTTATTTTCTAGATTTAATATTATGTAGATTTATGTTTCTTCTGGTGTAAGTTTTGGTTAATTCATATATTATTCCACTTGGAATATTAATTAAAATTTTTGTCGTAAAGTTGGTCATAGAATTGTTTTAAGGGCTGTGCCCCGGTGGCTGTAGTGGTTGTGCGTGGGACTGTGGCCCACGGGGACTGAGGTTCAATTCCAGCAGTGGGGCTGGGCCTCCTACTCCCACCGCCTGAGAGCAGTGATGCCCAAATTAAAAAAAAATTTGTTTTAAAATCTTTAAGACCTATAGAATCTGGCGATAATTTTTATTTAATGGTGATGACTTGTGTTCATTTTCTTTTAGCTACTTGTCAATTTTTTTTTATTTTATTAAAAACAAATCGGGCTGAGCCCCAGTGGCGTAGCGGTTGTGCGCGGGACTGTGGCTCACTGGGATGGAGGTTCAATTCCAGCAGCGGCTCCATAGGAGCAAAGGCTGGGCCTCCTACTCCCACCACCAGAGGGCAGTGATGTCCTAAAAACAAACAAGTAAATGAAAACAAATGTAGCTGGTAAATCAGTGGGTTAAATATAAGGCTACCAAGTGCAAGTTTGGCTATTCAAATCCACCAAGTGCTCCACCTTACAAAAAGAAGAGAATCTACTTCTGGACATATTTATAGCCATCTAAATATTATGAAGCCATTTCACTCTGCCCTGTAGGATCATCATGTATCAGAATTGGCTCAATGATTATGGATCTTGTTATTTGATTTTTCCCTTTTCCTTTTATTGACATGATTCATCATGTGTGCTTCTTGAACAGCATATCATATGTATGAACCCCAGGAAAGGGTGTGTTATTTATAGTCATTAAAAGTAGTTTGCTATAAATATTTAGTATCTCAAGACATATAGCTTTATTCATGGCATTTCTTGATAAATTTTGAGATGTTTTCTTTAATAAGTGAGGGAAGGTATTTTAAGATAACATATGGTTTTAAATGTTGTTTTCTTTTTATTCAGCCTAGAATTGTTTTCTAAACTTGCGATTTAATTAAATTGAAGCGAACTTCCCCAGGAGCCACTGGCTATATACCAACCTGAGATTGTGGATTAGTCACTCCACTTCCTTCAACTCAACTCCCTTAGATATTAAATGAGGATATATATGCCTATGTTAGTGTATTGTCATATATGTGGGATGTATCCTAAGACAATGATTTCATTATTATATTTCATTATATTCAAGAGTTATTCAAAACCATTTTTCTGTGTATTGCATGAAGTGCATTCAAAAATCCACATTCACTTGTTTCATTTCATGCATTTTATTTCCTCCAATATGACATCATTTAGCCTACTTGCTCACTAACTGTCTTGTTTTGATTCCTTTTTTTTTCATAATATTTCTGAATTTTTCCCTGGGGTAAATGTTGTCCCAGCATATAATATAAAATTATTTCTTTCAGAAAACAATGAAAAGCAAGATAGCTATTTATAAATCTCTTATCACAAAAGAAAAATCTATACCTCCATGACTAGTAATTTGCTAAATATTAAAATGAATAACAATATTTCTTGTTCTCTAAATAATGTCCTACACACTTCTGATTATAAGTTAATAAAATGTACATGTGGAATACAAGGGGCTTGAAGAAGTGTGGGTAAAATCGAATTCAAAGGTAAGGCAAGCTTTCTGTTGATTATTTGAAGCATCATTATAAGCATTTATAAACATTTATAATTCTATTACCATTTGAACTTTGAATATTACCAGCACTATGCTATCATTACTATGTGCCTAAAAGGAATTTTGTCACTATGTATTTAATTTCATAGAGAATGTCTTATGAACTAATATAGGAAGGCCTTGTGTTTTGAGCTATGGCTATAATGAAATAATAAAGCACACACTATATTTTGGAAGTTATCTCGTGAAAAGATTAGTAGGACATTAAAGGGGATTGATAATAACATGATATTTCAAGTAGCGTGTACTTGTTCCTTAATTCAATAATATAGAGTTTTAATTCTATAAATATAGAGAATATAAAGGAAGTATGATGATATACTTAATTATAAAATTATGAAGATTCTAAATGCCAGGTCATTAAATACTGGTACAGTGCAGAGTATGGGCTAAAGTTTTTGGCAGGGATTTCAGTGATGCATTCCAATGGATTTTTCCATTTGTTGTCAGAAAATGCACGACACCTCTTATTAGCAACCCAATCACCATTTGTGGGAGACTTCATTCATTATTCCCTGGGAAGAACAACTCCTAATTCACATTTGTTTCAATCTTAAAATGACCTGTTTCCAATACCTGAGTTGTTTATTTACATTATGTGAATTTCGAGTATGCCAAGGAGCCTGTTGGTATAGTGATTACCCCTCTGTCAGAGGCCGCAAGTTCTGCAGTTCAAACCCGCAGCAGCTCCCCTGGCAGAGGCTGTGTTTTCTCCTCCCAGAAACCTTGTAGCCTCAGAGACTGGCAAATCACTGCTCTGAGTCGGCCCTGACACCTGGCAGTGACGCTTTCTTGTTTTGTTTTGTTTTTTGATGTTGCTTAATATTGCTATATGATATGCATTGTAATTAAAGTGTAATAATAAAATATATGGGGAGTTAGAAATTTCTAATGTTGTTTTAAAAAAGTCAGGGAAAATATAGCACATTTATTTCTTTTATTGGAAAATGTCCACAAATTAAATCTGTGAGTCGAACTCGACTAAGGCATTTATCATTTAATATTTGCTTGGCGTCCCTGCTGGGAAGAACTGCCTGACCAGAGAGGTAAACAGGTAAATCCTTTTTGAAACCGAATTACATTATTTTAATATCCTCTAGCATTACTGAAACTATTGCTATCCCTGCTAGAAATAAAATATGGATTTGTTCTTGAAGTGAATGTATGTGAAAAATTTATTCTAGTTTTCTCTATTCCATGAAACATGCTTTTGTATTTTTCATGCTACGGATTAAAATTTGGATATGATGTAAAGAATCGTATAATAAAACCTATTTTTGAGGGTTTCTCTAAAATACTGAAGTGTGAATGACTTTTATTATACAGATTTCAAAACTATAGGGGAATTTATCAAACAGATTATGTCAATCAAACTAACTCTATATGTACATAAAAGTTTGGCAGTTAAAATTTACCCACAGGTACCTTGGAGGAAAAGCCTTGTTGCCTTCTTCCAAAAAATAGGCTATTGACCACCCAATGGACATAGTTCTGCTCTGGAACATAGAAAATCAACATCATAAATCAGAATCCATGGAATGACAAACACATTTTTCTTTTGTTTGTTTTAGCTTAGTTAAAATGATGCTTAGTTGAAATCCTGCAAATAATTTCAGTGCATCCCAAGGCAATGTTCTGACTATGAAGTTCAGGAGATACCAAAAATCAGCTATTGTTGAACACAAGAAAATCCTCTGTGGAAGAAAGGAGCCCAGATTGTTGAGGAGGCTAAGTATTAAATTATAACCACCAGGTCATTAGTTCAAACACAGTTGGTATGCCATAAGGGAAAATTGAGATTTCTACTCCAATACATATTTAGAGCCCTCGAAGCTTCTCAGAGCAGCTCTAGCCTGTCCTGTGGTGTTGGTGGCAGGTGGGATGGACTTCCGAGGCCGTGAATATGTATATGTGTGTGTCTTGGGATGTCAATGCTAAAGAGCCCTTAGGGCTCAGTAAGCAAACAGCCGTGCAGCGTAAACCACATGGAGTGCTGCAAATCCACATGTAAACCCGATTGGATAGCTGTACTTCCTGTGGGGTTGCTTGTGCTGATCGTTGACTCAACGCTATCTACCAATAAAGCACACAGTGTTAAGGGGATCAGGAAATGAGTATACATAGATAGCGCAGCTCAAACAAAACCAATCACCTATTTCCCCAACTTTTTGTTTAGTTTCCCTGTCAGAAGGTACACATCAGTCTCATCCACTTTTGTTCATCTCCTAAAGCTATGGGTAGCAGGGGAAGGCCAAAGTCCGCTTGCAGGGTCCTCCTAGGTTCAAACCTCTGTACACTCGCCCCAGGGATGTGCTTCTGCAGGCTTAGCAGACTGAGAGCGTTGCGAAGTCCTGGTAGTAGAAGTCCCTCCCTCCCTGCCATCCTGTGGATTCCAACTTCAAACCACATTGTAGTTTCTGAGTGGCTGGTGGTTTCAAACGGAGGGCCTTGGAGTCTGCTGCCCGATGTATGCAGCACTTCTATGGGAGAGGGAGTTAGGTTAATATGCAGTTCCTTATCAAGGGATCTGCCCTTCGACCCATTTAGTTTTTTTCAGCTTGTAATATCATCTGTTTTCTCCTCTATTGAGGTTTTCCTATAAGGTTTTGTCTAATCATTGTGCTTATTTTCTTTTGTGTTTGCTTCCTGTTGGTGTTTTGTATTAAATTCTGTTGAAATCCAGGACAGGTAAATCCAGAGAGGCAGGAGGTGGGTCAATAATTAGCTAGCGGCATGGCAGGGGAGGATAGGGGGAATCGAGGAGCTAGTAGTAATGTCTAAGGGAACCACATGTTCTGAAATTGATTAGACAAGTCTATGGTATGATACATGATGTATATGTCAATAAAATTATATAAGGCTGAGCCCCGGTGGCGTAGTGGTTGTGCGCGGGACTGCGGCCCACTGGGATGGAGGTTCAATTCCGGCTCCCAGGAGCAAAGGCTGGGCCTCCTACTCCCACCACCTGAGGGCAGTGATGCCTAAAAAAAAAATAAAAAAAATAATTATATAAAAAAGTTCTTCACCATAGAATGCCCCACTATTGATCATTCTCCACACTTTTGTGGGTCCTGCAAAACAATGTCATTGAACTTACTTTATTATAGAAAAATAGTCTATATTTTATCGAGATAAAATTCACTTACAATAATATTCACCCATTAAAGTGTAAGCTAACTGTATATTGCTGGGCAGCCACAGAGAACACCATCGTTTGAGAAATATGACAGGTTATGTCATCTCCAAACCATTCACACACCAGCTTAGAAACTCCCAGACCACTCCAGTCGAGGCAACCCCACATGGTACAGGGGAGAACTGCTCCCCAGGAGTTCGTGGCTCTTTTCCCTCCTCCTGATTGTTCTTCTTTAAATTGCTGAGCCATTTTACTGATGGCTCCTACAACAATCCATACATCAGTTGTCTCAAACTCATCTGTACACATGTTGCCATCATCTTTTCCCAAACATTTTCTTTCCACTTAAGCCCTTGGCCTTAGCTTCTCTTTTCCCACCCTCCTCCACCCTCCAGGATCATGGATGCCTGATAAATTATAATCATTATTATTTTCATGTCTTATACCATTTACAGTCTCTTTTGCCAAAATTTCTCTTCTTCGACTCCTTGGAAGTGGGTTATGCATCAATTATAGAGGGTTCCCCTTTTCTCCCTCTTTTCTCCCCTCTCTTCAATCCACCCGTATGCTATTGCTTCTCCCATTGCTGCTCCTGAGGGGTTTATCTGTCCTGGATTCTGTGGGTCAAGAGCTCTTGTCTGTACCAGCTTCCATGTTCCCTTGCAGCTGAATTCGTAAGGTAGAACTGAAGTCAAGATAATGGAGGGAAGGAAGCATTAGAGAACCAGGAGAATGTTGGTGGTCCATCAGTGTATGTCATCCCATGGCTGATTTGTTCCTACCTTGATACCCTTCTGTGCGGGAATGCCCAAGGTCTCCCCTCTGACCCCCTATGATTTGCTTCAATGTATTTGTTTGTTTAGGGTCCTCTGAGACCTGTTACACAATCCAGCTGACATCTCATGATCACACAGGCCGGTGTGCTTCTTTCATATGGGCGTTATTTCTCTGCTAGATGGGTGCTAGTGTAACTTAAAGCCTGTAAGACCCCAGATATTATATCTTTTACTAGGAGGACACGATGAGCCTTCTTCACCACATTTGCCTATGCATCCATTTTGCCTTCAACAACCTGCTGGATAGGTAAGCATCACAGAAAGCCAGGTTATTAGAACAAAGTGTTCTAGCGTTAAGGTAGTGCATAGGTGTAGATCCAATGCCCACATGCTGCCTTAATACTTTCCATTTAAATATATGAACATAGACACATATCCCTATTAATATATTTATATATTTACAAATGCACATGCCTATATATCAACATGTATTGATGTCTTTTGCCTCCTAGTTCTTTCCTATATTTCTTTTCATTTCCTCCTGTCCCATCATCAAGTTCACCCTTCAATGTCACATATCAGATTCAATATGTAAATGGTCATGTACTAAATGCTATTCACTCAAAGTTTGTTCACTGAAATAAAATTATATTTCTATGTTATAGTTTTAGGATTATCACCTAAAGCAATCTTACGGGAACTCACATATTTGTTTGGCTACTCTAGATGTTGGGACAGGATAACAACCAACATACATTAACTCTGTGTATTTACAGAGGACATTTATGTTTGTTGCTTTTCTGATTTGGATCAATATTTATTCTCCTATTGTCAGGAAATGGAAATATTGCTCAAATACGTATTGAATAGATTGATTCCCTCACTATTTTGTCTACTTGATACTACTTGATATTTTGTCTACTTAGATTAAAAGTTTTAATCAAAAGTTTGAGTCATTATAGTGCACTGAGTTAGGAAATAAGGAAAATAACTGTTTTAGTCTGAGCAATTCAGTGACCAATCTCTAGAACAGTTTCTTCACACATATGTATATATGTGTATATATGGACACATATATGATGGGGATAAATACTACTTGTGGATATATTTCATTTGCTCAAAAGTCATCTCAACCTTTGAAGGGAAATAGTGTTTAAATCCAATATTCGGATATTATTTTGGGCATATTAACTTTCTTTAGTTCTATCTAGTGTGTTTATGTGTGTGTTCACATATTTCCTTCTGTTGCTATCCTTGAACTAAGAGTCCAATGTTGATAATAGATATGGAATAGGTAATTGAGTTTTCCTTTTATTGTGCCCCATTTACTTTATATCATGGTTTTATGGGAGCACTAATGCATTATATAGGTTTGTGGATCTGAGACAAATAGAAAGCGTTCCTTTTCTGAAAATATAGTTTACCAGAACTGGTACACTGGTTCACCAGTTCGATTTCAGGTTTGATTACTTTGTACTACCAACATATTTGTTTTACTGATAAAGAAAAATAATTATTAACACATGGTAGGAAAATATAAGATTCAGAAACATGATTTACTCTATAGGAAGCATCTTGTACATTTCTGTTTTTATAGAATATTAAAATTAATGTTCATGTGCAAATATTAAGTGTGATTATTGTTAATTTAAGGTAATATATTTGAATTACATCAATCTGTCACTATTTTGTTATTAACATATACTCTTAAATTAAATATTTTCAGAGTTCAATTGAATACTTTAACAAAATCAGGTCCATCACCTGTGTGTCTACAAGTATCATAATAAAGAGTCGTATTTATGTAACTTAAAATATTTCAATTGGGTCAGCTTGCAAAATCATCATTATGATTTAATGTAACTACTAGAATCTAGATCTTAAAAAGGGAAAGTTCATTTAAAGGTTAAATTGTTTGCTAGGGCACTAAAATAATAAATGTAAACAAGTAATACTGGGTCACTCCTGGATGTTCAGTCCAGGCTATAAGGGACCATGTGTGTTGTCTCCCTGTGTCTAAATGAGCTAAGATAAAAAACACTGGGAAAGATGAGGAGGGGTGCCTCCAGGGAAAAAGTCCTTTATAGAACTTAACCTCCCTCTGACATTCAGACTGCCCCCGAAAAGATTAAGAAACAAAAATCTGGTTTTGTTTCATATGCCAACTATGTAATACCATTCTCTAACTCAAATTCTACATTTTCATGAACAATCACCTATATGCACTTCTATTTTTCAAAGTTATTGTAACTCATATGCAATTCATTCTTTTTCTTCTGATAGTTCAGCTATTACTTTGTCAGAAAATCTGGAAATCTATGTTCTATCATTAAATATTTATGGAAATTTAGTGTATAGTTTTTTCTGATCTTGTTTTACATGGGAATTCTTAGCATTAAAATTTATAAGGTTAAAGAAATACTTTCTAATGCTCTATTATGGGGGATAATCAGACAAATAATGGGCTTTTATATGCTATTCAGACACTACTTCCACTGGAAAATAGAACCATCTTTGTGCTATTCCCTATACAATCCCTATTACTAAATCGCAGGGCTGTTAAAAGAAAGTCAGTAAAGGATCAACATTAATGTTCATTTTTGCATTTTATTTTGTTATCTTTTTTTTGCTTGTGAGTGATTCAGCACTTACGTTTGATAGGAATTGTTGCATTGCTACATTTCATTTATGAAGAATTATCAGCCAAACTTTGATCAAATCACTTAGCAAATAGAATAGAAAAGAATGAGTACTTGAGTAAAAATCACATTAGTGAACTTTAGCAGATGTTGGAATTAATTATGTCTTGGAAAAAGGAAGGCTAGTGGGTTTCTCAGAGACAAAGTTGGAGGTAATTCATCTTGCTTACTTTGGACATGTTGCCAGTGTAGAAGGACATTGTTTGTAACACAGGACAAGGGCAGCAAGAGAAAGGAAGGCCCTTGGGAGATGGATTGACACCGCGGCTGCCACTAGGGGCACAGGTGGAGACTCACTGGTGAGGCTCTGGTAGGAGCATGGAGTGGCTCCTGGCTTGAAGGGGTCACGATGGGTCCAGTCCATCTAACCACCACAACAAACCTTTATCTCTCTATTCCCAAACCTAGGTTACAGTGTATAGTATAAAATGACAGACAAGATCCTTAGAGGCATAGACCTAGGTTCACAAAATTTTTAAGCCAAGTGATATGAATTAAATTGAAACTTTTCTTTTACTTTTCCCTGAGTCAATGTGGCAATAAAATGTGAAAACTATATCATCATAGCTAAAATTGAACTGCATTCAATGGAGGATGATCAGGGAAATTGACAGCATGTTCACCGCACTCTCATTAGCATCTAAAGACAAACATTTTCTTAGCAAACAATAATTTGATCATATTCTATAAATTGCTTTTTTCTTATCAATTGAGAATCATTTCAATAAAATGAAATCATTCTTAGCTCTTGTGAAATAATAATTTGAACTACAGTAGATTGAAGTGCATTGGTGTTCTTATCTAAAAACTGCAATAAATTAACCAAAAATTTACTTGGTATATAAATGCTCAGTGTTTTCAAAGATGATCCCCATTAGTCCTATAATGGAATTTTAAGGTGGCAGTAATTTTGTATTAGTGGACCCTTTCTGGAACCATTAAAGAATCATTAATTCTCTAGTCACTGCATCATATCATCCATTCCTACTAAATTTCATAAGATGCATTTATGCCATAGTGCATTTACCATAATATAAGAGAAGCTTGAATGACAATAAGAGCAAAGACATTTTATTTATGAAATATATTGGCATACATCAATGAACTCTGGTGCCATAGTGGGTCATGCATTTGGCTGCTAACTGCTTGGTCTAGAGTTTAAAATCCACCAGTGGAATAAAGATAAGACTTTTTGCACCAATAAGGATTTTATGCTTCAGACACTCTACATAAAGTTACCTGGAATAAGAAATAAAAAATATGTTCTTTTTGTAATTTTTCTTTTAAGTTTGCATCCATAGTGATACACAATGGCTCAAACAGGCAAGCACTCTGTTAGATTATGTCCAAGCAGCAACGCTGGCCTCTGGATGAGACTCAGATGGTGTTCCTCTGAAGTGCTCTTTCACGTGAAGGAGTACAATCACTCTGAAGGATCAAGACTCGGCCTTGGGGATGAGCAGAAAGGTTTCCCAATGAAACTCTCAGGTAATGGTCCTTCCTACATGGGAAGCACAAGCACATGTGTGGACATGACACAAATATGATCCCCTATAAAGCTTTTCTGACATTTTCCTCACCAAGATAATATGGGATCTTCTTAGTTTCATTCATAATACAATCCTGTGATAGTCCTGTGAGGAAATGTACAATGATTAGAAAGATTCTTCAGGGAAGGAGGGATCACCCTAAGACAAGATCACCCTAAGACACATAGAGACCCAACTGGGGGATAGTTCAAGAAATAATCGCTTCCTACTTTGACATTTTTGTTTAATAAATGTTTCTTGGTGCTGTTCAATATATTTTATTTATCCTTTATCTCCTGAATGCATAAGAGAATGAATTAATGAAGACATACTTAGAATAATAAAGAAGAGAGGTTTCTTTTAATAGGGTGCCATATCACCAATATTGACTAGTATTGTAGCAAGTTCAAAAAATGTGTATATTATATATATGAAGACAAATCTTTTTATAGTGAAATAAAAACTGGTGATATAGGATAAAAATAATAGAACTTATGTGTTGTAAGTTTATTTGTAAACTTGCAGAATCTTTCAAGATTTCGATGTGAACTTCATGATTTTAAGGTGATGCTATCTCTTTGATTATTTCAAAATGTCCTGGCATTTGAGTGTGCAAATCTGGAGGCTAGAACAATTATAAATATTATTTCAACAGTATTCCAAATGAACAAAACCTATCTCCGGTTGGCTTCCATTTTGCTCATTTCAAGTGCTCTCAAACATTTACCTAGTTCGTGCGTGACTGCTTTGTTGTTGTGCAGCTGACAGCCTGCTGCCATTGGCTAGCTTCCTTTCCTCATCTATTCAGCCACATGCAGAACTGAGAGCGGCAAAGGACCTGGCACTGGATGATATTGTAATCACAGCAAGGGTAACAGCCACGGAACACCACTGTGAACGCAAAGAGCCAGAAACAGGTTGAGAACTACACCTCTGGCACACATGAAAGCCCATAAATTTCCTTAACTATTTCCTCTCCAGTTCACAAAGAAATGATTTGGTAGGCAGGCTATATTATTAAGACACTCTTGCTGTTCTGAAGTTCACTTTCATTTCTAAGTCAAACTTATTTTCTCCTTCCAATTCTTAGACATTCAAGGCAGGCTGATTTTAGTAAAATGCCAAGTGATGGTTATGTGTCCTGTTGCTGAGAAATGAAGTATTCGTAGGAGTTATTACTGCAAGTCATTTCCACGAGACCAATTGTAAATGTGAGATATGACCTCGCATCTCTATTTCCTTCTAGTGCTTCCAACATGGGGAAAAAGTCCTGGGTTGTCAGTTCAGTCTCTAGGCTACGTATATCATAAGGTCTCCAGTTGTTTATTGGCTCTATCACTCTCTCTCTGAAATGTGCCAATTATAAGTACATTTCCTTCTCTCAGCATTGGTCACAGAAATATGCCAAATGCTCTCCTTTCAGTTCATTTGGCTGTATTCTGATAAAGCAAGTGCCATATCATTTTCACCAGCTATCAGGTGCACTGTTTCTTCATTACTAGGCTTAGAAGAAGCTAAGAGGAGGAAGTCATTGTTTGTGTATTCTAGTAGAGAATAAAAATGCAAAATAACATATCATAATAAAAAAAAGCTAAAGCTGGAAATAGTAGGAAATGCCTGGTTTGATTGTATTGACTGCAGACACTCCCCAGATTACAAATGACACACTCTCCCAATGTGTCTTTAAAATTGTGTTAGGTAAGTGAGGACAGGTACTCTTTTTCTAAGTTAGTCTTTCTTTGGTGTCAGACAAGCGCAGACTTATTTAAAAGCTTCACATCCAACAAATCAATGTGATTTTAACAAAAATCTGTTGTAACTTGATTCAATCTTTTCAAGTGAGAGCATTTTGAATAACATTAAAAGACATGAACCAGTAAGTCTGATGTTTGCAACCAAGGGAATTATATTTTGCCTCCCATTTCCTTCAATGAAGTGATGCTTATTCAGTCTGTAATTGTACTTTTATTATGCGTCCACTACCTAGTCCAATTTAAATATTCCGAGTCTTTGAAAAATTAGGTAAATTCACTATAGGGCAAAATTTGAACATGGATGATAACGGTAAGTATCAATTTGGGGGATATTACTAATCCCACTCTGGAATCGGTCTGGCCATCAAATTTGCATAATTTGACTTCTGTGATTGAAACTTTACTCATCTTCTCTGGCTCAATATTCAGTTGAGTACAAATGTATGAAACAAGAAGCTATGCACATTTCCCCTAAGTCCCCTTTCCTAAACGCATGGCCTAGGGTAGATGACACTCACTTGGTCACAGACTTCTCATGGCAGTCCGACAGACGTGAAGAGCATGGGTTGCCATAAGGAACGGATGGCAATTTCTGCTGCTCACAAGTGTGAGCAGATGCTGTCAGTTCATACACTCACCTGGATCTTCCCCTCCCTCCCTCTCCCCCCCACCCCCCGCCCCCGAGATTCACAACAAAATCTTGTAGAGATTGCCACCGGACTATTTGTTTTCCTTTGGTTCAAGATAGGCAACCTTACAAGATAGACGCTATTGAGGAAACACTATTTGGGATCATTTTCCCAAATGCAAAGTTGCCGGGCCCATGATTGTTGTCTTACATAACAGTTTGCGTGGAATTGTTTTTATTTTATTTTAAAATATATTTCTGTTCAACTAAATTTTAAGAGTCCCGTTATCTTAGCAGGGATTAGGTAAGGTTTTTGATGACTGGTCAGGACACGTGATGAGGGTTGTCACTTCAGCACCGCAGGAAAGCCGTAGCCATTCCGGGTACAGGCAATGGAAAGCAAATCACTCCGCTGGCCACGTGGCTAACAAGTGCAGGCAAAACTCAGGGTCTCCAGCACAACCAGAGGCAGCAGATACTTTTTTCTATAACAATGTAGTATTCCTTTTTTGTGTGTGGGCATCACTGCCCCTTGGTAGGAGTAGGAGGCCCAGCCTTGCTCCTGGAGAGCTGCTGCTGGATATGAACCGCCAACCCTGTGGGCTGCAGTCCCGCACACAACCACTATGCCACCGGGGCTCAGCCGGACAATGTAATATTCTTAATAGGACGTTGAACTAAAAGAGACAGGATGCCATATTAAATATTAAGCCAGAAATATATTTGTATTCCACTTATTAGAAGTTATTGATACATATTGCTATAGTCTGTGTATAAACATTCTTGTTCAACCTATGCATTATCTGTGTCAGCCCTAAGTAAAAGTCATTATATGGAATGATAATTTAAATATAAATGGAGGCTATCATTTATTATATTGTTTCACAGATATAAAAGTTTGGGTTGATTTTCAAATATCATGAACTAGGTTTTCTGTGGAAAGATAAAAAATTTAGGAAATATATAAAGCCTTGAGTTATTCATAACTGCTTAATATTAATCAAAGAAAAATTAATAGGTTTAAGTAGAGATGAGTATGGTACATATCACAACAAAAACATAGACGTAATATACTTCCTTTAGTCTTCACAAATTATATGAAACATTTTATATGTGAATATTTAATATAGGTTGTCTGCTATGTCATATAAATATCTATTTAGCACATATACTGGAAAATTCTACATTATTTTCTTTACTATTTATAATTAAGGTGTCATTGAACTGGCGTAGACAAGTCACCATGTCCCCTCTTCTAGATTATATGAAACAATAAAATTAATTTTCTATTATAAAATTAGACTTAGACCACCCCCAGCCAATCCGGGGGCTTGGGGCACAGCTCAAGGGGTGTACCGCTGGGACATGAGGTGCGCTGAATGGTGTGGCCCTTTGTCTGGGAATGCCGACACAGGCCGGTATGCTGGATCCCTGCAGGGTTTCTCGGACGTGCTCCAATAAATTCCTTCTCTTTTGTTTAAAAAACAATCAAACTTGGGCTATTTACAAATTTACAATAAAATAATAAAATAATTTTCCACACATGACCTAAAATAGTTAACAAAAATTGATATGTGTTCTTTTACATTATGTCGAATAGTTTATTGTTTGCTAGGCTATAAAGTATTCTAACTTTGTTAATTATTTGAAAGTACACATATATATATATCTATACTTGATTTATATGTTTCAGTAACCTGATACCTTCAAGAGTAACATTTATAAATTGACAAGATCTGTAAAATGTATTTTTTTCTCTTAGTTATTGGAAATTATTGTGTTTCAGCACCCTTGGAAACAAAATCATATTTATCCTTCAAATAAAGTCTCATGGTTAGCATGCTACATGACACTTTGAGTTACAAATTTTATATGACATTTAGTGCATATCTTTTCTATATAGGTTTGATAGAAATCATTATATTAATATTGTTTCCATTTTCTTCCACTGGTTTGCATGACTAACAAAAAAATTCACAAAATCATGTAACAGCTGTTATGGTTTTTATTTTATTCAATGATTTATTGTAAAATTGATCTATATTTATCTTTATGTTCTTAATCATAATTTCTATGGATCAAGTTTGTTGACCTTTACATTTCTAGGCATTTATTTGAAAATGGCACAGAATTAAGAATGTTGAATATTTGATACTTTGCTATGTATCTAAAAACTGGTAGCTTAGATATTATTGCAAACAAAAGGATAAAATTGAATATAAAAAGGAACTGAGTAAACTGTACAAAACACAGGAGTATAATTTTTTCTTTTATCTACTATATAACAAGCAAATATTATAAATACATGATTAGACTACGTGTTTCCTTAAGTTCATAATTTAGCAATACTTTCATTAAAATTACAAGCCCAAATTATTCTCTCAATATTAATCATCATTTTTATTATTTTCTAGTTATTTAGAAGAAATACACTTTTAGCTCATTTTCCAGAATTTCAATTGGAAGAATATTACTTTTAAATTCTTGAAAAAATATTTGTCCTTAATGAAGCAGACTGTCAAGCAACAGTAAGATTAAAAGACAGTCTTTTCCCACCTATATTTGTATAGCAGAAATTCATCTTGTCTTTGCAATAGAGTGATGGTTACAGGCTATTATTACTGCAAAAAAACATAAACATTGCCTGACCATGGACGTACTATTGCATAAATATGGTCTGACAATCACAAGGCAGGTGTTTCAAATCCAGCAGATTCTCTAGAGGAGAAACAAGAGGCTGTCTGTTCCTGTGAAGTCTCTGCACCTCAGACACAATCATAGAGACATTGCACAGTAGAATCTACTTGATGGCAGTGGATGGGGTTTTGGGCACATCCTCACACTGGTTATGCTTGGGGCCATTTTTGCACCATTTCTAGTCACTTCATTCAGAGATTTCTTCCTCTGATGACCTTATATTTTACAAGAACAATATTCCTTCCTTGGAACCGATATCTCTTCATAACATGTCAAAAGTAATTGAGAGAAAGTCTTGCCATTCTTATATCTAAGGAGCATTCTGGCTGTGCTTACTTCTGGACAGATTTTCTTTTTCTTCTGAAAGTTTATGTCACTTTCAACATTCCTCACCTAAACTAAATTTCAAAAGCATTAAATCTACTGTGATCTTTCTTACTGATTTTCATATGCATATCAGTTTACATATGCATATCAGGTCATTGAAGATACCCTAGTTTTGCTCAGGCACCCAATATTCTTCAAAAAAATATTTTGCTCTTTAACACTTAGAATAGATAATGTACAGCTGATTGGCCCAATGCAATTGACCATTTGACTTCCTGACAGAGATTTCCATGAACCTCAGTTGTGGATCCAAGTAAAATTAAATCCGTAAGAGTTTCAATCTTTTTCTCCATTTATTATGATGTTGTGAAGGTTTTTGTTTACTTTATATTGAGTTAGACTGAAGGCAGTATCCCACATTCAGTATTTCTACCAAGGCTATGTGCTAATAGAAATGTGTTGAACCTAAAATGCAGCTCCTAATACCACCTAGAGGAATAGAAGAACCTCTGTCCTTCAATATCTTCGCTACCTCAGTAATTCCTTCTATTGTCTAGAACAATGAAAGTCCTATCAGCTTAATTTGGGATTAACCACAGTAATATGCAGAGCGTTTTAACTATCACAATCTACACAAAGGCAAACCATGAAAATGCTGAAGAGAGGCACCCAAGAGACTCCTGGGATCATCCTCAGCAGCCCACAGATGGTGACCAACTCCTGATGATAAAAGAGGGAAAGCCAACATGGCAGTTGTCTCCCCCTCCTTTGTTTCAGGAGCAGTTGAAGTGCTTATCCATTCAATGTTTAACATTGTGTGGAATAAAACACCTTAAAAGAGTATCCCAACATTCCTTTTATTACACTTCAATTAACGTGGTTTCCACACTTTATATAGAATGAAGAGAAAAATTTCCCAGGGACCTATTTACGTAGTACTGTGCATTATAGTTTGTTTCTTTATATTTGATCATGTGCTTGGTTGATTTTGTTTTTCATAAGATAACCTAAAAATCCATGGATATATTCACATATTTATTATAGGATGCTTTTACATAAAAGGAGCTTGAATGGTTCATTTCCTATATGTGAAATGAAAAAAAAAATGAGCCACATTTATTCTAAAGTTTGAGACTACAAGCAATTCATTTCGATAAATGAAATTAAAATTTATTTCTATAACTTATGCTAGTAAGAATGTAGTTGTTTCATTTTATGTGAAATCATTTTGTCAGTCCCTCATTTTTTCTCTAGCAATAGTGACTATTTAATTTTACACAAACCATTTGAATATACAATTCAAATCACAGAACAATTTATTTGCAAGGCAAAGAGCACATTAGCAAATAAAACTCATGCACGTTTATGTGCATGTGTGTTTGTGTGGATTTATGTGTTTTTATCTAATCAACATATTAAAATAGATATAATATATCAGGCATATCATACCTGCTAACAGAGCTTGAGTAGCCATTAAAAATCAACCAAACTCATTTCTGAAGAAGTGGAACACATTTGCCTAACGTTATGCCTTAATAGGGATTTTTAAAAAAAAATGTTGCCTTAATAGGGATATTAATAGCTCTATATTTGTATTTCACGATCCATATATACATCACTTGTATGCAGATCTCATTTGCACACTTGCTGCCATCATCACTCTCAATACATCCTCCCTCCACTTAGGCCCCCAGTTCCACATCCCCGTATTTCCCTATCTCTCTCCACCCCATGAACCTTTAATAATGTACAAATTGCTATTTCATATCACACACTGTCCAATGTGTCCCTTCACTCATTCCTCTATGGGCCATGCCCCAGAGAGAAGGTTATATGTAGATCCCTGAAATTAGTTCCCCCTTTCTACTCCACCATCCCTCCACCCTCCCAGTCTCAACATTCCCATTATTCATCCTGAGGGAATATCTACCCTAAGTTCTTCATGTTTCCACCTCCACTGTACATCTCCTGTTCTAGTTGGTCTTGTCTGGTAGAAATGGGAGCATGGTAGTGGGTGGGAGGAAGCATTTGAGAACTAGAGGAACGATGCATTTTCCATTGCTACTACACTGTACTTTAACTGGCTCATCTCCTCCCTACAAACCCTTTGTAAAAGGATGCCGCTTCACCTATTGATGGGCTTTGGGTCACCAATCTATACTCCCCCCTATTTATAATGATATAATTTTAGTTCCTTGATGCCTGACATTGGATTCCTTCAGCACCTCGTGGTCAGGCAGGTTGGTGTGCTTCTTCCATGTGGGGTTTGTTGCTTCTGAGCGGGATGGCCACTTGTTTACTCAAGTCTTTAAGACCCTAGATGCTATCTCTTTTCATAGCCAGGCACCATCAGCTTTCTTCACCACATGTAATTATGCACACATTGTCATCAGTGATCATATCAGGAAAGTGAGCATGCAATGATATGGTTTTTAGTTGTCAACCAGGGGATACTCCTGGAGGTCAATGAACAGACCTTGATTTATTTGCATGTTTTTATATTGTTATTTTTTTACATATATATGACATTTTTTGTTTTTGTTTTTGTTATCATTGCTTTATTTTCTTTGGTTGCTTCATTTTAGGAAGCCTTTTCTGGGTACACATTGTTACCTTTGCAAGTCTATCTAAATAAGATAAGCTGGGTGATCAGTCTGGAGGCAAAAACAATAGGACCGATGGTTCTGGGTTGCGGGCCATGGGAGAAGGGTAGGAGGGGGAAAGGTGATAGTGTTAACCAGCCCAGGGATAAGGGTATATCAAATGATCCAAAATTAGAGACAAGGTGGATGAAAGAAGTCTAATAGGAATTGATCAATGGTAATATAAAAGAGAGAAAATACTGAAACCCAATGTAGGCTGAGTATGATAGTGGGACAAGAGGGAAGAAAAAGGAAAGAGAAAAGTACTGGGGGTCAAGAGCATTTATAGAGGTTTAAGTACAGGCATGTACATAGGTGAATATACCTATATGGGCCAATGGGGGAAATAGATCTATGAACTTATACATATAGACTTAGTAGTAGAACTGCAGATGGGCATTGTACCTCCACGCAAGTATTTCCTAAATGCAAGAACACTTTGTTCTATTAAATTGGCATTCCATGATGCTCACCATCCCTACCTGATCACTGAAGACAAATGCGTGTGCTGAAGAAAGCTGATGGTGCCCACCTATCAAAAGATGTAGCGTCTGGGGTCTTAAAGATTTGAGTAAACAAGTGGCCATCCAGCTCGGAAGCAACAAAGCCCACATGGATGAAGCACATGAGCATGTGGACCATGAGCTGTCAAAGGGTTCAGTTATCAGGCTTTAAGAAAATTAGATTTCTTTAACTTGATCATGTTCTATTGATCAGTGAGAATAGTTAGGATTTGTTGCTGTTGCCATAAGTTTTTAGCGCCCCTCCACAATTATATAGTCATTGATCTCAGACATTGGGAAAATAATGCTAAAAAGAAACCATTAATGATTATATTTTAATACTTTTATTTTTATCCATAAGATTAGAGCTTGCCTAAAGATAGATCTCCTAAAAGTTTTAGAATTAAATAAAGGCTCTGAAGAGTTAATTCACTATTGAATATTATTTTCCAGATTTACAAATATATTAAAAGAATAATGTAAAGATTAAAATTGAAATGTACTTACATAATTGAAATTATTGCTAATTTTATTATTTTCTACGTGATGCCTGGAAAGTATAAATATTGATTTATCATTAATATTGATAAAATATTGATTGTTTTTCCTTTTTTAATAATATGAAACAAGCAAAATCTGTATTTTATTTTATAAATAAAACTCATGTTATTTATGTGATTAAGAAAGCACACATATATGTGTCTAAATGAAAAAGCGATGGCCAATAGTATCACTATTATATGATTAAGCACTCAATCATTCTGTGCTATTCATTAGCATAGTGTGCTATGAATTTCTCACGCGGTCCCCCACATGCTGCAAAATCAATATTAATATGTGTCTATATAAATATATATGGTTTGGTATATTTTGGTTATAGATTACCATTTCTTCACAAGCATGACATAACGGGCAGCAGAGCAGAAGGTGCGGAGTAGGACTCGCTTGGTCACTCCGCGGGAGAAGCCGAGGCTTTGTCTGCTCTCCCAGAGAGCCTCGGTCTCCCCGGCTCACTGCGCCCTTTCCACTCTGCAGCGTACGGTTCCGATGACTTGGGACTGCTTCGATGACAGTGAGTGAAATCTTTTATGAACTATGTTTAGAACCAATTTTGCAACAAATCTCTCTAGTAGAAGAGGAATTTCCAATGGAAATGAAAAACCTTAATAAAGACTATTGCTGTAATTCAGGAAAAGTATCAACTTCAGAGACAATTCTTACAGTGTATAAATTTACAAAAAGGTGGATCAGCCATGTGGTGGGTAAGAAGATGACTGCTGCCATAGGGTTAATAACGGTCAAATTCCTAATATCTGCTTAGACATAAACAGGAACTTGTCTGTCCGGAGTCCATCTGCATCAGAGGTGTCAGGGTAGATGGATCTGGATCAAAGATGAGCCATGCTCGTTCTGTGGGGTGGTTCTCCTTTGTGCGAGCACGGTTATCAAGTCTGAATTACCACAAGGGGAACTAAGAATAACATATCTCAAAGAAACTTTTCCTTTAACCTTTTCTATTTCTTTAAAAATTGTACCCTGAAAATAGCGATTTCTCCCCTCTATCAACATATTAGGATTTCTATGTTTAGGTAGCTATCTCTCACCAAAATGTATACTTTGTCACTTAATACGCTATCACTTTATCAGACACCCTTTATCACTTAATACTTTCTCATTCGTTCAAAACATTTTTTATAATTTGCATCTGTAGTCATCATTTCTAGTAAATTGTGTACAGCGGAGTCAGGTGTAAATAGGGAACCCCAACCCATCTGTCTATTACAATACTAGACGATTAACTGGTGTGCTTAGAAATAAGTGAGGAATGGGGGAGGTGGTTATGGAAAGATGTGGGAGATATGAATTTGAGGTTTTCAAGATGTAGTTGCAATAATGCCACAGTGCAAACCAAAGGGGGGTATGGTTCACTTGAAGATTGTGTGATGGGAAGCAGCCAGGAAATGGAAAGCTAGAGGTAAAGGGAATTGTCAATGTGAGCATGTAAGCAGAAAAGGGAAATATCAGTAGAACTGGAAAGGTGAAGAGAAAAGCATTTCATCTTCTTGAATATAGACTGTTCTGCCAAATGGGGATGATATGGCACATCCCAAGACACTGTTGGATGGCTAAGAGATATCTTGTCCTGTATGAGAGACAGTTTATATACACTGAATGCTTAACTCCTGTAATATACATAAATATGCACATTAAATACACACATATACATTCACATATACATACATATATGCTTGGAGTGAGGTCATTTAGCACTTTAAGTCCTGATTTTTAAAAGCATTTCATAATTTTAATCATTATCCTTATAAGGTATTATGATATATAAAATTTAATTGCGACAAATAGTCATGTTATGAGCAATATACAATTTAAATTAATCCAAGACTCTAAAGGCATTTCCTTTTATTTTGTACTTTGCCTAAAAAGCCAGTCTCCTAAGCTTAAGAGTATGTCTACTGAGATAAAACATAATGTCCAAAAGACATAAGTAGCACCAAAATTATTAAGCTATTTTTATCACAACAGTAACAAAGCTTCAGCAATGCTGCACAAGTAGTTAATTAATTTGCTCTGTATAAGTTAAAAGGAGAGAATATAAATAGGAGAATCATAATGCTCATGTTCCTGCAAAAATTCTATTAACCTTGCTTCTCACCAAATGACTTAGCTGGTTCTCTAACGTCTGTTTGCATTCCCACGCGGTGAGCACCTGCTTTTTCCAATATCTCAGAGCTGCTCACACACCAGCACCTTAAAACTGAAAGGGCTGTCGGAATGGTCGAGAGGAAATGTTTAAAATATTCAAGAATGAAGTAACTCTTCCCTTTCTAAACTTCCCCAGCCAATTTTTGAGAATGATTTTCTAAATACCTTTTTATAAGTTTCACAGTAAAAACAGACTAAAGATGCATTAAAAGAGAACTATAGCAGAGGCTCTATTATAAATGCTGCTTTAATATTTCAAAACAAATATTAACATAGATTTGAGGAATAAATTGAAAGATTAGCACTGAAGATAGAAAGTGAGATTCACTCAGTACTATGAAGATAAATAATAGAAAATGAAATATATTAGTTGTTAAAATTAAATTGTCAATTAATTAAATTTACTTAACTATATCTAAGCCTGCACTCACTTCTTATTGAATTTGATGAGCAGATTTTCATAGTGCAACAAATAAGATTAATTTTAGAAATATACAGCATAATTTTAAGGGAGTGCTTTAAAGTGTTTCCGTCTTTAAAACAAATCTATCTTTGCTTCTACTTTAATTTCACCTTCTCCTGGTCCAGGTTATTAATGTACTAGACAAAAGATAATAGAATATGTATCTTCTCATCGGCAGTTTGAAACAGGCATTTTTGTTGTTCAGCGCCATTGGTTTGATTCGCAGTAAGTGTGTGGGCAGCAGCAGGAAGGAAGCACACCTGCTCCCAGGCCAGCCCCGCCAGTGTTGGCATATCCCAGCCTGTCATTGAAGCCACTGTGTTACCTCATGGAAATTGAAAATGGTAGCAATCCGTGATCTCCTCACTCCTGGACATTTGGTCATATCAATAGTACTCACTAGAATTACACTTGAGGAAATGAGACACTCAGCTCTCAATATCCTTAACCTTTTCTGAGGACTCACAAGCTTGGCGCAGAGTCCAAAATGCTGAGAATTGTTTCTGGGAGAAAAGAACACTGACTGCTGGTAAAAACATATACTGTTTTTTAGCTGGGATGACATCCTAAAGGCCAAACAAAGGTCGCCCATACAGATTCAGATGAAATTCCTGTAACTGTGAGGCTCTGTGTCAGCGTGGCTCGTGAGCTAACCACAGTACAGTGAACGTCATAGGGGATCTGATACGAGCGGCCCAGCATCTGAAGGATTCAGGGGGCGTGCAGAGGAAGGCCACTGCTTGGATGTAGCATCTGCCTACTTATATCAGACTTTGTGAAGGTCTTCTTTGCTTCTTGGTTGGTGGAGTTCCCCATCTGGCTTTTTAATCTCCTGTATTGGGGAATTGAGCCAATGTCCCATCACAGCGCATGATGGAAATAAATTATATATAAAGCTACATGTAAATATGTATGTATGTATATCATGTAGAAAAATACACTAGGGGTGGGTATGAGTTTCCCAAAAATAAGGTACTACATGTAAAAATGAGGCATACTATTGGAGTTTTTTTTGGATTTTAAACACAATGAATGGATTGGTTTTACTGTACAATGAATGGATTCGTTTTACTGTAAATAAAAGCCTATTTATTAATGGAAAAGCTATCCTCAAAGACAAAGTTAATAACACTATATTATTAGCATTATAACCTGAGGAATGTGTGGTAATTTGTTCTTCCCTTCTTCTTCCCAAGCATTAATATGCAAAGAGCTCATTATCTTTAACTCTATATATTTGTTATTTTTACATTGCAAAAAAGAAAACTTTTGCTTTTCACTACAACTGACTTTTGGTTCATTAAACCCCATAAGAAAAATATGCTATTGTTAATTATTTGAACTAGTAAAGAGAAATAATATCACCCATAAGAATCTTTGCAGTAACATTGTTTTACAAAATGTATACAGAAAGGCAGACAGTGTCACGGATTCCAACTAAGAAAAAAAATTGGAAACTGCTTGTGGTAGCAATTGTACAATACTGCTTGGTGTAACTGAACTATAGAATGATATTATATGATATGATATATGTATTAGCTCTCTAGTAATAAAAATGAAAATGTTTACATAATAACTAATGATTTATAAACATAAAAGTAATTATCCATTTTCTAATAATAGAAAAATGACTTATTTCATAATTTCATATTGAGGCAATAGTCACAATCTGTTTTATCCTTACTATTCTTTAAGACTAATATAAAAATTCTGATTTTGAACATGTAAATATTAATGATAGTCTATGAAGAATATGTTATCAATTTCATAATTTATAGTAGCTTGATATAGGATCTCTCTGAGTTAGCATTGACTCAATGGCAATGAGTACATTCAATTTCATATAACTTAAATATTATATAAGGAACTCTGTGGAATAATGTTAAATACTCAGCATCTTACTGAAAGTTTGGCAGTATGGATATACCAGCTGTTCTCATGAGGTAAAAACCCCAACCAATTTACTCCCATAAGGTTTAAAACCTAGGTAGTTCTAGTCTGTCTCATGTAGTCACTCTGGGTTAAAATCATTCTATATCTCCCAACAAGGAGAGTGTAATAAACATGATAGCAATATACATGTGTGCAAATGTGTGCTTATTCAAGGGAAATCTATGATTTCCTTTGTCTCAAGAAAAAACACAAATCTGTCTCTTGTGGAGTGAAATATGTATCAGAGCATATTTCTTTGAGTCTAACAAAAGAGAAGACATATATGGTCTATCTGCAATATATGCATCATGAGCAGCCAGAAAAAAATATATATATATATTAATAATATATCTTAAAAGAAACATAACCACAATTTCCCCAGAATTCAGATGACGAGATTTATACCCACTTGCTTTAAACATGTCATCAGGGGAAACCATGGCTAGAAAAGCACATGCCAGTTGATGAAGTAGAGCATCTGCAAAGACAAGGCAGACCTGTGCTGGGAACACAGTGACCTTCAGCATGATAACAATCCAGGAGAGGGCGCAGGACCAGTTGGCATTTCCTTCTCTTCAATGTAAAACCAAACAAACAGCAAGCACACAGTTCTGGGGTCTATACTGGCTCTGAGCACCTTGACAGCACAGGGAAGGTGTGCCCCAGTGGCTTTCTCAGACTGCAGTTCTTAAGAGAGTAGAAACTTATATCATTATAAATGAGGGGGAGTGCAGATTGGGGACCCAAGGCCCATCAATAAGTGAAGTGACATCCTCTCAGTGAGGGTTTGAAGGGAGGAGTCATGGTACTGTGTAGTAACAATGAAATATGCAACTTTCCTCTAGTTCTCAAATGCGTCCTCCCCACCACTATCATGATCCCAATTGTACCAGACAAACCCAGCTGGACCAGAGGATATGCACTGGAGTTGGAAATATGGGGAATTTAAGGTAGATGATCCCTTAGGGCTAGTGGTGGGAATGATGATACTGGGAGGGGGATGGGATGGTGGAATAGGAAGGGGGGACCAATTTCAGGGCTCTACATATAGCCTCCTATCTGGGGTACAGACAATGGGGAAGTGACTAAAGGGACACATTGGAGAGTGTGTGATATCAAAAAGTAATAACAATTTTAAATTATCAAGGGTTCATGGGGGATGAGGAGAGGGGAGAAAAGGGAAATATAGGCATGTGGTACTGGGGGCCAAAGTGGAGGGAGGATGTTTTGAGAGTGATGATGGCAACAAGTATATAAATGTGGTCTGCATACAATTGACATATGTGTGAATTATGATGGGAGCTGTATGAGCCCCCAATAAAATGATTGTTTTAAAAAAGGTGGAGGAAAGAGGAGCTTATACCAAGGACTCAAGTAGAAAGCATTTGGAAATAAAAATGGCAGCATGTGTACAAATGTGTTTGATGCAAATGATGTATTGAGTATTATAGAATCTGTTAGAACCCTCAATAAAATCATTGGAAATAAAAAGAGAGAGAAAGAGTAGAAAACTCCCTCTAGGGTATCAATAAATAAAATCAAAAGTAATATAGAAGGCATGGCATAGGACCATGGGAGAGATTAGATCACATGTTAAAGGACTGGTCGGTTTAGCGTGGGCTGCACGCTTCATCTAACAATCGAATCTTTTGTTAAGACCGAACAAACATATTGCTATAATGCACATGCACTTGGAAATTCATCTTGGAAATGGAACATAAATTCTCTTGAATACTCTCCTGGAAAAGGTGTATCTAAAGATATGTTCAAAAATGATCACCTTCATTAACATTATCCTTGATTGCCTCAAGAGACTTGATAGTTCTCATCTTCAATTTTTTTAAAAAATCACCTTATTGGTGCCTCATACAACTCTCATCACAATCCATCATCCGTCCATTGTGTCAAGCACATGTGTACATTGTTTGCCATCAACAATTTCAAAACATTTTCTTTGTGCTTGAGTCCTTGGTTTCAGCGTCTCATTGCTCCCCCTCCCTTCTTCATGAACCCTTGATAATTTATAAAGTATTATTATTTTTTCATGTCTTTCATCGACACCTGTCTTCCTCCACCCATTTTTCTGTTGTCCAACCCTCTGGGAAGGTGTCGTAGATAGATCGTTGATATCAATTTCCCCCTTCTCCCCCACCTTCCCCTTCTCCTCCCCGCAGGGCTGCTCTTATTAATATCAGTCCTGAGAGAGCTACCTGTCCTGGACCCTCTGTGTTTCCAGCTCTTATCCATACCCGTGTGCATGATCTGGTCTAGTCAGATTGGTGAGGTGGAATCACTATACCATTTCGTCTTGTTTTTAAATACTTTTATTGGGGACTCTTACATCTCTTATCACAGGCCATACATTCCTCCAATGTGTCACTCTTCTGTGACTGCTAAATTCTTTAGCGTGCTTTCTACATGTCTTGTCACAAGGTTTTGAACTTTTTGGTGTGAAAACAACAAATCTTTGCAGTATGTAACTGTGGTTACTACATGATGAATGCTAAATATTTGATAATTTCATTCATGAGAACATTAGTCATTATAACAAGCTATGTGGATTAGCATGTTTATACACGTAGTTCTCACAAGCTGATTAAAAAAATAATCTAGGAAAATGTGGTTTCTATCAAACCAAAACAAAGCTCACGGACGTCAAGGTTATTCCATCTCATGATGAACTTATTCAATGTTTCCAATGTCATAAATCCTTATGAGAAAACAAAATCTCATCTGTCTTCAAAGTAACAACTGGTGGGTTTGAACCATAAAATTTGAGGTTAGTAGTCCAATACTTAATTAATAGCAATACTGAGTTCCAATCAATCTTCCTCAATTATTATAAAGACAGATTTTAAAAGAGAGCAGAAAATTTAAAATATTCTAAAAAATTGAGAAAGAGTAAATGATCATCTATTTAATTCTCATTCTTTAAACACTTTCTGTTTCCACTATGTTGAAATGTAGAAAATTTAAAAATAGATTTACGAGAATGCTAGAATCAGCTCTTGGATTTAAATTGTGAGCAACTATAAAAATCCATGTTTTTTGGTTTGTATTTGACATTGATCAATGGAAAGTTCTACAGTTAATTTCAGGGTTTATCATATACTTGTGCTCCTTGTACTTGGAAAGTCCAAAATATATATTAAAATCTACACCTGTCTAATTTTTCTCTGGTCATCAAATATTATAGGGTTACAAGATAGTGCAACACTTTAATACTCTGCTAACTAGTAGATTTGAGGTTCAAGTCCACAAATAAGCATTATAGAAGAAAAGATTGGTGACTTACTTCCCCTCCAAAATCAACTACACAAGGTACTGTGAAATATGATTCTGTTCACTTTGACACAAATAGGTCACACTGAGCTAGAATCATTCTTATCCCAGAGAGATAAAAAGAGGGGGAAATCCATAATTCAACTGAATTTATTTTTTATCATTTTTGACTTTATACATTTAACATATATTTATGTATCAACTGCATATCTATTCAGGATAATCTATGTACCAAGGAAGAGGCAAAATGCAGGGAATATAATTATAAGCAAGGCACATATATTATTCTCAATGAATTTTATTTCAAGTGAGGTCAAATAGAAATCCAAATAAGACATATCTGAAAACTCTACAAAGACAATATTTGAAGAGGCTAGGTTTTCTACTTGAGAGTCTGGAGGAATATTCTATACAGAAAGTGAATTTTATGTCTGTGGGCATCGAGAAGCAGTAACACCTTGATGAGAAAGGAGGCACACCTGTTTCATGCCGAAAAGTCAAGTACCTGCCAGGAAGAGGAGAAAGACATATTGCAGATGATGTCTGGGCTGTAGACTACCTGGTACCAGAGTGGGCGGTGTGGGAGAGTGTGCAGGAGAGAGCATTTAAGGTAAGTTTAGAGTCTCATACAGAGAAGGGAGGAAAACATGGATACCAAGTATTTGTTTCCAAAACCAAATTCCATCTCCCCTTTAAGTGGGATACCTAAGATTGAACATCGTTAACTAACTGGGCCTGGAGTTCAGTAGTAATTGTGAAACGCTGCTTTGGGGTTCAGTTGGTGCTGGCAAGGAGGTTTCAACACAGTGCGACCCATGAGCAGCAGGACCCCACCCTGCCTGCTCTGGCACTGTTCTCACCATTGTTGTGTTTGAGCTCATTGGTGCAGCTGCTGTGCCCATTCATCTCATTGAGTGTCTCTTCTTTTCCCTGATCCCTGCTTGAAGAAGTGTGCTGTCTCTTTCCAAGGGAAGGACTACTCTGAATAATACCCTCCAAGTACATGAGGCAACGTCTTCTTCTCCTTGCTTCTCTGAAGTACTCAGAATCTTACAATTGTTTATTCTTCTGGCAGTCCATGCTTTGTTCAATATTCTTTCCCATCACAATAATTCAAACTCAGGAATTCTTACCAGGTCTTCCTTATTAGTTGTTGAGATTTTTGTGTGCACATTAGGTGAATTGAAACAAAATGCCTAGTTGGGGGCAGGCCAGCGTTCGTCTTCATCTTTTGGTCTTCAACGCTTCAAAGTGATCGTTGCAATACATTCCCCAATGCAATATGTTGGTTGATTTTTTTTTTCCTACCTCTTTTAACGAAAGCAGTTTTTGACCCAAATGAAATGAAGCTCTTGATAGTCTTATTTTTTATCCATTTATCATGATGTAGCTTTTCAGTTCCGTTAGAGGATTTCAGGTTTATTACACTGAGTTATGATCCATCCTGAAGGCTGTTCTCTTTTATCTTCACTGGTAAAGGTTTCAAGGCCTCGTCACTTTAAGAAGTTAATTTGGTCCCCTCCATATCTTAGGCTTTTGACTGGTGTTCTAATATCACTTTCTTCCTTAGATGATCTAGCTTCATAGATTATTTCCTCCACATTCCAACTGCATATGCGTGGTGAAAAGATACAACACTGAGGAAGTCCCAAAGGCCCAACTCTTCAAAGATCCTCAGGTTGGTGATGACAACACATATCTTCTTTCTCAAAGGCCTGATTTTATAGGCAGCAAAGTGCTATTGCAGTCTATGAGCACTCACAAGAGAATCATATTTAAATATTCTCCACCATTTTATTGGACCAGTATAGGAAAAGTCATTGGTGAGAATTACTTTGAGTATAAAAAGGTTAATAAAATTTAAATATAATACTTTACCCCAATATAATAAGATATATTACTGTCCTGCACTGTACCTTTTTAATGCACATATGACCTGGGGTCTCTGGCAGATATTTACAGGTGTTTGTTTTGTTTTGTTTACTTTTGGGGAATAAATTTCCTATTAATCATAACCATCCAACTAAAGAAGCAGCTTTTGTCCTCTCAGCTGCAACATACCATTCCCTACATCCATTACACCTAACCATTACTTAGATAACTATTAAACTTGAAGTGTGGCCTGTGTAAGCTCTTCTAGCCTCATCCAACCCCTGTTCCTTAGCAGATAATGTCCTCAAAATGTACTTTGAATTCCAGAATTATAAGAGATATTATGTTAGCAATTATGGGTAAAGGGCCATTATAATTGAATATTACTCAGTCTTTAATTTCTAAGATTTCATAGAAAATTTGTATATTTTTAGGGTAGTTAGATTTTATGCCAACTTGAATTTTATGAAAATGCCTAGGATTCAAACCTGTCGCTCAGGTCACTGGCTCTTAATGCCTCATGGGAAATATGACTTTTTAATAAGAGAGACATTGGGATATTCTCTCTGTCCATTCACCTTCCTGATTTCTGGCAGCCTATGCCTGCCTCCAGGGATGGCCCCATATTGACTGCCCCATCCTGAAAGTTGTCAGCTCCCTAGCATATTTCCATTGACCTCATACCCACTGATATGAGATCTTCCTGCACCTTGTTGTACATAGCATAAGACCCATGGACTTAAGTTGAACTTGGTTAGGAAACTTTCTTGATATAAAGCTCTTATACCTAAGTATCTATGGTTTTGTCTCTGAAAATCCAGCCTGGCATACTTGAACAACTGTAGTTATATATTGAGAGAATGGAGAACACACACACACACACATTTCATGAAGTCATTGCACTGGAATGTCTCAAATCCATAGGTTAGACCAGACTCGAGGGTTAGCCTGACCCACATACATGTAAGGTCTGATGAACTCCAAATTCACAGAACACCTGGTTAATGCCTGAAGAGATAGATGTCAAAGGATGGCATTGTTGACCTGCTTTGTTGTTACATCACATTACAACACAAAATGGAGGATGATTACAGCTAAATCATGGAGATTATGATTTAGCTAAGTGGATACGCAACCTTAGTCACCACAGATGTCCTACTAGATATATTTAATTTGGAACCTTTAAAAAAATGACCAAGAAAAAGAAAAGAATGTCATTTGAAAAGGAAGCAAAGACACTGTAGAGAAGATTGGCATGTATTATATAAGTATGATATAAAAATATGCAATCTTTAAAGCCCTTTTCATAGCAATCATAGCAATATTAAAGAAATAAAATTACAAGATTTAATACCTGTCACCATGGAGATGAGTCTACACTGTGTTCATTGAATTAGAAAAGTTAGCTGAAAGCTTTGGGGATCTTCACATGCATAAATCTAAATAATCATCCAGTTAATCTCCTGGGGGGAGGCATTTTAATTATAACTGAATTATGTGAATAAAAACATGTGAAGACTACATTATCTAAAACCAGATCATTTAAAGTATTGATATTTTACTTGAACAGCAAAATTAAAGTAAAGGTCTTGCTGTTATTTCAATAAAATGTCTGTGGAAATATGAAATCTATATATCTTTAAGTAATTGAATTTAAAACACAGAAATTGGGGAAAGTTATTCTCAGTTCTCTGGTTATTGTACTTGCAGCTAAAGGTAGTTATTTTTGCATACATTCTTCTGCTATTTTAGAAGAATATATTGAGGACCTACAATAAAACTCTTAAATGCTAAAAATGACTGCTAATGAAAGGTTGGCAGTTGAAGTCTCTTAGAAATGCTCGTGTAAATCATTTCTGAAAAATAAAGCATTGAAAATCATACAAAGTCAGTTCTATCTGGACACACATGAACAAGAATCTATGCTAATTTTTGTTGCTGTTTGATTTTTCGTAAGTCTGATAGAAGTGATCCAATTAATTTCCATTCTTTGAATAAATGTTAAATGTAGATATTGCTCTATTATCATAGTGTGAGAAATTCATTAATAAAAGTATATATTTGCACGCATACATACATACTAAGATATCTAATTTCCAGAAGGTAATGGGGTCTAGATAAGGCTTCAAAAATAGGTGAGTATAGACTACCTTGTCAAATGAATTTTAACTTTTGCTTCAAAGATGGACAGGGATTAAGGTGGGGAAAAATAATGAAATCTGAGACTCCATGCAAATCCCTGTGCAAGAGAATGTGTTATGCATTTGAGGAATTGAAAGATTTCCTAAAACTCAGGAGGTGGGGTGGGTAGAGGAAGAAAATAAGTTTGGAAAGTTATGAAAAGTCACATCATACAGAGTTTGTCTCACGTATATTTTTCATCCTTATTTTAAGGAGAGCAATAAAAAGGTGAAAGTATCAAACTATGCTTTTCATCCTGAACTGATGAAAAAACAATAAAAATGCATGCTAAAAGATAAGTTTGTGGATAATTGCAATCATCTACTCAAGAGATAAGGTTAACAGCCTAAAAGTGGTGATGGAAATGAATAGATAGTTGGTCCTAAAATGGTGATATGCTCTGAGATTTACTATATATTCTATTTAATTATCTGGTGTATGTTTTCTATATTTTACATTAATTTTATATTAATTTTAATGAATAAATTTGTTATATATCTGCAGTTTGAGGAAATAATGAACTACATAGGAACATGTTTCTAAGTAGTTAGATGACTACTATAAAATGATGCAATTTAGAGAAACCAGTGGCTTTGAACTAGGCTAGAAATGGAATAATTAACCACAACTCTGGACAAATGGATATGGAGTATGGAAAGAGGGAAAACTAAGAAGTGCTTCTGATTCCCTGAAACTGTGTAAACATATTTTTAATCTATAGAACCACCGTTATGTGTAGAAATTTTTATTTTCACTTTATTATCAAGAGAAATGAGTTCAAAAAATTAGAAATGCATCTAGAATACTATTCTTAGAGACAGCCTTGACTCTCAAATATAGATCAATAGTATAGCTGGGCTCCTATTTAAATTCCCGAGGCCTTTATGAAGATAAGATTTGTTTTTCTGTCAATAATGTTCAAAACCAGGGTAGAAATGGTTGGTTCTGAAAGCTAAAAATATTTTTTTAAGATTAAAATTTTTATCTTAACTTTTTGACATCAACCCCCACAGTGAGGAACCATATGATTACCTTTTGTTTGTTTGTTTGTTTTTGGCATCACAGCCCTTTGGTGGTCTTGGAAGCTACCCAGTGCTGCTCCTGAGAGCAGCTGCTGGATTTGCACCACCAAACCTGTGGGCCGCAGTCCCACACCCAACCACTTACACCACCAGTGCTCAGCCCTGTCCTTGTTTTTTTTTAGAATTCAACATAACTAGTAGAAAATGGATTATTATGCTAATTATTATGGAATCAATGAGAACAATCTTTACCTGTGAATTACAAAAGGAGGCTCAACTATATACTTAAAAGAATGACCAGTTACCACTGAGCAAGAGAAGTATATTTCTAATTCATAATAGGCTTTCCATAAAAATTTCTTGAAAGAAAGATTGAATTCTGTACCTTAATCATTCATCATTTTACCTAGATCTGATGCTATAATCCATTATGAATAACATATATAAACCTTTCTTGACGAAACTGAGGATAAATTGGATCACTTACTGATGTTGATCAAGGACTCTAGCCTTCAGTATAGATTCAGTATCTCCACTGTGGAAGTTACATAATTTCATCTCAGCTTGATAAATAAGTGTAGGCACAGAATTTAGCCTGTCAATCAGGCCACAGCCCTATGATGCTTACTTTTGAGTAAAACCTTCTCATGGGCATTCTGGGAACTTTCTCTCTCTCTCTCTCTATTTGGGGCTTCCTGTTGACAAGCCACAGGAGACTTGCTGAAACCTGCCAGAACTCTCTCTCTCTCTCTCTCTCTCTCTCTCTCCCCCTCTTCCCTTACCTGCTCTGGAGTCACTCAGAGAGCTGCTGACACCACACTGAGACCTGTGATAACCCTGGAGATGTGTCCATTTGCCACCACTTGATCTAAAAGACTTTTCTCTCACCAGCCAGTGATCTCCCTGCATTCTAACTGATTGCATGGGCTATGTGAGCCTGCAGAGGAATTGATGGACCAGTGTAGGACTTATGGGCTAATATCAGACTTATTGGCTTGATCTAGACTCAGTTGAGCTATTTCGCAGTAGACAATCACTTTTTGATATGAACCTATTTCATGTATACATGAGTGTTTCTGTATTTGTTTCTCTAGTCAAGCTAGCCTAACACATACCCCATAAAGAAACAAAAATTCTTACCACCCTAGCAATATGTAATATTATGAGAATCGAGAAGAGTTTGAAAATTCTGAGGATGTCCTCTTCTTGGATCTGGAATTGCTGCTTATAGAAGCAGAGGTCAGCACATTGAATGATGTATTGCGCTGGGGGGGGGGGGGAGGACCAACAACACAGTGTTTGAAAGCAGAGGGGTTTCTTTGAGGACTAAGAAGCACCTATGCCTAGCCATGGCATTTGCAATCCTTTCATATATATGCATATTCAGGAAAATGAATAGAAATATTGAATAAGAATTGCTGCCTTTGAGTTATAATATTCATATAGACTTTTTGGTAATGTCATGAAATTAAACAAGAGTATGTACTTTGTCCGGGAAGAACTACAGCCAACAGTTCCTAAGAAGAGAGAATGGTGAGACTTCTACAGAATGTTGTACGTGTTCTCAGGAAGACCGTTGATGAGACAGAGGGGCAGAGTGGCTGCAGCACAGGGTCCCTGCCTAACACCAATGATGGGGTGGCACAGGATAGCAGGGCATCCTCTTTTATGGAGATCATGATCATCATGAGCAGGAACCCACGAACAAACACCTTTAAAGAACTTTGTTACATACATTTTTGTTTATTCCTGGCATTGTTGATGAAACACAGCAGCACAGACAAATGCCACATTATAAAGCTTATTAAGAACAGGAATAGAGAGTGGAAACATTGGCTCAACCTTGTAAAAGTGCACACACTATATACTCACTTATAAGGTATCTCATGTTCCTAAAGAGCACTTACAGCTAAAGGTGTTTTTTGTTTGTTTGTTTGTTTTGGTTTTTGTTGTTTTTGTTTTTTTGGGGGGGCATCACTGCTCTCCGGTGGTGAGAGTAGGAGGCCCAGCCCCACTGCTGGAATTGAACCTCTGTCCCAGTGGGCCGCAGTCCCGTGCACAACCACTACGCCACTGGGGCTCAGCCCTCAGTTATAGGTTTTATCCAAGGTACCACCATTCAAGATACATGTATACAAGTATACAACCCATGATTTAAAAACCTGTTACATTATAAGTCTGCAGTACATACATTGATTCATAATAACAAATGTATGCTACTTTCAGACATACATAACATATTGTTATTGCTACTATTACTACTGGTTTTATGTTATAACTGTTTTAGTATATGTGGAAGTGTTTACCTTTATATATGTACAGAGGTATACTATATACTAGCATCTAAGGTATAGCAATAAATATACCTTGTGTGACTTTATACAAATCCAACCTAATGAATGACACATTTTGGAACAAAGCTCATTCATGACTCAGGTATCACATATGGTAATTTTTTATTTTACTATGTGCACATTAACGACATACATTTGATAGAAACAAAACCAAAGTGAAACAAAACCAAAACTATAATGATAATGTGACAATAAAGTTATTAGTTAACTAGGTTGGGTCATGATTCTCAATGGTTATAGAAGTGATTGGCAATTATGCAGTTATATCACCATCCTGTTTTGCGCCATACTCAGATCATATATTATTTTTACATAGTATGCAATTCAATAGCGCCAACATATCAAGAGGAGTTGTGTGATCACCAATAAAATAATCTCCACAATCAACTTTGAGACTTTGTCTTTCTTCTTGTTCCCATTGATATTGGCTCCTATTTACCCAAACCTCCTTTTCCATTCTCACAGGCAATCATCAACCCAACCACGGTCTTCATAATTCTACCCATCCAGGTTTCCCTATATGAATAAAAATACAAAACAAGGGCAAGTACCCAGCAACAATGCAATGATCTCAGTCTAAGAAACATGAGAGAATGTTAATATTTACAATAAATTCATGGTAGCTTCAAACAAAGGGTGTGTTGCCAGGTACTATTTGCTAATCCCCACAATGACCTGGTTTTTGCAACCTCTTCATCCTGCTGACAAAGAAGCAAGTGCAGACACATCGACCATAAAAGATAAACATTTAAGTTAGATGTTAAATATAGCAGTGCATAAATATTAAATTTATGGAAAAATAAATTTATCTACTGTTTCTTGTTCTGTTTTTACATAGCACAATAAAAAAACAGCATGTTTTGGTTTCTCAGTGCACCTCGTGATGAACGTGTACTACGCAATTTAGTGTTTAAACGAAGACTCTTTCTGCAGAAGATCTACCTGAGTGAGTTTGTCTCTCTCAGTGGCTTACAATTCTTTAGGTGGCTCTCAGTAATACTGTTAGGAACATATGAATAAAAATAGAAAAAATAATCCTAAGATGAACATGTTTTTGAATATATAAATATTTTATTTTTAAGCTTGCATAAATCACACGTTCTGCATTTCACAAATTAGAGTTGGCATGATAAGCACATTTTCTGACTGGGCACTGTGCCCGCATGATAGTAGGCACAGCCACCGAAAGTTAAGTCAAGTCCTTCCCTATGGAAATCTTCACTAGGTGGATATAAAAGTATGATTTTACATAATTGAAAAATTCAACTCATTAAAAATACTACTAATAAAAATTTTCACTAAGCACACTTAGGGTCTGATTTCATAACAAATGTTAATAAAATCTGTACTGTCCAACATTTTTCTTTTCTAGTGTATGATAATCTTATAACTAGCAATATTTTATTGTAAGTATTGTATAGATCATCAGTATCATTAACATGATCATTGTTCCTGTTAAAATGCACTATGATATCAAATGTCTGACCAGATAACTTAGATCTTTCTTCAGGATAACACAGAGACATCTTAACACAATATATCCACAGAGAGAGGCATCATTCTTGGTAAAGTAGAGGACTAATGAAAAGTAAGAACACCAGTAATGAGATGAATTAACCTAGTAACTCTTACAATGGACTTAAATGTCAATAATTGTCAGGATAATGCAGAAGTAGGAAATGTTTTCTTTTGCTGAACAGCAGGTCACTCACCATGAGGAAGGGGACCTAGAATACACTGACCAGCAACAATATGCTTTTGTTCCCTGTGGATTTCAAGCTCAACCTACTACTTAATTCAGGTGATGGGGCTTCATTTGCCTGATTTCTAAGTTGTAGATAGAAAATAGATTGATAATGCTTTCTTTTAAAAAATACAAATATTTCTAACAATGGTTTCTTGTCTTTCAAAGCATCTTTGTTCTTGTTTCATTTGTTTTCTTTTTCAGAAATATTGTGAGATTTTTACCAGATGTAGCAAAAGGCAATAAAAAAAGGCAATAGTTATCATTGTAGTTAATGTTATAATTCTCTTTCCTTTAATTATTTTGTTCATTACAAATAAAATTCATGTAGAGTTAGATTGTATTGTTAACTATGTAATTCATGAACACTTAGAATAGTGTTATGATGTCATAAACTATTTTTAAATGAGATATTTTAAAAGGTTATTTTTTTGTAAATTATTTTTGAAAGTCTTTTTTCTATTTTTTCTTTTTTTCTGCTAACCTCTTCTAATAGCTTTCACACAAAGTAGCAGCTTGTTTATTCAAAAATATAGTTTTTTCCTCAAGAAATTTATACTTTTTCATGTTTTGTTCAAATCTGATTTTAACTGGAGTTACTTAATGCTTTAAATATTCCTAACCTGATTTTTCTAATTCTTGCCAAACTTGTCAGTCTAGTAATATTTTGGAAATTGTCTATTGAGAAGATTTCATATCACATTACCTCACTTTTTATATCAAAATTTGCAAAAAATATTAAACTTTGTTATATATTATAAAAAGCAAGCCTCACTGTCATCGAGCCATGGAGACCCACTGTGGGTTTTTCATCTGTAACTGGTAAAAGGAGGAAAAAGTGCAGTCCTTCTTCAGTGGAGCTATTGGTGTTTTCAAACTGCTGACCAGGAGAATTGCACTCCCGATGCATAACCCCTATACCACCAATCTCCTCCAGAATTATACATATCCCTCCAGATATATTAGGGCCAGTTTCTCACATATTTTTAAGTTATGCCACTAAAATATTCCCATGGCTTATTCCATTGTAATGCCCTTTAAACATACATATTACTCCCCTATTCTTAAAAAATGTACTCAGCCATTACCTTATTATATAACTCTAGTTACCAGTTTTTCAATAAGAGGTTTCATATCTGTATTGCTGAAAATCTATATATTAACATTAGCATCCTATTCAAATGGTTTTAAATATGCATGTTTGCATACCTCTACTAAGTTAGAATAGAATTAATGTAACTGAGAGGCAAATTACTTGAAAGTAGTTTCCCTAAGTCCCTGGTTTACATTAGCTAGGGTTAAAAATTCAGAGGTAGAAGGTCACTGACATGCATTATGCTCTGTAATATGGGAAGACATTAAATAAAATAATTTCCTATTCAATATGATATTCAATAAGATACATTTTATCTTTAAGCAGAATAAGAAATGTAGCAGTCCTGCTGATCTATTTCAAGTTCCTATAGCCCATGCATGTCAGAATGCACTTGGACTCTGTAGATAGCAGTTTCAGGAGATGGCCTTCTTCAGAACACACTGCTAATAACATCTATTATCTGTCAACCTGTTCATTTTTTGCACCAAACAAGGACTCCATGAGAAATATACTGTAAAAAGGAATCACAACATGATTTTTCAAAAAATAAAGAAAATATCAAAGCACATGTCAATAAGAGGTTCGGAAACTTGCTTTTGAAAATAATGCTGATAAGACAAATGGAAGGAATGGTGAAATAAAAGAGCTGAGCAGAAATGTTCCAATAGTAGCTTTAGGGAGCAAAGTAAACATAATAAAGTTTGCAGAGATCTGAGATTAGAGAGTCAAAAAAGGACCATGCTTGATATATCACAAGCTGAAAGAAAAATCACAAGTTTAGTTTCAACAGTGATGGAATCCATAGGTAAAATAGTGCGTGATGCAAGGAGGTATCAAAAGAAGATGGAATGGAAGCCCTGAGTCCCTGCTTCAAGAAGAATTAGTTATCTTCTGACCATTTCAAGAAGTAGCCCATGAGGAGGGGCCAATGGGATTGAGAGGAAAAGTCCAAGCTGCACAGAAGATATCAGGGGGGGAAAATAAGGTTTTAGGAATTGAAGGGACTAGGAATTTAAATTTGAAAAAAATGACACCGATATGGCACTGAACCTGCTCACTCAGTTATTCCATGAAATCTGGAAAACAGTGACCTGGCAAGTTACCAGAAGGTAGCCATATTTGTGCATTCCAAGAAAGGTTCCAATAGAATACAAGATTATTGAATAACATTTAGAGCACATGTAAATTAACTCTTGCTGAAGAAAATTCAACCATAGGAATAGTATTACATTGATGGGCAGCTGTCAGAAATTCAAACTGGATTCACAAATCAGCTTTGTATAAGGTATGTCACTGCTCACCTTGCGTGGTCAAATGCAGAGTATATCAGAAAAGGTGTCTCTTGTGCTTTATCGACTATGTAAAACATTTGACTGAATGCATCATAAGGAACTATGAATCACATTAATAATAATGGGAATTCTAGAACACTTCATTATACTCAAGGAGAACCCATAAAAGGATCAAAAAGTGGTCCTTTAACCTGAACCAGGGGATTATGTATTGTTAAACTAAACACAAGTGTGAGTCCATGTTCTATGCTCTCATTATATTTCAACTGTGAGAATGACCCGTGGCTGGGCAGTTCCTGGTGTCACAGACTCTGAAGCAGCTCAAGGACACCGGACAACTGCAATAAGGAGGTTAACTCTGTATTTCACTCCCAATGTTTACAACTGATTTAGGCCACTGCAATTCATATGAAGAGCTATATATGTGGGCCTACCACAGCTGAGTTTGGTTGGCTACAAGCCATTTCTTGGCAGATTGGTTAGCTACAATTGCCTACGAGTTATGGAGACAATTATACAGTACCATTCATTCACCTTGAATGTTGGTAAGGAGTGCAATGATGGAAGTACACTGAGTCTACTTTCCCATGAACATAGTACATAGATAGCCCCTAGAGAAGAAAAAAGTTTAGCTGCTTTCCATCCTTGGGAAAATTTTTAATTTGAACAATGAGGAAGAAGTACACTTCTAATATAGTGAGAAAGCTGAGTAGAAGATGCTTAAGAGAATCCTTTTTAAATAGTCAGTTGTTACGAAGTCTTCTGACTCCAAGGGATGCTATGAGTAAAACAGCCTCCAGGCCATGAACGGCAGTAACCCTTAATTAGGGAAGTCGACGGTCTTATCTTTATCCCATGTACCACCAGGGGCATGAGTAGTAACCATATGCCATTAGAAGTGAAATATGTTAAACAGGCACCTCAAATTTGGTTTTCTCAATATGGGAAAACATCTACTATTGTTGTTGTTGTTGTTACAAGAGTTCTCCACACTTCGCAACTCTTTTTTTTTTCAAAGCATCTTCAAAATTTATGAAATTTGAAATCAGCTGTATCATGGAAGTATGAGCAGATTAAGCATCTTAAAGTGGCAATACATGGAGAAAATAGCAAACAGCCCAACAAATGCTATATCGGGAGTAATTATCCAATCAGATTATTTTAGATTTTCTCTGCTGTTTCCCATGCCTCATATTTTTCCAGTTTTTCTTTTGTTTTGTCATATTCCTACGGCAGTTAGTTGTCTAAATTTTGAAGTAAAATTAAAATATCATATTTTTAAGTATGCGAGATGATATCTCACTATCGGAGCTTCTAAAGAGAAATCTGGTTATACTTCTTTGAGACAGATTTGTTCGTTCTGAAAATCCACAATCTATTCAATCCTTTGTGCTAACTCTGTAATTCAAAACTGTATAATTCTTCTCTGGTCTTGCTTCTTCCTTATACAACCCTTACATGCACAGAAGGTGGCAGAGGGTATGCTGACTTTGAGCAAGCTCATCTTAGTGCTTGGGGGTCACTTTTGCTTTTTAACCCTCTGGGCAGTGCTTCTCAACCTTCCTTTCCTGCAGTTCCTCATGTTAAGGTTATCCCCAATTATAAAATTATTTCTGTTGCTACTTCCTAACTGTAATTTTGTTACTGTTCTGAATCAACGGACCCCTGAGAAAGGGTCATTCGGCCCTCCAAGGGCCCCCACGCACAGGTCCCACCCGCGACAAGGTCAATACATTTTGGTGGCAGAGACCTGCCCAGGGCAATGAGTCATGTGAATTCAAGCAAAATGAAATCCTTGACTATGTCAATCTTGTCTCCATTGATCATGATGTTGCTTTTGTGCTCTAAGATTTTTAAATGTAATGCAGACAAAATAATAATAATAATAATAATAATTTTATATTATTTGTTAGGAAAGCATTTACTATCAATGTCCTCACATTTTTGTTTTTACTCATCATTTTAGCTAAATTCTTCTTTACCTACTTCTTGCTATCACATGATTATACTTCAAAGTACATAAGACTACACTGCATGTTTTGTGTTCTATCATAAGCTTCTTTTAATTAACGAAAACAAAAGAACTTCAAAGTGATCCAGCAAATTTTGACTTAGTGATATGTCTTACTCTTTTGGCCTCTGATTTGTCATTGAAAATTTTTCATATCCTTTAAAAAATCTTGCATTGATGACTTTCCTTCCCCCATTCAAGTAGGTAGCTTTATCTTTTCATGTACTTATGCCTGTGAATTCCTCTCCAGGAAACACAATATTTGGTTTCTTCTCCAGTTTAACATGATGAAAACTCAATTGCTTTGAAAACTTTCACTCTTTCTTAGTGACCCTAAAAATCTTTAATGTTCTGTGTATGCAAACTAAGAAACTGAATGTGTGACAAATCACTACCTGGCTGACCTTGGCAAATAACTCTCTGTGTTGTGAGCCTGGCCCCACCATGGCCTGAGTGGGTGGGCACAGGAAGAGCTACATTTTTCCTCCCTCTCATCAACCACACCACCTGCAGCATACTTTTAGGCACACTGCCACACTGCTATTGTAATTTCAAAGGAGAATACATATGAAATGCTTAGCCCAGTTAGTGAAAAATAGTAAACATCAAAAATATTGCTGCAACACACCATTATTTTATCATTTATGCAAATAGCTATGTGCTGATTGTATAATATATTATATTAATTTATAATATATAATATGTTATATATTAAAGAGAATAGTACAAAGAATTGATAACAGAAAGGTAAAACTTACTCTTTTATTTCAATATTAGATATGAGTCCTGCTCAGAAACCTGGTGTCAAAATGGATTTGGTGTGCTGGAGTTTTGTGAGGATACTCTTATGGGAGGTAAAAGAGATTGCAAACAGAAGAAGGTGAAATGAATCTTCCTACCTCCCCTTAAGGCATGTTTGGCATGCATGAAAGGGAAGTGGCGATACAAGGATTGGTAGGAAGAACTCAAACTATAACATAGCTCTGGAAAAATCTGAGTCAGAGCTATAACGTTTTTTGGCCAAAGGTTGCTCATCAAAAGAACCTCCAATTCACAATTATTGCCTAAAAATGTTGATGGAAATTTGACGTCTGTGTGAATATTTTAGAGAATTAAAATAGGCCGCAACAAAGGCGCTCAATTAACTCCCTTTTCTCAGCAGATCTCTTGAAAGATCTCCCAAGGAACACTGACTCAGCTTAACACCCATCACCTGTTCCTCACACGGGCACTAGGCAATGCTCAGCAGGAAGTAAAATTAAACAAATAACAGAAATAGTCCTTAGCCATTAATGTTGAGAAAATAATACTCAGTGCTTCGTGCTGAAAATAAGCAGCAGCGAATTATGGTCTAGGAGCAAGTGAGAGCATTGTGGGATTTGGAAACCTGAAATGGTTTGCTGTTATTGTTTTTAAATTAAAATATAATTTTATTGGGCATTCTTACAACTGCTGTAACATCATTCATACATCGATTGAATTGAGCATATCTGTACAGATGTTGTCATCATTCTTTTCTAGGTACTTATTTTCTACTAAAGACTTTTTACTTGGCTATATCCCGGAGGAAGATAAAGGGAGAAATTGTATGGAAATCCTGTGAGGCCTGGTTAAGTGAGGGCTGTCACAAAATGCTAAACTTTAAATTTTAACTAATGACAAAAAAATATTGGATAGTTTAATCTTGAACAATCAGAGGAAATAGTTCAGTTTTGTAAGTTCATTCCGAGTTTGGTTCAGAATGTCTCAGGGAAGATTAAGGTCACAATTAAGTGTTATGGATTCAAGCTATGAAATGATGGAGTTGTATGTCATGAGATAAAATGAAATACATACCTTTGAAATATATTATGTTGGTTTATTTGAGTACATGACCTAGGTGGGAAACACGCTCTCCAGGTCATTCTGATAGGAAGATCCTTCTTCCTCCACAGAAAAGGCCAGTCATAAAACTGAGGGTCAAGGTGAATCCTTCACTTTCAACCGTGCACTGAAAACAACTGAGTAGATATTTATGAAAAGACTGACAGAAATTCATATTCAGCAGTTTCGCTATCTAAATGTTACTGACCTTTTTGTCTAGGTTACATAAATATGAATTATTAATAACTATTATATCCTTGGATATAGAGGTTATAACTTTTGTACAACTTTTGAGTAATTATGTAAGTTCCAATAGGTGATTTAAAAAATCATTCTCAACAAAACTACTTGTAAGTTTCCACAAATTTACATGCTGTCATCTTCTACCATTCTGAATGAATTTTATTCTATTCTAAAATTACATATCCTAGACTGTTCTTTCCTCAAAATAGCATATTGTATTTGACATTAATGAATTCTATTTACTCATTATATAATTTATGTTATTAACATTTTTATTTTGAATTAGGTCGGAGTTTTACATTTTAAGTCACCAATTCTGCATTCCACGGTTTAAGCTATTTATGAAGTTCACCAATAGTGTACATTACCTACTCACCTCTGTTTTCCCTTCTCCCTTTTGTGGAATATTATCTTCTCATTCACCCAATTCAATACCTGTCAACTATCTCTACCTTCCTTCATTCTATCCACACCACTATTTCATAATCTCTAAAACATATTTGTATAAAAGTTTGCCAATTTTTTATATATAATCATGATGTTTTATAGTATTTGTCATTTTTTATTAATTTCACTCAATATGAGGTTCTCCAGGGCTATCTGGGCCATGGTAAGCTCCATGGTTGTTTGCAATGTGTTGTATTCCATTATGTGTTAATCCTGTCTTCTGCTGAAAGGCATGCAATTTGGATCTCATCACTGCTTTGATTTGCATCTCCTAGATGTCTAGTGAACATAAATCTTGTATTTTTTGTTGTTAGCCACTTAAATGTTGTGGAAGTTACATAATTTCATGCAAACTTTAAGTGTAGGGGTGAAATGTAGCTTGTCAATCTGGTCAAAGCCTGATGGTGCCTTCTTGTGAGCATGGTTTCCTTATAAGGAGGTTTATGGGAGCCTCTTTCTCTTTTTCTTTACCTTCCTTCTGTGAAATCAGTCAGAGAGCTGACAAATACATCAACATTGGATTTACACAGCTCTGCATTCACCAGCCTGTGATATCTCTGCATTTTGTACCATTGCATGTGGGTGTGTGAGTCTGAGTAGGGAACTATGGACTAGCATCAGATTTATGGACTTGGTCTGGGCTGAGCTGGAATGTTTTCTTGATATATAATTACCTCTTGCTATAAAACTCTCTTTTACACATATATAAATATCACTGAATTTGTTTCTCTAGTCATATCAGCCTAATACAAATGCTATATTGATCAATTCATATTCCAATTTTTAAATGGGATTATTTGCTTTTATTTTTTCTTATTGATGTGTTTCTCTTTTCTAAAATTTTTTTAAAAATAGCCCTTTGTCTATTGTGTCATTACCCCAAAATATGTTTTCACTCCATGGATTCTCCTTTTATTCTTTTGATGAAGTCTTTGGATGCACACAAATACATTATTTTTAGTAGGCCACAGTATGTTTTCTCTTCTACTACGTGTGCGTCCCCCTTCATTTTATTTGCTAATGGGTCTATGCTTTGCTCTCCTGCATTTGAGATTTCTCTGTTTTCTTGTTATCTGTATAGTTCTGGGGTTTTCCTTTAGGTCTTTGATCCCTGTTGAAAGAAGGAAAATACCTTTGTATCAGACACTTCTTTTACTTTAAAGTTGCATTTCAAACAAATCTTTGGAACTATATATGCCTAACACAACCCTTGATTTAATTTCTTGACTGGCATTTTTCAAATAGAAACTCTATAATATTATTATAAGCTTAACAGAATAGAAGATATTATCAGAGCTGTTGACTCTGCTTTATACATTTTTTCTGGATGATTTGAAGTTAAAACAAACAAACATGAAGCATTTCATTAGGTGATATATTCAAGATGTATATATTTTGTGTGCTTATTTCCAAGAGTTATTATCACAAGCACTTTCTTACCTTTATTGATTGAAATTCAAGAAAAATGTTATTACAAACAATCTGGTTACATGGTATTATTGTTTAAGTATTGTATTTTTCTTTGTACATAAGATTTGGTTAACTTATTTTGTGGCACAAAATGTACTAGTCCCTGGCTATAGTTAGTTTTAAGTAAATGGTTCTTGAATTGATTGATCATTGTTAGTGTAATGAAAGGTTTTATTATCATTTTCTTTTTTAAAAAGCATCAATTGTAGACTTCTGTACCATTATCTGATATCCATTTATTAGGTGATAATAAATGGCCTGAACATAAAATAGAGCCATCAGATCTTTAAGAGAAAAAATTATCTCATATTTCTCCCACTAAGTGGTTGATGGGTTTGAACTGTTGACTTTAGAGTGGCAGTGCAACACTTATCCTACTTGCCACTATGGCTTATCTTAAGTACACCAAATCAAAAATGTCCAAACACCAAACACATGATCAAGGATTCAATTAAGTCAATGTGTTAGGGTACTCTAGAGCAGTGGTTCTCTGCCTTCCCAATGCCACAACTCCAATACAGTTCCTCATGTTGTGGTCACCCCCCCAATCATCAAATTATTTTCATTGCTACTACATAGCTGCTGATTTGCTATTTTGATGACTTGAGTGACCCCTGTGAAAGGATCCTTTGACCACTTTATGATCATGACCCACAGGTTGCGAAGTACTGCTCTAGAGAAACCAGGACACTTACGAATATCTATCTATCTATCTATCTATCTATCTATCTATCTATCTATCTATCTATATAAATGTAATATATATTATATTATGTTTTAATATACATATATATTCATATATCATCTAATTATTCTGCACAGTAGTATAGAGGGTTAGTTCAACTCACTCTCAGGGAGCAGTTAATGTACTGGAAGTCCTTCAACTCATAAGAACTGTTGGATTCAATGTCATGGAAACAGCAGAATCTTCCCTTAGGCAATGCAGGCAGTCTGGCCACAGGCATCAAAAAGCAGGGCGGCTAACTAACTACCAACAACTCAGGATCTTAGTGAAGCTGTGCTGAAAGGAATAGCAAACTCAAGCAGTCCAAAACAATAGGATCCGACGGCCTCGAGCTCAAGTGATATATACAGCAGCAGTGTGGCTTAGCAGACCTCAAAGAAATTTCAAGCTCTGTGACAGGATTCACAGGTTGTCTGCCCCACAGGCAGTATAGCTTACAAGTAGAGGCAGAGAACTAGGTAAAACAGCTCCATGCTGGTCCAATGACCAGAAAGCAAGAGTGAGAGGGTTGAGCCTTGTGGAGCCATTCATCTCTTTGCCCTCCAATCAAACTGTAGTCTTATTAATCCCACATGTTCCTATTGGCTAGGCTGGCACAATAACCCTACCTATCACAGTCGATGAGTTGAATAAGTCGGTGTCCTTAAATGGAGTTTCCAAGGTTATAAATCTTTAAAAAGAATAGCCTACCTCATTATTCTCCATTGAACTGCTACTGAGGTAAAGCGCAGTCTTCTAGTTAGTCAATGCTTACCCAACTGTGCCACCACTCTTAAGTACAGTCTCACTACTATTCAGTGCATAGCTGGCCTAATGGAAAGAGTCAAATTGCCCTTGATAATTTCTGACACTTGAAAGACACGGAAAGTGCTTTCTTCCACAGAGCAACTGGTAGTTTAGAACTGCTGACCTTGCAAGTGAACAGTCCAACTTGTCACTATCTAGCAGGGATCCTTTTAAGTGCTTTTAAGTACCTAAAAACCCACTACTGTAAATATAACATATTTGAATCCATTGATGAGGGTGGGAATATGAATTCAAAAGTTAAACTTTGTTCTAGAAAGTTAACAGATTTATAATTGCCAAAAATGTGATTTTGGAGATTCTATTTTTAAAATACTTTTTACACAATAAATATACTTGACGTGTTTTCTTTCGAAGGTTAATTTTTAAGATACAGTTTTTTATTTTCACCCCTCGTTTAAAAAGCCAATGGTTTTTATATTTAATTATATATTTTAATTATAATATTCTTTAACAGCCTTCACCTAATTAGTAATTTCAATCCACAGTGGAGGCTCTTGAAAACAAAGCAAAACAAAAAAAAAGCAAACAGATATCAATTATCCATGATTTTTCCTTTCTCTTTTCCTTGTGGATTGGATTTTATAGATAAGACAAACACTGGCTTGCTAAGAATTAGAAATACCCCAGGCAGAAGTGACAGTAGTGGCGATGTTGACAAATGGAAAGGCTGGGAAAGAGGTGGAGCATGAAGAAACACTTGACCATGAGAGACAAGGTTCTATTGTTTCAGAAATTCCCTCCAACTGACTTGACTTCCCTTCCGCAGGAAGTTTCTTTAATTGTAATCTAGAAAGTCACTGATCACTCATGATGTCCTCTCACTCATTACTCATATTAGTTTATTGTTATTGTGAATTATTTGCTTTTAAAATCTCTATTTCCCTGAAAATATCATGTGACCACCCACATGCTCTCTGCCCAGTTGCCACCTGTGTATATTTAGTGAACCACTCCATTATTTCTTAGAATGTGTTTGCTATCTGAAAAACTAAGTATGGGAACTCTGTTCCTTTTTTTTCCTCTCACCATCGAGGACATCTAATACATTTGAATAAATCAATGAGACAAAATGAGTCAACTTCCATTTTTATTCATATATAATTATTGCCATATTACTTTTATCAATTGAGGAAAATGCTGAACATATGAATGAAAAATAAGTTCAACTCCAACATATACAGAAAACAAAATAATCTATTTAGTAAAGTAGTAGTTGTTATGATTATTTTATAAATAATCAAAATCCCTTTGGAAGAATTATTCTTGACTCAAAATTTATCATAGGGATACTTTATTATTAAAATTACGTTTAGATGCCAACATCAATGCCTGTGATTTATTGTGCAATGTCAAAACCTACAGTTTAGTATAGAGAGGATAGAAATGATATCTTGTGAACTATTGGATGGTTAAATCTAATTGTCCACTCAGCTTTAGCAAAGACTGTCTCATGCTAGCGGAGTAGTCACGAATCATGGCCCAAAGGGGCTTCTGGACATTGAACTCAGTTCTACATGAACCACTCTGATTTTTCAGGCTACTATGTGCAGCCTCTTTTCCCATATTTGGTTTCCCTAGTCTGAGGAAACCTTTGTCATATGATTTCAGATAGATACAAAAGTAGGGTTTTTAAATAAGATATTCTGAGCAGTTCTGAAGAGTTTATACACTAAGAACAAGGTTGTAGGAACACAGATGGCACCACTCTGGATTCTTCAATATACTCATGAATGTTTAAGATGTTATGTCATTTCACTGATAAGTTGCATGCTACGACATTAGGGCTTATTTGGTTTTTGAAGTGTTAGGTCAAAAACAAATTTCAGGCTGACTTTTTAGTTGTGCTCTTAAATATCACTCAAATATCCATAATATGAAGAAAAATTAAAAAAATCCTTATGCTTTCTAGTGCTTTTTCTTAATTTCTGAAAAAACTGGTCTGTCCTCCAGTTGTTTTGTTGTTTAATTTATGCAAACTTCTTATGTGCAGTTACTGAAACTAATACAACACAAAACAGTTCAGGATTGCCAATAGCTCATATGCGAAATATACAGATACTGATTTAAGGAGAAAAAGTAATTATCACTATTGACATAGGGACATACATTGATAGGGACTTGGCTTGTAGGTCAGAGTTTAGCCATCTTATCTTTCTAAAATAAAAGGAAAAGAGAACAGAAAATCTGTAGTAACAACTGAAGGAAACAAAACTACTAGAAAATTCCTCTTAAGAAGGAGGTAGAACCTACGTGGTTTTGTTTGTAGTTTGTTTGCTGCTGTTGTGTGTATATCATAGGACCCTGATATCTATTTGCTTCCTATCCTGAATTAGCAAAATATTGTACAATGACTGCTATTGCTGACTATGGTACAGACTAACAGTGAACATGGAAGGAAATACATTGTTCTTGAAAGAAATATAAACTTGCACTTTGTAAAACTTTTCACAAAGAACTTTCAAAAAAAATAAGCTTTTTAAAAGAAGAGCTTCCAGGCTGAGTTTACACTTACATCTAAGTAGAGAGTGATGCTAATATGCTATCAGATTAAGCTGTGATGGGAGCTGACGTAAACAGCGTTTTACACCTCTCACGAGAAGACTGTTTCAATGGTGCCTTTTATAGGCCACTGTCACTTGTAAGACTTCTCTGGTTATGGAAAAAAACTCTCATCATTAAGATGATTATTGAGCTCATTATTAAGCTATGCTTAATAATTCAACAAACAACATTCCATTGGAATATACTGTGATTCCAAAAGGAGTACAGTTCAAACAAAATAAGTGTCTGAAATGGTAATAGACAGCAGACATGGAAAACTGGCTGCTCTCACCCCTTCAGAGTTCGGAGGAGGCCAAGAATTTAGGGGGGAATTTTTGGGAACTGCTTACCAAATAAATCCCCTGTGCATTGGATCATTTATATACTTCCTTCTGCTTTTCAGTACTCTTATAAGCCAACACCTATCTACTGCCGTGGAGTTGGTCCTGAATGTGGTTTCCAAGACAGTAAATCTGTATGCAGAGTCTCACCATTCTCTCACCAAGTGATTGGTGTATTTGAACCACTAGACACTAGTGTTAGCAGCCAACTACCTAAGCCATGGAACGTCCAAGGTTTTGGTCCATAGATGCTATTCAAAAGAAGCAGTGCATTGAGATAAAGAATAAGGAGTTTTAGCGGACTTCTAAGAAACATGAAACTAAAATAAAATTTTAGCAATTCTACTGGTTCGAAAGGCGGAGTTCACCACAAATGAATTTTCCAGGTCTTTCACTAGTGAAGAAAAAGTAGAGAAGCTGTATTGTCAATATTGAAAGAGTGGCACAGTCAAATTTTATCACCTTTTTAATATTTAAGACAAGAAACACTCTAAAAATGGAAACATAATTAAGTTGGTGCTGAGTGGCGCTTGGCATGTGTGGTGGCTCTAGGAAGGATTCCTCACTGTCTTCCTTTGCCTGTTGGGCAGTGTGAGTCTGCCGAGCTGGCAGCATTTCTTTGAGGTGGAGCTGCAGAAGCAGCATTCTTGACAGCTGGTGAACCAGATATCATAACTTTATTGGGATGAGTGCACAAACAAACATGGGCCAAAATTGGACAGTGGGGCTAAGGTTTCTTTTCTGAACTGTGTTTAGTGTTTCATACATATAAACCAATTCATCTTGAATATACTGGAACAGACCCAGAAATCTAAGTCAGACTTCTCAGAAAACCTTTCTGACTGATCTCAGCATTACCTCTTTGGAAAGCGAATGTAGGTAAGAAAAGAAGACGTGTTGGTAGATGGTTGAAGACAGGGCTAGGAGGGATTATTGGCTTCTATCTTTTCTTTTTCTCCTTTTGGGGACCTTCAGTCTACTGAGATCATGTGTGTGTGTATGTGTTTTGAAGTCATATATGTATTCAGATGTGTTTTTTTGTTATTGGTTTTAAAACTAAGTAAGTGTACAGCTCTATTAGAATACATATAACTGCATGTGGGTCTGCGATTTTCTCAAATGTCCCATCAACTGTGTTTTATCAATTGACCGTGGAGCTGCTTTCTGTAGTTTGACTGTGGGACCACACAGGTTTTAAAAAGAAATCTGTCCTCTGTTATATGGACTCATTTCAGATTTCTGGGAAGGCTGAGACTCATTTGTGTCAAAATGATAGCTGTGCCCAGTGATGTGCTGGGACTATCAATCTATACCTTCAGATCAAAAGCTAGTCATTGCTGGAGGAAAAAATATATACACACCCACACATACACTATATATACATCACATGCATGTGTATATATATACACACATATATATGATAGATATAGATAGGTAGATAGATATATGATAGATAGATAGATAGATAGATAGATAGATAGATGATAGATAGATAGAACATTCAGAATGCACACTGCAGCTTTCTTCATCCTTGCCTATCAAGGAGCTATATGACTTCTGGAGCCAGAGCAGTGAGTTGAGGGTCAAGAGCCTTTGGTCATAAAGGAACAGAGTAAAGGAATATAATGCAAATTTCTCTACCAAGAAGAATTCTACTTTCTTTGTGTTTCATGGTATAAAAGTTTTCAAAGGTGTACCTAAGCTCATTTTTTTAAAATTTATTGCAGTCAGAAGCCTACAACAGTATTGGAGGTGCCTGTCTCATGCTAATCAGCATAGATTTCACTTGTTTCTCTTGACCGCTCAAATAAAAGCTAAAATATTCAAAAATTTAAACAAATGCTTAATAGTCCATCTCCCTTTAAAAATACAGAGAGACATTTGTGAAAAAGTAAATCAATTTATCATTTCAGTTCTATAACAGGAAACTTAAAAGAAAAGTAAGTTAAGACCTGATTTGGTGAAACACACACACACACCAAAACAACAACTAAAAATCACACAGACCTACAACCTACACACACAAAAAATCATCAACACCAACCAAAAAAAAAAAGCTTAAAACAACATTAAGTTGATTCAGATAATAACAACTTTATATATAGGATCTATAAGGCAAATAAATAATCTTTATGGGAGCTGATAGTCTCATCTTTCTTCCACCTAGTGCCTGGTGAATTTGAACCACCAACCTCACAGTTAGAGTCTATTGTAAATATATTACCTGGAAACCTGTGGTCACAGGCCTTGCCCTTCATATTAAATGATGCCGGCAGAATTATGAGGTAGTAGCAAATGGGATCAATGGTCTGATGATGGAGGCATCACATGTGTAGGTAAGTCTGGTCAGTGAAGAGTCATTGAAGGTGATAAGATTTGAAATTTTCTCAATATCTAGAAGAGTAATAATCAGTCATAAGTTTCTTGCTTTTCTGTACACTAAAATGCTAGCATGGGGTCAAACCATTTATAAAGAAGGAGAGAATTTTGTATAGGAAGCTATTTAATGTGAAACAAGAAGGCAGTTCAAAGCAAATAAACTCTCAAAATCAGAATGGATGGTGGTAGAATGAGATTTGAGTCTTATGCACATAAAACATGAATAGACCTTGAGTCAATTTAATTTTACATAAGATGATAGAATGACCTCTGTTAGCTAACTTGCAGTATTATATGTGCGTGGGGAGGCTTGTTCTGATTTCTTAACTGTATGGAGTTTCAGATACAGAGCATCTTCATAGATATCTTTGCAGACCAAGGGCAGGTGTTGTATTCATAATTTAAATGTAGTTGTTAATATGCCAGAAAGTTAAACTAGCTTTGAGAAAGTGTTATCAAAATCTAAATTAAAATCACAATTTTGTAGACTGTGTTGTCAATTAAGGTGATAACTATCTAGTCTGATATTCTTTCTCAAAATATGTGAGATGCAAGATCTCTCCAGACCCATGAAGTCAAGTCAAGCTACAATTCTTGATTTCCATTTAGCTTATGAAATACCAAGGCTGAAGTATTTCAGGATGACCAAATAGTTTTCAGTGGTAGCAGTTACAAAGAGACCGTGTTGAGAATGATTATGAAGCTGCCCTTAGGCTCAGCAGAGAAAATATGTTTAGACTACTTTAAACTCTCTGAGACATGGGCAGCATAAGAGAAAAGGCAAGTAGAAAGCATATCAAATGTTGCCAACTAGGACTAGAGAATCTCATAAATATTCTTTTAAATCCAAACATCTATGTTTCTACCATTTATAAGTCATGATAAACAAAACTTGCTATCTTGGTCTCTAGTATGTAAACATGTTTGAGAATGCAATAAAACATGTCCTGTAAGATGCAGATTTAACAACTCTACCAAAGAGACCGAAAAAATATGTAATAGCATGGGGGTTTCTGACGAGGACAGCCTCGCAGGTGAAAGATGGGGCTTTCTATTGGCATAGAGTTACAGTCTCTGTGACTCAACGAGAGTACTTCTACTCTGTCCTGTCGGGTCACTATGAGTGGAGAGCAACTCAATGGCAACAAACTTTTGCTTTGTTTTGCTTTGTTTTTAAACCTTCAAAAGGGCCTTTGGGTTTGTTTGGTTAAGAGGTAGATTTCTAATCGAAAGGTTGTCAGTTCAAATCCACTGACTCCTCCTGGCAAGAAAGATGAAACTACCCTGCATCCATGTAAAAAAAAAGGATTTTAGTTGATTTCATTTATATCAATTCATATACCTCATTATATAGCAAAGTGTTTAACTTATTTCTAGAATAATGCTTCTTTCCCATTACCCACCTTCCTCAAAAACTTGTCTTGCCCTCTTTATTTCTTTCTCCATGATGCCCATGAGGCCTTTGGTATTCTATTTTTCATTTTGTGGTATTTTGGAAGATGATGTGATTCATTAAAATAAAATATGCTATTATTAAAAGAACTGCTTTTTTACCCCAGATGTCTAGCCAACACTGTAAATTCACCTTGACTTGGTGTATAAGAAAGATATTTGACATACGGTGCAATATTTTTAAAGTAGATATTTGTCTTTATTAACATGAAAAGGTATATAAAATTGGTGATTTTATGACACTTTTAAAATAAATGAAGTTTAAGAAGTAAAACACACATTTACTTACAATCATATAATATTGAAACCTGAAAAATTGAACTTGAAAAAAGAAATAAGGTCAGAAATTGAAGCTTTCTGAGAAAAATTCACAGACAGACCTCATTTTGAGGTTAAAATTAATTTCCCTGGTAACAAAATTGTTGCTTCTGTTTAAGATTAGAAAGGATAATTGACCTCATCACCACATCACACATGCCTCCATAACTGAGAAGGTGTGTACTTCCAGTGCATTAGGGGGTTATTATTATTTCATGTGAACTAACTGTCATGCACCTGGGAATGCAGCTGCCTTCACAATGACCTGTCAATTACATTGACAATTGGGGATCAGCTATAGAGGAGAAATGCTTTGTAGACAGGTCAATAAAAAAAATCAAACTCATAATTGCAATGATTCTAAAAATTATTCAGTGAGATAAAAGCCATTTGAATCTATGGCTAATCAAATCATATTTAATTATATATTTTAGAAAAAAAGCCCATGCCTTGAATTTAGTACAAAAGAGAAGACCTGCCATTAAGCGTGTGAGTGTGTGTGTGTGTATGCGTGTGTGTGTACATGTGTGTATGCATGTGTGTGTGTGTGTGTGTGTGCCTGTGTGTGCATGGCATGTCCATGCTCAGCACTTGTCTCTTTCTTTACATGAGTGCAGTTTGATTGATTTGATATTTATGCCAGAGTTGGAAATAGTATAAGATAACAACATAATAGACTATCCTTCTAGACTCACAACATATATATTCAATAAACAATGAAAAGTGTGAGCACGTTTGTCTTATTATTTCTAAAGAGATATACATAAAAATAAATAGAAAAGATGTATGCTTCTGAATGATTTTAGAGAAGTAAGTAATTATGTTTTCCTTCATTCAGAAAACATTCATTAAATACCTAGTTCTCGATACAGAGATGCTAAGGCCCAACATAGGCCCTCTTGAAAGTCTCATATTGTAGACTTTCAAAAAACCAGTGTCATCATTGAAGCCAACATATTAAGAAGAGTTTCCATTTTTCTCTGTACCCTGCACCATTTATTTAATAGCTTGCAAGGCCTTGGCTGCAATCCATGATGTTTTTTTATAGGAAATCATGAATTGCTTGGGAGTACCTGGCCCACATTTGTTCAATAAATGTAATTTTTCTTCTTTTGTTTTTCAGAATCTAAAACAAAATTGCTTTCTAGGCCTGTATTCTGTTATGACAGAATTATTGTCTCAGATTTCTGTTGGGATATCTGGTGCAATCCCCATACAATAACACCAACAAAACATTTCTGTTTTGCCTTTGTCATATTAGCTCCCTGTTTTCTTGGAGAATTGATTTTTAGGACTCTCTAATTTCTTTCAAAATCTTTTTTTATCTGGGTTTCCACCTTAACCTTTATTTTTTCTAGATAAGATAATTTATATCCAGCATTTGGTACTGATCAAAACCATTCATTTTACAAACATTCATTGAGTTTAATTTTCCCAGGATTTTTTTTAATCCTAGAGCAACATAAATGAGAAATATGAGCATTATTTGTGGTCACCTCCTTCATTGAAGGACATGAACACATTTGTTCTACAAGTAAAGGAGAGATTATATGGGGGGTGCTGTTGATATTTAAAGCCAGACATATGGATTGATGCATACTAAGACATATAACGTTGTAATAGAAAATATACTATATGATAAAACTTTTATTGATTGTAGTAGAAGACTTTACAAATTTGTTTTAAGAGACTGAATTTTGTGACAATTATGGAAAAGTGAATTGGAAAGAAATAGAACTGTCATAATAATTTTTGTGAAATGAAGGAAAAAGAATGAGAACTCCAGCTAAGGAAGTGTGGGTGGGCTAAAGTTATGTAGGGCTGAACAACTTTGGCATGTTCCATAATTTAATGGATTGAGTTTAGGTTCCTATGAAATCTATACAGAAGAAAGCACTCCAGAAAATTGTATGTGTGCGTTTGGTAAAATAACTTTGGAAAATGGAAATAAATTTAAAAACAAAACAAAACTAAGTATTTGATCAATGATTCCTGAAACAGAGAAGACACATCTCAGCCCTGTGTTCCAATGAAGTGTGGAAAAGTGGGGGAGGTCTAAGGGTGTGATATAGTCAATGGGAGAGAAGATAAAAATGTCCAAGAAGCTTGAGCTGTTTTTCCCATGGTTCATTAAAATCTGAAGCCGAATGAGGGAAGAGTTTCAGAGGTTACCTATAACCTTCCTGAAATATTATTAGGTGTTTTATGTTTTCCATGATATAAAACTCAGGATTGATGGACCAGAAAAGACAGCAGGTAGGTTGAGGGTTGTGGAGGGTGAGGAGGCAGGAGTGGTGGGTTGGGGTTGAAGGTTCCTCATGTCAAGGAGTTCAAGAAGGGAGAGATGGTTTTGAAATGGGTTGTGGTAGCAATTGAACATTATTGCTCAGAACTGAAATGGGTTTAAGAGGAAAAAAGAGTTCTTCAAGATCATTTCTTCTCTGAAATGTTGGTTTACTCCAGGACAACGATCTCTGTCACTGCAGGGTCAGTCCTGCTGGGAGCCTCTCGAACAATGAGGTGTCTTCTTCTCTGGAATGTTGAGTTAGAAGGAAGGACTGTTTATATACCAATAACAGTAAGGAAACAGAGATGGTTACCGGAATATCCCGAGAAGATGGACTGACTAGAAGGGGAAGGTGAGATAGCCATTTGAGGTGGGTAGGGACTACAGTGATAGCTTTTCTTCTGGCTCGAGGGGAGATGTGACATGTTTATCTGGTATTTAAACCAGAGCAATCACAGTGAATCCTGCAGTTCATTTTGTTTAGATGGCAGGAGGGTAAAGTGATTTCCAATGACCTCCTACTTAATGGATAATAAACCTGAAACTCTCCTCTTTCAGGTTTTCTCACCTACTCCTTGCAAATGCCGATTTTGAACGCAGAGGTAGCAGGAGTCCTGATAGCATTGTGAGCTAAATATTGAAGCCTTAAATCCGAGATAAGTGTTACCAAAGCATCAACTGTCTAGCAGGCTGAAGATATGCTCTCTGTTCTCAGGCTGACAATCAGAGCAGTCGGTGCATTTCTTTCTAGAGGGTCACTGCGAGGCAGAGTCAAGTTGATAGCAGTACAATCTGTCCAATTTGGTGGTGCCCTGCTCAAGCTCCCAGATGCTGACTGAAAACGCAGTATGTCAGACACACTCAGGGGCTCCGTGGGGGAAGAACTGACAACGTTCTCTATAAAACTTATCATCAAGGACACCTCATGAGACAGTTCTAGTCTGTCATACGGAGAGCCAGAGGTGAAATATCAACTCAATGGCAACATGCAACATTGTTCAGGGTCAAAAGTTTTAATAACAGAATTAGCATTATATTACATGAAACCTACTAGTAGATTAACAAAGCAATTTAATATTCTTGACATAAAACCAATATTCCAATCAAGAAAGATGAACTCAAGATGCACACTCTCATCCTGACGAACATATCTAGGACACATAAAGTTAATGGGGTGTCCCAGTAGTGGGCTGTTTTGTATGTCCATAAAACAAGCCCTAGTCCACCCCAGTTTTGGCCTCTGGAAAATGTAGATAGCTGACTGTTGACTACTTGGTGATTCCATTAGGTGAGAACTTTGGGTCATTCAGCCAGCTGCCTGAAGGTAACACCGTTTTTATAAGCAATGAAATGTTCGTTCATTACAGATATCTTCATTCCAAAGTTGAATTATCATCATGACATTCACTCTTCCTTGCTAAGTAAAAGGAATGGAATCAGTCCAACACTATAATAGTTGCCTATGTCTCAATATTATTTGAAAGGTAACACAGTTGAATTACAATTGGACATAGAATACGTGAGTCCTTCTCACCAAGTTTAATCACCGTTTACAAATTTGTGTATTTTTAAATTAACATGTTTTTCTTTTCTCTTAATTCCCAGATGCCTTATATAGTATTTTTAAAAATATAATCAACAAATTGAATAGTATGTAGTTTCATATCACCTTATAAATAAAGAGTTTAGTAAATGCCTATATTCAAAATGTTTTGTTAGTTTTACTGAATTCTGACTGCCAGGACTAACAATTAACTAAAAAACTTAATTAAGCATAAAGGTGAATCATTGCAAGTATACTATGTCTATAACTAGGAGGTAGTTGCATGGAATGTTAGTGGAAAGATATACAGCAATATTTAAGCAAGATTGGAGTCAAGGTGTTAAAGGAATCATTTGTCTTCTCTTAATTTGCAAACGTTCAGTAATACGGCTATAGCCTCTGTTTTTAGTTTTGATTTATTTATTAAATAATTAAACTATCTTTAGCTCCCAAAAGTTTACCATGTCCTTTTATTTACTTTTCTACTGCCACTCATTCCATGTACTTTCTAATTTCTAAGAGATTCAAATAACAATACCTCATGTTTAATACTAGCTATATATGATTTATATTAATTCCCCAACTTTCCTCGGAGCAGAATGAGGGGGTTTCACTTAATGATATCATCAATAATCTGCTTATAGCACCAGTCAAAAATGTTACCACTCTTTTCCCTTATTTAGAAATGGTTTTTAAAACTCTCAAGAATTACACTCCAAAGAGAATTTTGAAGAATTACTTTGAGATCTATTCAAGTTTTCATTTTCTATAAGTCTTCTAAATAAGGTGGAAACAGCCTCTCTCCACTTTTCTCTCAGCTGTGTTCTATAAAATAGTAAGTTTTCATGAGACTGATGGCAGTGATTTGTTTTTACTGGTTATTCTCCTGGGAGGAGACTTGAGGGAGCCTTTAAAACAATCAGATGTATTCTTTGGTCAAATAAGTCTTAAAATATGTATTTCCTTCTGCAGTGACGTACTTTTTAATACATGAATGGCTATTTGATTCAAAGCTTTGGTGGCTTTGTGGGTTAAGCATTAGGCTGCTTAAGCACAGGTGGGGGGTTCAAACCCACCAGCTGTGTAGCAAGAGGAAGATGAGACTGCCAGTTCCCATAAAACTCCACAGTCGCAGGGTCCCTACAAAAGGTCAGTGTTGGTCAGAATCCACTCAGGGACAGTGGGATTTGTTTGATTCTCCTTGACTATGCTTTTTCGAGAAAGACTATTAAACTTCCGTCTCTTTGCCATCAAAGAATACAAAGTCTTCTGAGGTGTTTGCATTCGAAGATGCAGTCCAAAAAAGATTTAAAACTAAACATTTCAAGCGTTTGGAATGTGTATAGTATTTTCCCTTCAAGTTCGTGAGCTCATTATCTAGACAAAAAACATTTACTTCGACTTGTGGGACATGATAGATGCTCCTTTCCACACATTGGCTTTCCTCTCTTTGGGACCACATGTGTTTAATGTGGCAATAGAGTGAAGTCCTTAGCAGCCATTCTTCCACATCGGCTAACTTAGTCTTCCTTCTGACACCCAGTTTCCCAATAGTAGCCCTATAAAAACAGATGGAGTGTGACTACAAGTCCAGCATCCATCTCTTTCTTTGCACTTTATATTGCTCACGAGGAAGGTTTCTCAGAATTGATTGAGAATTAGAGAATCTGTCAAGTCAGGTGATAAGAACATGTCTATTTTTGACATGTGACACCTGATGCCAATTGATTGATCCACTTTATAAATAAATGAATACCATATATAAATAAGAAATAAATGTATATCATATATATAAAACCAAAACACAAACCCAATGACCTCAGTCCAATTTGTCGCCTAGCAATCTTAGCAAAAGGACAAAGTATAACAGCTGCAAGGATTACTGAGGTTTGAAATCTTTAAAGGAGCTGGCAACTCCATCCTTTTCCTGGGCAAGAGGATGCAGATTTCTACTGCTGACCTTGCAGTAGGAGTAGCCCAAGGTGAAGCTCATTAGCTCATTATGTTCCTCAACACACACACACACACACACACACACACACACACACCAATATGCACCCTCTGACATACGTTTTTAAAATTCGATCTCAAAAATATGATGAAATATAATTTTTACAACAACCATATAAAAGAGTATCAATATCCTATCATTTATGATTGATAAACAGAACAATAAGTTAACTCCTTGCTTTAGATTGCTTAAAAGCCAGCCAATGAACCCCCACCATTGAGTTCATTTCAACTCGTAGGGGCCTTCTAGGACAGAGGATAACTGTCACTCTGGGTTTCTGAGAATATACATATTCACAGAATATACATATTCACTCTCCCTCAGAGAGGCTGGGGGTTTCCAACTGAGAATCTCCTGGCTAGCAGCCCAGTCCATGACCACTCCACAGCCGGTGCTCTTTAACCCCATCCTCAATGCAAACCCACACTCGCTGAGTCATTCCCAACTCACCGGTGCCCTACAGGACACCTTAGAACTGGCCTGTGGAGTTCTCAGGTTGTAGCCCTTTATGGAAGTCTAAAGTTCAGTAAGCTTCCAGTCACACATTGGTTAGTGAAAAAGCTAGACTGTGATCCCTAGTGCTCGGGACACAATCTGCGAGACTCGTTTTCAGTACACAAAATTGAGTCTCTCCACCAGTAAGACTCCTTTGGATGGTTGAAAATCAATTTACTTTGTCTGAATTCTCCAGATAGCAGTATTGTTTAGTAACACTAAAACATCTTTAGTGTTTATGGCAGGCAAGTTTGAGGGAAAATATATTAAATAATATGAGGCAATAAGGAATTCCAGCTTTCCATGCTTCAGGCTCTCTAAGACTCTTTCTGGTGCCATTCATGCCATGTTGCTTTATTGTAGGTTATAGTGCATCGCATAAAAATAGACTAGGACCAGCACTTGAAAGCCAATCTATCTGTGACACTTCATTTTGAGAAAAATTGTGAATCATTTTTCGTTTGTTTCATCTTGTGTGAAGTTCGCACAATATTTCCAACCTCATAGAGCTGGGAAGATTCACCAGATACCTAAAAAAAAACAACAGCTGCTTATTAAATGTCCATAATTACAATGTATATTTTTCATGTACTTGATGAAGCCTTCCCTGGATTTCTAATACTAATTTAGTTTCTTATTTTCATGGGCACACCTAGAGCTTTGACCTTATCTCTATTATCTTAAATAAAAGAATCTGTTTATGTATTTTTCAGAGCATAAGATACACCTGACCATAAGACACATCCAGATTTTAGAGGAGGAAAGCAAGAAAAAGATAATCTGAATCAAATAGTATCAGTATTCAAAAATGTTCTGGGGAACCACGCCTTTGGACCATGAGACATACCTTCATTTTCCTTCCTTTTTTGGGCGGAGTGTGTCTTATGGTCCCCAAGATGTGGCATATGCCTATTCCTTTTAGACTTGTCAAGTATTATAACCTTAACGTACATTTGTAGTGCCTAAATTTCTCTATCTATTCATTATCAGCTCCAAATTCCATGTATTCTTATTGTTCCTATTCAGGTCACAATGTAAATACATGGGCGTAAGCTTAAAAATAAATAAAAATAAAACACGCTATATCTTTGTAAGGATATCTGTCTCTCCTCTCATTGCAGACTATTTAGATATAGAAATGGTTTACTTGATCTTTCTACAGAATGACAGATAAAGTAATGTAGTGACTTAGTGACTTCTTTGCTTCTACCCAGTGTCAGCATTATATTTTTAAAACTGATATCAGCTGTGAGGAGCATGAATGAAAAATAGCCTTGTATCTGGGAAATGAGAATGTTGTTATGCTGCATTGCTCTTGCAGGAGAGAGGTTCATATATTTTGCAGAAATGTTTGAGACCACTGAACTATCAAATCATGGGTGATGTTAGTGGACAAGATTTGGATAAATGTCAACTGATAAAACATATTCCATGATCTCAGCAGAGTATCATGTTTTAAATATTTGGTTCCCAAATGTAAATTATCATTTGCCTCCTCTTGTCTTCGGAATTAGAGGTCTAGCACTTTAAAAATACAACTAAACTTTTCATGTTGATAATTAAAATAAGAGAAAAATACTTAACTAAAAAACTGGCTGAGGAAATACTTTAATCACTTTTTTTCAGCTTTGACTTTTATTCATTCATTAAAAATATTGATTGGCAGACTATAGTGACTGAATTAGAATGCTAAAAGTGTTTTCTAAATAGAAAAACATTTGGTCTTGCTCCTCAAAAATTTTCTTCCAATCTAAGAAGAGATAGTGTAAAAATAATTTTAGGATACAGAGTATTAGAATTATGCAGAATAAAGATAAACAGAAATGACAAAGGAGTGGACTGAGCTTTACCCACACACTGAAGATGTCTTTACAGAGAATGTTAATTTTAGTGGAGATGAAGTGAATGGTAAATTTAGATAAATTGTTCTTTGAAAAGAAGATCATATTGACTCAATAGGATAGAGTACAATTCTACCATAGTTTCCAGGGCTGTAAGCATTGTGAAAAACCATTGCTACATCTTTCTCTGCTCTTGGGTTTAAGCCTTTGAATTTTGGGTGAGCAGCCTGAACTTAAACACGGTTGTATCAGAGATACACATATCTAACTAGAAATATATTTATATATAAAATGTATACCTATCAGGTATTTATAGAATATACGATTTGTGTTTACATATATGATATATAAAATGTGCACATAGAACACACAGCATACATATACATGGCAAAAGAGTTGAATGGAATTGATAGACAACGTGATGTTTCTGAAATCTATGGACAAGAAGTGAATATAGATGCAGCCGTTGCAGTTAGGAATTTGAATCTGGAGTGGATTGTACATGTGCCAGAATAATTAAGGGAGAGAAGAGTCAAGTGGCCAAGTCAATGCTGCTTCCTGTGAGTCATAATTGACTCAATGGCAGTGAGCTTGCTTTTTAAAAATGATTATTAACAATTCATACCCAAATAAATGGAAATAACTAGACACAATTTGGGAAACTATCAATATCATATTAAATATCATGCACTTAATGGATTTACAGCAGCAAATTTCAACCTGTGGGCCACAACTTCCTTGAAAGTCAAGTGACCCTTTCATAGGAGTCACCTAAGATCATCTGAAAACACATAAATATTTCATAATGCATAGTTACATACTGTTTTGTGATTAATCACTATGCTTTAATTATGTTTAATTTTATTCAATTTGTGACAATGAAAACACATCCTGCATATCAGATATTCACATAACAATTCACAACAGAAGCAAAATTATTATAACGAAGTAGCAAGAAAAATAATGGACATAAAGGCTTGAAGGTAAATAAGTGGCCATCTAGTGCAGAAGCAGCAAAGCCCACATGGAAGAAGCATACCAGCCTGTGTGATTACAATGAGTTGAATCGAGCAGGTATCAAACATCAAAGAAAAAGAATCAACATGAATGAGGGGAGGCAACAAGGTGGAGTCCCAAGGCCCACTTGTGGGTTGGACACCTCCTTGTAGAAGAGTTGCGGGAAGAAGACAGATCGGTCAGGGTGCAGTGAAGTAGCAATGAAACATACAACTTTCCTCTAATTCCTAAAGGCTTCCTCCCCCCAAATATCATGATCCTAATTCTACCTTGCAAACCCAGCTGGGCTGAAGGAGGTACAATGGTAGAGATGGGAACGAGAAATATGGGGAACCCAGGACAGATGAACCCCTCAGGACCAGGTATGAAAGTAGAGTTACCAGATGGGAGGAGGGATGGTAGGGTAGAGAGGGGAAGCAAGGATCTACACATAACCTCCTATCTGGAGGACAGACATTGGAGAAGTGGGCAAAGGGAGATATCAGGCCATGTAAGATATGACAAAATAATAATAATTTATAAAGTATCCAGGGTTGGTGGGGGAGGGGGGATTGGGGAGGAAGGGAAAAGAATGTAAGACTGATATCAAGGGCTCAAGTTGAAAAGCAGATATTTGGAGAATGATGATGGCAGCAAGCATTCATACAGTATATGTATGCATAGTTTAAGTGATAAGCGATGTATGAGCTCCCAATAAAATGATCATAAAATAATAATTTTATGGTTGGAGGTCACAACAACATGAGGAACTGTTAGATCTCTCTCTCGTAGGAGATTCATACCTTGGTCCTTGGCTTCGTGTTGGAAAGAATTCACGCCAAAGCCTGGATTGTGATCCAAGAGGGTTTTGTGAAAGAAGTTTCAGGTTGGCACAGGCGCTCTCAGGCGCTCTCTGTACAGCCTGCTTAGAGCTGTTGAAGAGAGACAATCACTGGTAGGCTCTGAGATTTTATCTTTTCCATTTATTCGCAGGGAGGTGTGGTTGATGATCCTGGTCCACCCCATTGACTGAATTGAATTCACCTGGCCCAGATGGGCCAAACCAGATGTACCACTCACATAGGTGTGCCACCCCTTCCTGGCCAGGAGCTTGAACCTAATAGAACTATAGTAAATGGAAGCCTGAGAACTAGTTTAGAAAGTAGAGGTATGGGAAAATCAAGGGGAAACTAACTGATCATTGGGGGCACTTGAAATTTTTTGTGTGGTTCATATGCTGAGGCAGATCTTTTCTCAGAAAAGAAAATAGGAGGAAGACAATACTAACAACAATGATAACAATAAAACTCTCACTGTGCTTTAGAAATAGTCATTTAAATATAACCCTAACCCTTTTGCTTAAAAAAATTCATATCCATCTTCTAGCTTCAATGCTCCTTAAAATACTGCAGATTAAATTTTACAAAAGAGAAGACTTTTCTTAGCTTATGAATAAGTCAGGGAAAATTCAGGCTATTTTCACCTAAAACAGAATTCTAACAAAACATCAACCCACCTCCTCTGAGTCTCTTTTGACATCATAAAGTATTGTCATGGTAGGGGAAACTTTTAAAATTTGGAAAATATATTAACTCAATCTGCTGGCTAATGAAACGAGATTTCATGGGTAAAGAAGATGGGACGAAAGCTGTTTGCCTATAATTTTTTACAGAAGTTTGAAGATGAGTTTCTGGAGGCTGATTAAAAATGTAATCCCATTATAAATGAATTGATTGCACTATAGGCACACTCGAAAAACATTATTGCTGATCCATGGGCACAGTGAAATAGATTTGGAAGTCCATTTAGTCTAAAAGTGTCTCTTAAGATATATTTAACACCCCATATATGCATAGCACTTTCCGGAAATATTGCAAAAGAAAGCTTAACTCAATATTTAATGTCTGGTGACTTATGGCACTGGCAAACCTCTATTGCAGACATGCAGCAAAATAATTTAAATTGCACGCTAATTCAAAGAAAATCCATTTTTGGATCCTTGCAAAGAGTTTACTATGCTAAAGGTCATCAAATAACTTTTCTTAAAAAAGGAAAAAATATATATAGCCCAAACATTATTTTTTTCTGGCATCTGACACTGGTGATAAAGTACAGTGACATATGAGAGAGAAGCAGGCCTTTTTATTTATTTGAACTGAACTTAGTACAAAAACTAGAATTCATCCTTTTGCTGAACAAATAGCCATTTCTGTGCTTCATAAGACTTTTTAGAATCAATGATTATTTAAAACTCCAGGGAAACTTTGATAAGGGACAGATTTGCATGTAAATGCCGCCTCTATCTTTTGACTGGCTACTTAATCTAAAGCATGCCCCATCACAATTGGAGTCTCCTTCTGTATCTATTGCAGGGAATGGAAATGATACCTTCACGGAACACGTAGGAGAATTATTGACTGAATCCATGTAAAGTGGCTAACATCATGGTTACCGTGGTAATACAGGGCATGACATAGGGACTGTGGCATGTCCCTGTAACTCCCACCAAAACTTCTCCTGGTGGATCTAGGTACCAAAGTGTGGACAGATGTTGATAGTGTGACTGGGAGGACCCTGGAGGTGTGAGTTTTCCCCCCTCTCAGTCCTTGTTCTTCTAACAAGAGGCAATTCAGATCAGCGAAGGCAGTCAGACCCAGCAACAAGTGGGTTTATTAAAGGAAGTGCTTTAAAATGGAGCACCAGAAGATCTCCAGGTAATTGGATGGCACAGAAGAACAAAGAGTAGGTTTTTACTTAACTAAATGGTGGATTTTCTGCTGCCGATGGCTTTAGAGAGAGCACCTTCCCTTTCCAGGGATGTGTACTCCTATATCCCTAAGTTCATGTCCCACATCAAAGGTCAGTTCATCTTTGGTGGGGATTGTATGATCATTCTATCTTTCCTTATTCAAATCTTTTAACTATTTCAGTGTCTCCTATTGATAATGAAATGTGTTGTTGTTGTTTTTTTTAAATCATTTTATGAGGGGCTCCTAAAACTCTCATCACAATCCATCCATCCATCCATCCATCCATCCATCCATCCATCCATCCATCCGTGTCAAGCACATTTGTGTATCTCTTGCCCTCATCATTCTTAAAACAGTTGCTCTTGGCATCAGCTTCTCATGTTCCCCACACCCCCTTCCTGCTTCCTCCTCCCTCATGAACTCTTGATAATTTATAAGTGATCATTTTGTCATATCAAACCCTCTGATATCTCCCTTCACCCATTTTTCTGTTGTTCTGTTCTCCTCCTCAGGGAGGAGGTTATATGTAGGTCCTTGTAATCTGTTCCCCCTCCCCCACCTTCCCTGCACCCTCCTGGGTGAGAGGGTGGTCACTCTCACCAGTGTACTTTATCTGCTCGTCACCTTCCCTAGTTCCGGGGAGACACAGTACCTCCCTCTCTCCTGCTTTTGGGCTCCTTTCATTGTCAGCCTCTTCCTACTTGCCTAGTTCTTTCTAGCTAACAATAAGGTTCAGGTGTGAATTCTAGCCAGCTTCCCTGGGATTGCCACCCTGCTACCATCAGCCATTTTGAGAAGCAGGACCAGGAACCTTAATATCAGCTAGAGTCAAGAGCGGAGATCGTCATCAGGGCTCTGAGAACCTAGCACAGTAAACCACTTAGATTCAGGAAAAAAGCTTTCTAACTAGCCAAGTGAGAGAGGAGTCAAACAACCGAAGCATAAGTCAGAGCAGGAGCCAGTGCAGCCACCTCCTCAGGCCTCAGAACAAGTCAAGCTGAGTGCCTTTGAGCGGAGGCTGTCTTGTGGAGTAGATGCCTCTGGGCACTTAGTCTCACAAACTGGGTTTGTTTACCTACAGAATAGTAGTTGAATGCCTTCAAGTTGAGACTGGTAGCAAAGTGACACATCCTTTGGGCATTTATTAGCAGCCCGGTCAGAGCTCTGTTACATGTCCTGGCTGTACTAGGCTCTTAGCATTTCTCATCTGAATGATAACATGTTGGCTTCCCTATGGATCCCTGTCAACCGTGGGCACTCTCTGTGAGTCCAGTGTGGCCATTGCAAATAATGAGAACCCAACAGAAAGAGTGCTATTGTAAAAGGAGCTGAAAAGAATTAGAGAGTTGAGGGCTGAGCCCTGGTGGCATAGTGGGTGTGTGCGGGACTGCATCCCACAGGGTTGTTGGTCCAGATCCAGCAGCAGCTCTCCAGAAGCAAGGCTGGGCTTCCTACTCTCCCCACCCCCCCCAAAAAAAAAGAATTAAGAGAGTTGTGTGAAATAGAGTAGGTAGGTATCAAGGAAATGATTTTCAATTTTATCATTTTTTGACATGAAGTCCCAAACTGCAGCATATATTGCAGCGTGTGTAATATTATTGTGGTAGCAAGAGCAAGCAAACTCGGAATAAGAGGGTCGAGAGCATTGCAAGGAAACTGGGTATAGTGACGTGCTAAATAGTAAGAAAAAGACACACAAAATGTAGCTATCTCTAATTAAAGAAGACACCAGAACTGTCATACAACTTATCCTTGACCTCCACATCAGACATTCTAGATCTTTTATAGAAGATTAGATTGTAGCACAATTACCTTTTTCAGTGTTATTGGAAATATGAAGCAATCGACAGCTATATTTCTACTCACTAATAGGATTCAAATGAAAAAAGCATAACATAGAACAAGGCACCTGTTATGAGTACAGCTGTTAAAAACAAATTGATTTCTCAAGGAGCATTATTGAATTTATGCCTTGTCTTATGAAGAGAAAATAACTAATGAGAAAATAAGCATTCTAAAACCTATGTAACATATTAATGTAATATTAAAAAGGACTGCTCTTGCAGCAAGTATTCATAGTGCTGGTGGGTAACGGTGGCCTTGAAGAAGCACTTCAGCTCACTGACCCCATGATTTACACCCAGGTAGCTCTTCTCATCAAACTTCTGGGGTACTGTGTGAGGAATGCATGTCTTCCTCCCTCTGCAACTTGTTTGAAACTAAGAGACAAAAATGCATGGCATGTAAATCAATATGTAGGTTTCAATCCTTAAAGAATAATACAGAATAATGGTCCAAGGAAAGCTTATATTAAAAATATTGAGCAGATTTTTGCAAACTGACTTTTTATTAGAGCAATAAAAATGGCACACTGTGATCTTGAAAGCATCACTATTAGCCATATGCTACATGATAATGATAATTCCAATGATGATAAGTGTGATAATAATGAAATAGAAATGTTACTAATGTTTGATTGTCTCCAGAAATGATTCTGCACATTTTATACATAATGTTTTCTCATTTTATTATTCAGTTAGTCAAAGCAGCAAAATGATTTATAGGGACAAAACAAGGTGTGATATAGGATAGCTTATTTTTCAGAAAAATCTGTCACAGTCAAGAAAACGTGCCACCATGAATATAATATAATATATGTATAAATGTATATATATCCCTGTGATTCTGATACTTAAATAAGAAATCTTGATTTTGAGAAAACGATTCAAAGTGTAATAAAATAATTCTAATGAAAGTACATTTTAGAAAGTCTTATTTCTGGATTTTTTTGCATCTCCCATATTTGATCCACAAATTTCCCTGTATGCAAAGCATTCATTATTAGGTGTTTTGAAAAGTATTGTATCAAAATCCATAGATGATGAAAACTCAAGATAAAATCACAGTATTTCATTTTCAATCTCACAACTGGCAAAAAGTCAATTGGCAAAGCAGTCAATCTTTGGATGTTGTGGTTAGGTGTCAACCAGTAACTTTTTTGACTATTAGCCATGCTATGTACAACAGAAAGAAACACCACTTGGTCCTGATCCTCACCACGGTTCCTGATGTTTGAGCCCATTGTTGTAACCGTGACATCAATTCATCTTGTCAAGGACTTTCCTCTTTTTTGCCTTCCCTCCACTTTGCCAGCTAAGATGTCCTTCTCTAGGAACTGGTCCTTTTCCCAGGACCAGTCTCTCCTGACAACAGGTCCCAAGTATTTGATGTTAGGTTTTCCATTATTGGATGCTCTTTGTGCAAGACAGATATGTTTGTTCTCTTGGCAGTCCATAGTACTTGCAATATTCTTAGCACCAGAATTGAGATGCACGGATGATTCTTTTGTCTTCCTGATTCAATATCCAACCTTCAAATGCATACAAGACTTGGATAGGGAAGAGCATAGTCCTCAAAGTAACATTTTTGCCTTCCAATAACCTAAACAGGTCTTTTGAAGTATATTTACCCAAAACACTGTGTTGTTTGATCTCTTGACTGCGGCTTACATGCACATTGATTGTGGAGACAAGCAAAATGAAATTCTGGACAGCTTCGTTTTTTTTTCTTCATTCATCACAAGGTTGACCATTGGTCCAGTTCTGGGGACTTTGGTCTTATTTGGATAGACTTACAATCCTCACTCTCAGTGGACAAAAATGCATCAAATGTGTATTGTAGGTTGTTAATAAGCTTTCCTCTCACCTTGATGACACACTCTACTTTTTTCCAGCTTCATTGCTCATTTGCTCAGCATACAGAATGAATGAAGGTATGCAAGCGTACTTGAGTATGGTGAGAATATATAACTCTGATGCACACTTTCTTAATTTTAAACTATGCGGTATGCCCTTGCTTTGGTCACATACTGGCTCTCTATCCACACACAAGACAAGTGCGTGTACATGAACACCAGGACAGACACATGCACTGCCATTGAGTGGATGCCGATGCATAGCAAGCCCACAGAGGCACCTAGCACTGTCCGGTGAGTTTCTGAGACTGTACCTCTGTATGGAAAAAGAGAGCGCTAAAGTTGGGCATTATGGCTTTGGAGATAGTAAGAGTTCTGGAAAGATTCTAGAAAACTTACTAATCAAGGCATATCCTTATATGTTGTTGAGAATGCAGATACCACAATCCCTATTAAGGGAAATTTAGCAACAAGTAGCAACATTATATAATCAATTTACTCTGACCTAGAAAAGGGGCATACATATTAGAAGAAAAGTCATCTAGAGTGTATATTTTTTCACAAAAAATATAATGACATGAATAATGTTTGTTTTGTTTTAAACAAATGTGTACAAACTTCATTCTTAAAAACAGCCTTAATCACAATTCCTATAAATAGATTGATACATAAATATCATCAAACATTTATGTTTAAAGTTAACCTCAAGTTGCAAAGGAAAATTGCTAATCTGTAGTTACTTCAAGTTTGACTGCTTCAAATTCAAATGTGGTAGAATAATCTAATATTTAGAACAGCCAAAATCAGCTGACACAATGAACTATTTGGTTGTAATGAAAAAGTATGCATAGTGTGCACAATAAAAATTTATTATATTTTTCATTTTTCCCTGAAGTTTTTAGAGGAATTAGTTGATTTGCTAGCATTTTTCACCAGTAAGATGTATGTCTTTTTTGCTTGATCATTATGGTTTCTCTCTTTCTTGTGTTACTTGATGTAATAATACACTCAGGTGAAAGGCATATCTGTGGGAAAGATAGAGAGATTTGTCACTTTCCAGTTTATAGAATCATAGTACTTCCCTGTAGATGTGTAACAGGGAACTCAGCCTTTTGTAATATATTTAAATTTACTTCTTTATTTTTTATCACAAATACTGTTAGAATTAAAAAATAGTGTGCTTATATGTCAGTTTTTACTTACATTTGTATATAGATGGACTTAGTTTGTAGAAGTTAATTTTTCTCTGGCAAATGAATTGACTTTAACTGTCTTACATGATTTGTTCTAGACAATAAGAACTTTACTTAATAAACAAAGTTTTGTGGAGTATCCAATGGTCTCTGGCAAAGCCTCACATTTTGGAACATGTTACACTCAACTATTGAAAGAGGGAAAATGAAGCACTGATATAGGGGATAAAATTTGGGTGAACCCTCAAAACACTGAGCTAAGTGAGGGAAGCTTGACAGAAACACAGTAATGTGTGACCCCAGTCTTAAGAACTATTGAGAGTAACAAAACTCATTTTATTTTTGTTACCATTAGCTGTGATTGGGTAAATCTCAGCCATAGGTGTATAGACAAGAACTATTCCAGAGGGTTTTCAAAATTGTAAGCTCTGAGAAGCAGTTCACAAGGCTTGTTTTCACCTCACAGCTGAAAGTTTAATGTTTGGTGCCACCTAATAGGTTCCCTGATGACACTGAGATGACAACTCGACACTGAGCCCAGTGTCAGCAATTGGAGCTCAACTGCTTCTCTGCATAGGAGTGTGTGAGTGGCAGTCCGAGTCTGTAAGGATTTCTTACTTTCGCTAAGTGCCATCAAGTCAGTTCTGAGTCATAGTGACCCTGAACACCTGATGTTCAGGTCTCAGCCTTCCCAATGACAGGACCGTTTCATACAATTCCTCATCTTGTGGTGACCTCCAACCACCAAATTATTTCCATGGCTACTGTGTTATTCTGGGAAGTCTAGAGAAATAACTTGATAGAAACGCATGTGGATATAAGGGAAAAGTTTATATACAAGAGGAATGGAACACTGAGAAAGCATCCCAACCCAATCCAGTTCAAAGTCATAAATCCAATATTAGCCCATCTGTGTGATACCAGTCTATAAAGTCTCCTTCCGACTCACGAAGTCACAGGACAGCGGTTGCAGAGTCCCAATTTTGGCAGGGGTCCTCTCGTGACTCCTCGTTTCCAGGGCTCAGGGTCCATCACCAGTATCCATTGGTGATAGAAACATCTCAGCACTGGCAGGGGTCTCTCTGTGTCTGGCTCCATCATGGTAAGGCCTTGTGGCTCCTCCTCTAGCTCGTTTGGTTCTTCGGACACTGGCATCTTGTCTTGTCAGTCGAGTGACTCCCAACAACTGAGAAAAACATCTCTCATCTTCACAGGGGAAATACCTCGAGACTTCCCAGAATTCTTAGGAGAAAGTCATATCTACACAGAGGCCTCATTGATTGTCATCAGATTAACAGGCTAGACTCCATCCCTACATCCCAATCATAAAATTGACATCAAGTACATGACAGCCACAGCTACTTCATAACCGTTATTTTGCTACTGTTATGAATTGTCATGTAGACATCTGATTCGCAAGATGCATTTTCTTTTCTTTTTCTTTTTTTGGCATTACTGCCCTCTGGTGGTCATGGGAGCTACCCAGTGCTGCTCCTGAGAGCTGCCACTGGAATTGAACCGACAAGCCCGCGGGTCGCAGTCCTGCACTCAACCACTTACGCCACAGGGGCTCAGCCTGAAGCATTTCCATTGTTACAAATGCAACATAATTAAAGCACTGTCATTAATCACAAAAATAGTCTGTAACTATACATTGTGAAAAATGTATTTCTAATTACAAATAAATGACACTTTGCTTTGAAGCATGGTGTAGCCTGGGTAACAGTCTTAATATAACAACAGTAAACTACAGTGCTACATTTTATAAAAGTATGCATAAAAAGTCAATATAAGGGCAAAGGTTCAGGTATCTTCTTTCTCTCATATCTGCACATAGGTGAGCCTGCCTGGTGATGGAAGAGGAGCAGTGTTTGGGTTCCTAAGACCATCAGAAATATGTGTTTTCTAATGGTCTTAAGTGACCCCTTAGAAAGGGTTGTTCAACTCCCAAAGAAGTCGCTAAGCACAGGTTGAGAACCACAGCTATAGATACAAATGAAAGGAACATTCCACGCTTCTGCATCAACCTCACAATATTTATTTCTGAGCCCACTTTTGAAGCTATGGTGTCAATTCTTCTTGTGGAGGAAATTTCTGTTTTTGTTGACCTTCTCCTTTTTCAAACATGACATGATTTTCCTGAAATGGTCTCCCTTGTTAATATGTCCAAAGTATGTGAAATAAAGTCTTGCTTCTCAGAAGTCACCTTCTGGCTCCATTTCTTCCCAAACAGATTGTTCTGTTCTTTTGGCATTTCAAGGCACACTCATGGTTCTTTATATCAGATTTTCTGTGGTCTTCCTTGTTCATGGGTCAGCTTTCATACATATGTGGTTACGGAAAATATCACGACTTGAGTCCTTAAGATGACAACTTGCTTTTCAACACTGTAATGGGGTCTTGTGCACAGATCCGCATAATTCACTAAATCAGTTGGATTCTTGACAGATGTAAGATTAAGCCTTGGAAATACTATATAAGGTAGTTCTATGTCATATGGTAGGGTCCTCATGAATTGAAATTAAATCCAAAGCAAAGGGCTTATACTTTAAAATTGGATCCCCAGTGGTGCAGTGAGTAAAACACTTGATTTATAATTCAAAGACTGTAGGTCCCAACATTCCAATCACTCTATGGGACAAATTTATGGGTCTGCTTCCTAGAATGAATCAAAATCGAATTAACAAGATTGGGTTCTGTTGATTTAGGGATTCAAAATAAAATTCCTAGAATCAGAAAGGAGAATTTTTATTTTTCAGGAATAATGAGAAGTCAGTGAATGATTACAGCTGTTTTCTAGGGAAGAGATTGTGATTATGGCTATACAGTTCTGTATATAAATTAAAATATGGGTACTATGTCAATGTGCAGTGAAGAAAGTAGATGGTACCAGGCTATCAAAAAACATAGCACAAGGTGTCTTAAAGGTTTGTTTTCAAACAAGGAGCCATGTAAATGAGTCCACCTGGAAGAAGCACACCAGCTGATGTGATCCAGGGATTGTAAATATTATAACCCTAATCTAAAGATGGTGATGATATCAGAGTTTAAATTCTGCTCACCTGGTTTAGAGAATGCTCTGGAGGACAGTGAAATCAAAACTCCACTTGCAGAGTCCATGCTTGGATTAATCCAATTTGAATTTCCTTTGATCATGGCTGAGAGATTTGAGTAGTTCTGGTATCAGACAGAGCATCGTAAAGTTGATTATGGCAGGTATAGATAGGTCAAAATGTAATATGCTATAATTTGAGCTCCCATTTGACCCATTCACAGCTTTTTGAGTTATTTAAAGAGGGTGGAATGGAGGTAAGGGAAAATACACGTGTTTTCAGATGCTGGGTCTCCAGGGTTATGAATAGCCTCACTTACATGCAGAATGAATTAGAAAGCGGACTGTTGCAGAGGTAGTTTGGATAAAGTTTAACACATTATCCCTTGATCACCCTTATGCAGTGGTTCGGTGTTGGACTGCTGTCCAAATGGTTGGCAATTTGAAACCAGCAGCAGATCCATGGAAGAGTGGCTGACAATTTTGTCAGCAGTTACAGTCTCAGAAACCCAAAGCAGATAGCTTATGTGTCAGCGTGGGCATGATGGCACTGAGTTTGGTTTCATGGATGATCCATCTATATTTTGTCTATTTTTAAGTATTTTTGTTTTATTTTCTATTGAAGTTTCTAGCTGTTTTGCTTTGCTATTTTGTTAGGTTTTTAAAACTTGTTTATTTTTCTCTATATGAAATCCAGGGTAGTTAAAACTTGAGACAAGAACTAAAGTAATGGTTTTGTGGTTGCATGACAGGGCAAGTTCTGGGGAAATGAGGAGCAAATGCTGAAACTAGGAGTAAAGAAAATGCTCTACATCTGACTGTGTTGTTGATAGTAGAGCTCTTCATGACACTATTGGACTATCGGATTGTACGGTACTTGAATTATATGCCAATGAGACTTTGAAAAAAAAACAAAAAATCCAGAAAACCACTCAACTTAATGTATTGAGTTGATCCTGAGTCATATAAACCTTACAAGACATGTTGAGCTGCCCGTGTGGTTTTCCACAAGTACCATCTTTAACGAGAAGAAAGACTCATCTTTCTTTGGGTTATCAGCCGGATGCATCACACATTATGCCACCAGCACTCCTTAAAGGTGCTGAGCTGTATGTTTGAAAAGACATATGTTACGATACGAGAATTATATTATCCAAAACCATGATTTCAAAACATAGAGTTAATGATGCACTTCTTACATAATCAACTTGAACATCTTGCACAGAACTGCTGTAGGGTCACAGTGTGTCAGGGGACATCGGAAACACAGTAAACTTTATTTTAAAGCCATTGTTTCCCAAGGAACATTCATAACAGAAAAAATTGAGCGTAACACTTTTTAGAGTAATGATTCTGTGTCTTCTGAACTAAAGAACAAATTTTACAAGTTTATTTGGCTTCTATAGACTTAAAGATAGATTTCTTTCTTTTTATTTTTGGTGAGTTAAAAATAATGGGCTAAGGAACAGTATGAGTATGTCAGTACGAGAAATCTGTTACCTTATGTCTTCCTAAAAAAAAAAGGTCTACACTGTGCAGTTTGAATGAGATACAAGTCAAAATCTTGTACATTTATTTAAAACCCATTGCCATGAAATCTATTCTGGTGCCTCATGACCCTATAGAACAGATTGGAATGTGCATACAGTTTCCAAGGCCCAAAGTCTTGATGGAACCATATTATTGTGCAGTTGGTAGGCTCAAAGATAGTGTCTTTGGAAAAAAAAACAGACACTTTATGGCCAGTGCTCCTATATTTATAATAGGGTGTCAATGTCACATAAGGCATTTGTATTTTATTACATTCTTTTTTTTACCTTCTGACATGTACATGTACTTTTACAAGGCAGATGCAGTTATAATTATAATATAGGTGATAAAATAAATTCATATAAAGATTATAAATTGCTTAATAATAGCAGTTGTCAGAGCTGAGACTAAAGCCCAAATATTACTTAATGACAATTTACCCTGTCAGTAAACAAAACACAAGCTCTAGGTTCACAGTGTTTCACCCAATAATTAAATGATCATCATTCCAGAGCACCAATCTAGTTATTTATGTTGTTTCAATTAGTAGATTATCAAATGGACTCTAAGGAAATCATCTATGAATGAGGAAAATACTAGCAATCAAGTGTCGCACCGCTGATGTCATGACTCTGTATAGATTTCCCTACAGATTCTGCATAAAAGCTTCAACTTAGCAAGTCAAATTATACATCCCTGTGCTGCTTATGAAGACTCAGTCAGATATTGTTCTTTGGTTCATTGTTCAATATAAAAAGGGACAGCTTGCCAGGAGATCAAGAGGAGTATAGCAGGACTGTCATAAACAGGGCAGAATGGGTAGTAAATCTGATCTCACATATTGAAGAGGATCTAGATTTAAATTCTGTCTTTTTTCTGTGCTTTATTTAACTTTGTCCCCTTACAGTTTCAGTAAATTAGACTAATGAGGCTAAGTTTACGAATTTGTGAAGAGGAAATAAAGATACAAGAGCAAAAAACATGTAGTGAATGGTCAACAACATTAATTTACTTGAATGTTTGTGATGATCAAACACAATGTACCAAACAATAACAATGGAACAAAAATCAAGATTGTTATCCATGTGTAATTTGCTTTAAGTATTGATTTACACCCATGTTTTCTATGAAAGAGGTTCTCAAATTTGGGGCATCCTGGCTACTTTATGCTCTGAGATTTGCAAGAACAACAAATTATTATTACCAGATGATATAATAGATTTCTAATTATATTTAGATTTCAAATAGGCAAACCATTTCCAAGTATTCGACTGAACATTCTCATATTTATTTTTTATTTAAAATGAAAATATAAATGGAAATTTCTGTCTAGTTGGTCCTGCTAAATATGGTAAAAGAACTTTGTTGATGGAAATAATACCTGGAAAAATTTATTGTATTAAAAAAGAAGCCTGGAAATTAAAATATTTTTTCATTTATAAATTATATTAACAAGTCAATTGAACACTGATATTAGATACACTTTCATGAAAACTCTCTTAAAGAAAATAACTACTTTTTATTAAAAGCATAATTAAATGAGTTAGAAAATTGTTCCTACCTGGCTTCTCATAGTTGCTTTCTCATTCAATTTTTGTAATTTTGTGCATCACATAGCTTCTAGAAAACTCCATTATGCACATGTGAGAGAACAAGAAAAGGCAAGACTTTCTGAAACATCTGAGGGACATCCATGGATCCCAGACCACACTTTCACTATTATTATTAACATCATTTACTTCAGATGTGTTTCTTATGACAGAGTGCTTATCATTTGATCAACTTCAAATCGTCAATTTAAAAAATACTTTATATCTACTATGATAAAGGAAACAGTGCTGTGATAATCATCTTATTAAATCTTACAAAGAAGCAATATAAATACAATAGTATATTCTCCTGAATTTTTTATCAAATATATTTAACTGAAGTCAACTATCTGTCTCAACCATTCCAAACTTAAGACATTGCTGATAGGAAATCTTTAATTAGAATTCTCCAAGAAAGACATAATTTTTTCACTCTGGTTTTTTCACATCTCATATATGAAAAGCAAAATATACTTTAACATATAATTTATATGTAGTTTAATGTTAGACATCATTTTTCATATTCTATTTATCTTCTGGAAAAAAGAAGAGCCTAGCACTGCTCATTCTGTTTTTCTTTATTTTTAAGAAACTACCTTTGTTGCTGCCTATGAGGATCTGTCAGGAAGAACCACAGTTCAGGATTTAGCTAGCCAAAGGCACCTAGACATTTTATTATCAACAAAGATGCCACAGAACGTAGCTGTGTAATTGTGGGAAACCTATATATTTCCATGAACTTCTGAAAATTCCCTTATTTGACCTTGGGGCCAGAACTCATCCATCAGGAATGTAAGCTATACATGTTGACACTGAGCATTTACTCTGCATAACTGCCTTCAGACCACAGACAGTCAAGCCATTTTCATTTCATTCTTCTCTTTGCAACACCAGGGATATTTTTTTTCCACAAATGAATCACATTATTTGCTAATAACCTTTGCTGTGAGAAATATTTTGAAGGAGATTGAAAATGTTGCTCTTTTAGCAGGGTCATTTTAAAAAGAAAGTTTGACAAATTTGACTTATGGTTTAAATTACATTTTTTATTGAAAACATTCGTTTCCTTAAAAAGTTATTGGGATTTAATACATATATCATATAATTTCATAGTTTAGTCATGTCAATCCATCAGAATTATAAAAATAAAATGTGATTAGAAGTTGATTTTGAGAACAATTGTACAATTCTGTTATAGAGATTGAACTATGAAATGGTGACAAATGTATTAATTCCCAAATAATAACAAATTAAAAGAAAAACAAAACAATTATCCAGAGATGGGGGGGCCTCACACTCAATTTTAGCTTCAATTAAGAAAACTTAGTTCTCATATCATGGTCCTGCTCAATCCTCACCCTCAGGAAGAGAACACAGAAGGCATAGATGCTTGAGCTAAATATGGTGAAGAATTTTGACTGTGCCCAACCAACAAATTAAATGGTGTCTCAGGTCTTAAAGGCATATTTCCAAACAAGCAGCCATCTAAGTGAGATGTTGGCTAAGTCCATACCACCACTGGAGAATTGTAAACCATTTAATCTGAAGCATTGATTTTTGATTCAACTTAGCAAAAATATCTTCCTACTTATTCAGAGATGCCACTTGATTTTTTTCCGATAACATTTTAGGAAAATATCATCATAGATGAAGTTTCATTTTTATGAATATTCAAAAAATTTCACTGTTAGATATTCATGCTGACTCTTAGAGACCCCTGGAACAAGGAGAACTGCCCCTGTGAGTTTCTGAGACTCTTTATGGAAGCAGAAATTCCCCTTTCTCCTGAGGAGCAGCTGGTGGTTTCAAACTGCTTCTGGGCAGAACTCGGCCCAAGAAGGAACCACTTCACCACTGTGGAACTTCTTGAATATTAAAGATGCAAAACTATCATGGATATATTTAGAACTCTTGCTATATAAATTTCTGGAAATTATTTTTCTTTAAAAGCATTTTAGTTGGCAGAAATATATGGTCTTTTTTCCCATCAGTGGAGGGTTTTTATTTTCTTTAAATATATTTTAGATGCAAATTATTGGGCTGCTATAATTCCCATTACATTATACATAATTGTATACCTGTTTTTAATTTATATTTTAATGAAAATATGCACCACAAAAGATACAGTATTACACCAATTTATACAGGTGAAATTCAGTGTCAGTTCTTATTTTTTTTCTTTCTTTTTTCTTTCTTTCTTTCTTTATTTTTTTTACATTTCAGATCATTTTTATTTTCAACCATTTAAGCAACTTATCGAACTTCCCAGTAGCTTGTCCTGCCTCAGACTTTTTTTTTTTTTAATTTTATTGGGGGCTCTTACAGCTACTACAACATTCAGTACATCATTTGTATCAAGCACATTTGCACACATATTTCCCCATACATTTCGACATTTGCACACTTGTTCATAAACTCAGGCGTCCTCAGGGCTCCGCTGCTAAGCATTAGCTGCTAACTTGCAAGTCAGCAATTTGAACCCAATCAGCAGTTCAAGAGTAAAAGAACCAGGGATCTGCTCCTATATAGATTCAATGCAAGGAACTCTACAGAAGAAATCAGGATTCTGACACAATGAGTTACTATGAGTCAAAAATCACGCTGTGTTATTCAACAAAACTCATTAGTCAATTGCAAATAGGTACCAAATTTCTATTTATTTAGTGAATTTATGTACATTATTTAGCACATTTATTCCTATTCACTTAGGGTCTGCTTGTTTTAAGACAAGGCTTTAAGATTATTAGCTGTCATTCTTTCTCCTAAGAGGCCACCATCTGATTTCTTCACCACAAGTCATAAGAAAAAAACTCAGATCTAACCAGAAGAATTCTTTTGTAAATTATTGCTGCAGATATTTTGCATTATATAAACTTCAAGAATCCCTCAAGAAAAAGAAGAAAGCAACCAGCTAGATGTTCTTAATCCTTTTAGAAGGCTGATAAGTTGTTTTTCTTGTAGCTTGCTTTTTATTCTGATTGTGGGCAAGATTGGTAACATATGTTTAATACATAACTTTAGATGCTTATCAGAGTGACTTTAACTTTAAAAGTACAATCAAGATAGGGGAAACATGTCTGTGCCTTATAGCACTGATCATTTGAGACACATGAGAAATGCTAAGGAGGGTGCTGTGGCACAGGGTTGGGCATAACAGTACTGTCAGTAGCTAGACCCCTAAATGCCCCTGTGAGTCACGTCAAGGAACGTCAGTAAACCTTGAGATACTTTACATTCCTCCTATGTTCTACTGTCCATTTTTTTATCTGTATGCACTCTACATTTTCTATCCTTATGTATTGACGTAATTAATGAGTGATTTCCCTTCATGCTGTCACCCAGGCTATGGCAGCTTTATTTGCTTCATATTGATGTAAAAGTTGGACGTTGAATAAGAAAGAATAAGGAAGAATTAATGTATTTGAATTAGTTTTACTTCCTTACCTAAGCCTTAAAACAGTGAATAGAGCCTTCAGGTTGTGTGTGGACACTGAAATGAATATGAAACCAGTCAAAGAAGTAGCTAGTGTCATAAAAGGCCTCTCTGTTTTCAGAATTGATAAGAAGAATGGAGAGTTAAAGTAAGTATGAGATCCACCACACAGAAATCAGTCTCGGTCTAATGCTGTGGGCAATTCCCAGTCTCCTGATGTTAGAGGACCATAAATTTTTGTTGCACCACTTTTCACTAGCACCTTCAGTTGATGAACATGTTAACTCTTTCATCACTGATCTTCTTTGGATGTTTACTTGCCGCCCTTGGAAGAGTGACAGCTCTGTTTTGGCAGTTGTTAGGTGTCATCCAGTTGCACAAAGACCCCAAGTATAACATGATGAACCCTACCAGGTAAGGTGCTTTCCGCACAGCCCTAGTTGTTGGAGCCCACTGTGAAAGCCACTATGTGAAACCACTTTACTAAGGGGCTTTCCCAATCTTGCTAATATTCTGCATTCACAGGAATCCTACTGGGTCGCCCATGGGGCTGCTAACTGCATGCTTAGCGGTTTGAAACCAATGATCTGTTAATCAGTCTTTCTACTCCTTCAAAGAGTTACAGCTTAACAAACTCACAGCGACAGTGAGACCCAGTTCCATGGGATCACTGGGAGTTGGGATTCACACACTGGCAGGGAGTTGTTTGAGTTCTACCAGCCATACTGTTCAGGGCATTTGTTCCTAAGTACTGTCAAGTGACTCCAATGCTTAGAGATCCTCTATACAACAGAACGCAATACCACCCAATTTCATACCCTTTTGACTCAACTGTGTGTGCGCCCATAGCTGTAGTCTCTCTGCCAACCCATATCCTTGAGAATCTTCCTCTTTTCACGGACTCTTTAACCAGCCAAGAGATCCTTTTCCAGGAAATGGTGGACACATTGCATGTGGGCCACATCAGACCTCCTCTAACTACAAAGGGAAGAGGAGAAGCTATCTTTATGCTTACCCAAGGTCAATTCTCTCTCTCTCTTTCTCTCTCTCTCTCTCTCTCTCTCTCTCTCTCTCTCTCTCTCTCTCTCTCTCTCTCTCTCTCTCTCTCTCATGCCACCTATTCTTTCCATGACAATGGATTCCTCTGCATGGGTCAATCATCTGTTGTAATGCTCACACAGAACTCTCTGACAACACTCACAATGATGGGGATTTACTAAGGAAGCTTACAGGTTACCAAAGCCAGGTAAGAATACAATTATCGGCCCATAGCAATGTCATTACTCAGCCAGCAGCCAAGCCTCCCTCTGATCCCCAGCCTCTCAGCGTCTTGTTCCCTCAGCCTTTGTCTTTGTGGGCCATACATTCAGACGGGGGCTTGGCCTCCCCGCTCAGTCTTGGTGCTCCTCATCTGCTCAGTCCTGTTGTCTCTTTGCCTTTGCCTCTGGTCTCAAGTGACCTGGTCTCTCCTGCTTCTGCCACTTTTAAGGGGGATTCAAAGTGCTCTGATAGTGGCTTTTCTTCCTTGTGCACCCCCCCCCCCCCAAATATCCTTTGTTCCAGCTTCTGAGACAGCTTTCTTATACACAGGGGAGTGCCGTTTAAAACTGACCAATTTCCTTCATTTCACCACAACAAATGTCTCTTGATAATATTTCCAAAGTGCGTGAGACAATGTCTCAGCATCCCCACTTGTAAGGAGTCATCTGGCTCTATTGATTTAAAGATAGATTCGTCTGTTGTCCTGATTATCCATGGTGACGTCAATATTCACAGCCAACACCATAATACAAAAGCAATGATTCTTTTCTAGTCTTCTTGAGAGAGAGAGAGAGAGGGGGAGGGGGTATGAAAAGACTATTGCTAGTCCTCAAATAACATTTTTGCTCTCTATAACATCAAATGGGACACAATCTCAAGAGGTATTATGTATGACATGTATCATGCCTGACAGCTGATTCCCTGATGGTTGCTTCCATGAACATTGATTGTGAATCCAAGTAAAGTGAAATTCGTGACAACGTCAACCTTTTTTTCCATTGATCTTTTTATTGTCTGTTGGTTCAGTGGATTACACTGGGTTGCCATTCAAGTCTTGTATTCTTTGATCTTCATCAAGACATGCTTCTAGTTCTTAGTGTTTCAGCAAGCACCATCATTCATCTAAAGGTCTTTAATTCATTTTCCTCAGTTCCAATGCTCCTTTTTCTTCACACTGCTATTTTAAAATTATTTGCTGTTACACACATTTTTCTGGTGTTAAGCCATTCATCAACTCCTTGCTCTACTCTAAAGACTGTCTCTTAGTCTGTGTACAGGTATGTTCTTCATAGGTCCTATTGTGTTCTGGAATTTCTGTTCTTTGCAATGTTTTCCATACTTTGTTGTGATCCACACAGTCAAATGCCTTCTCATTGTCAGTAAAACATAAGAAACAATTTTAAAAGTTTTTTTTTTTCTTTCTGGTGTCTTCTCTTTTCAAGCTAGATCTATCTGGCGTCAGCAGTGAAATCCCTAATTCCAGATCGTCTTCTGAATCTAGATTGACTTTCTGGCAGCTTTGTGGATGTACAACTATAAGCATTTTTAATAAACACTAGCAAACATTTGCCTTCATGTGATGTTAATAATGTTATTTGATGGCTTTCACAGTTTGTTCACTCCTCGTTCCTTGAAATAGGCAAAAATGCCCAATGTTCAAGCCCATTGACCAGGTAGCTATTTTCTGAATTTCCTTTCAAGAGGCTGGACCCTCCTAGAGCCTTTTCAAAGTAGGTATGGAGAAATCTCACCATCTCCTTTTAAAGCATTCTAGTACAATTTTTTATAGAACAGCTTGGTTTGTCGTTCTGGCAACCCATGATGCTGTTAATGTAGTTTTCCAACATTCTAATTCAAGCACGTAAATTTCTATTTGGTTGTCCTTATCCCTTATTTCTTTCTTGTCCCACTTTCATACTCATTTGGGATGGTGAAAAATCTGATTTGAGTCAAGTGCCCCTTAGAACCCAAAGCAACATATTTGCTTTTAAAAAAACACATTAAAGAAGTTTTATGCAGATGATATGACCAAAACCATAAGTAATCTTCTTTCTTAACTTTTGCTCCCATAGGTGTTGACGGTAGAGTCAAGTAAAATGAAGCGCATGACAGCTTCCTTCATTTAGCATCATGTTCTTTATTAAGTCAGTTGTGAGGTGTTTTTTTTTAATGCCGAAATACATGTTTTGGATTATGGATTACTATCCATAATGAAGGATTTGGATTTTTCTTTTTGTTTGTTTTGCTTTTTTTTTTTTTTTTGGCATCACTGCCCTCTGGTAGTGGGGGTAGGAGGCCCAGCTTTTGCTCCTGTGGAGCTGCTGCTGGAATTGAACATCCATCCCAGTGGGCTACAGTCCTGTGCACAACCACTACACCACTGAGGCTCATCCCGAAGTGTTTGGATTTCAAAAATGTGTTTGATCTAAACAGAAAGCTCTTGCAGACACAACTTTGTATTTTGAGAAGGCCAAATAGTTTTCAAGAACTGACCTAGGTTTTGTTTTGCTTTTATCTCAGAATAATTATCAGCAGTATTTTTCTTTACATTTTTCAACATTCAGAAATTATTATGCAATATTTTATGTAGACCTCTATAAAATCCAGAATTATCTTATGAAAAATGTCTTTTATTCTGAAGGTTCAGCTTAAATGTTTTTAACCAACACCATTCTGTGCTTTACAGGGCATTGGATGCTGATATTTTGTGTCTGTGGGTGTGAGAAATGAAAATGCCAGATTTATGACAACATGATGCATTGAGTCAACCCACATGAATATCATTAGTGTCATACTCGGTCTTCTTGTCTTGTGGCAAGTTATATTTCCAGTAAAAACATAATACTGTAATTCAGAATGTTTGCACTAGATTTTTTTATGATTTTAGACATTTAAAAATTCTAATAAAGCTTTCAGCAAGCTATGGAGTATTTTACTTTCTTAAACAGCTTATGCATCCATTTAATGACAATCAATACTGCTTTGCAAAGGCGTTGAATTTCACAATAGCTATTTAAAATACATTAGAACATGTAAATTTCATAGTTGCTCTTAGGATGCAAATAAACTTTATGCAACACAAACTACATTAACTGTTCATTATAGGTGGCTTTTACATGTCAGCTCTTAAATATATATTTTTCATAATCATTTTAAAATAGTATTTTTGATCATGTCCTTTTAAACTTGGCTTTCATAATAATTACATGAAACATTGAGATGCCCCTTACATTACATAAAGGAACTCTTTAAGGATAATTGTTTGCATATTTATCTGCTATTCCTCAAAGTTATTCATACCCATTTATTCAGTTTGAATAACATATTGGCCCCTTAGGTGTTTAGAGGTTTAGACATGGTAATGTAGACACTTGTGATTGACTCTTTGTAAAATGAAAATTCTCTAGAAAAAAACTCATAAAAGAGTTGGAAATGAATATTTATTAAGTACTTATTATGCCTATTATTGTTTTAGGAGTACTACCTATGTATTTAATATAATTCTCACAACTCTATGAACTGTCTATGGCCTCATTTTACAGATTTGGAAATTAAAACTCTGGGGTTTAAATATTTAACTCATGATTATATGGGTAGAAAGTAAATAAATGATGAAATCAGTTTTCATTCAAGTCAGCTTGATTTTAAAATATGTGGCTTCATGATTACACTACTCCACATTTATAAGATATTATTTCATGGTCCTTTTATTGAAATTTACTATAAGATTATTTTATTACATATAATAAACTAGAAAAGTTTCCTTATAAGAATTATTTTATTCTGTGAGCATGTATTTATTCATTTTCTCCCATTACTATATTGGATAGGGTTCTATAGAAATATGTAAGAATAACAACTACTCTCTTTAACTTACACAGTAGTTTAAGTTTTCATAAGGAAAATAAATATCACACTATTAATATATTTTACTTTATTTTAGGTTTATAGATATTTCTGTATTTGTATTCATTATAGAGTTTGTAGAAGGGGGAGAGGGAAAGGGCATTGTCTTTTGCTGAAAATAACCAAAATAAAAATGTTTTAAATGTATATTACACAGATTGATGAAAAAATGTATCACTTTTTTAATGTTCAAAGGTACCTAATTGCCAGTGAGACACGCATTCAGTGTCAGCCACACGCCCCACCAGAGTCTGTGCAGAACTGTGATCTTTTCTTAAATCAGGTCAACAGCCCTCAGTTCTCTTCTCGCGTGATGTTGTCATTTTTTTTCCTTCCCACTGGGTCTCCTTATACTAAAACTGGAATTTTTGTCTAAAGCCAATTCATCAGTGCTTCGATTTTCCTGGAATTTATACTTATTCAATTTTGAATTCCCATTACATTTTCTATATAATTATGGAATTATCTGCTATATTTCTAAATAGTTTTAAATCTATTGCAGATGAATTGCCTTGTGAAACCTTTCTATTCTTTCTCAAGTAAAATTAATATTTCCTACCACCATTTCCCCCCAGTGCTTCATACTATTTAATTTTCTCTGCCCTGTCTCCTCACTCCTACTCCATAGAACTATATCTTTGTTGTGATTAGCCCAGGTTCTGATTCTGAATCCTAGTGACCTAATGGACAGCACCACGGGACATTAGCTGGCCCTGCCCCACCAGTGAAATCACTGTCATATTAGAGCCCAATGTCGAAGCCACTCTGCCATCCATCTCTTGAGAGTTTTACCTGGGCCCCATTTCCACTTTTTTAAACATGATGTCATTCTCTAGGGACCAGTCCCTAATGATAACACATCTAAAGGAGGTTAAATAAAATTACATTAAACACAATTCTAAGGAGCATTCTAGCGGCACTTTTCCCTGAGATAGGTGTGTTAGTTCTTCTCGCAGACCGTGACATTTGAATGTATTTTGCCAACACCATAATTCAAAGGCATCAAATATTCTTTAGTATTTCTCATTCACATTCTACCTGTAGGCTTCACAGGCGACAGTTGTCAATAATCTACCTTAGATTAGGAACACAACAGTTCTCAAAATGACATATTTGCTTTTGAACATTTTTAAGAGATCCTATTTTTTGAGTACTATCTCCATGGACATTGAATGTGGACCAAGTGAAACGAAATCCTTAGCAAGTTCTATTTTTTTTCTGTGCTGATCTATCTTCCTGGTTGTAGCACGCTTTTATGCATTTTTGAGCTGTAGTCCAGACTGTAAATTATAATCTTTCATCTTCATCAGTAACTGCTTCAGATTTTCTTGGCTCTCAGCAGCAAAGTTTGTTCAAGCTACATAGCTCAACTTTGATAAATTGACGACTTGTTAGGATGTATTTGATCTTACTTCAACACTGGCAATGATGGGAACAGAAAACCAGTTCTATTTTCAGAAAGATCTCCATTTTTCCAGAATAGTAAAACTTTTGTAAATGCGTTCTCCAAACCTGAAATGTGCCCTTCTTCCCCACAATCAACTGTAGCCCTCCATTAGTGAGCAGTCATCAAGGAGCTACCATAATAAATGAATCAATTCTGTGTTTGGCTACTTCATTACACCTGGAGGTTATCTCTAGACTAGAGCAATTAGGTTCCATAGCTAATCCACCGTAAATGTAATAAATTCTCTTTTAACATTGCTTGATCTTACTGAGCAGAGAGATTCCCCTTGGGAAGTCTCAGGGGTATTAAGAGTCAACTAACACGAGATCCAGATGGTGACCCACCTCATTGCTTATTTATTAGGTTACCCGGTTATGGTATTCCTACTGATTATGTTATGTAATAGCTGTGTGACATATATGCCATCTGAATGGTCTGTAAGTCCCATTATATGTACCCATTGGAAAATGCCTTCACCCTCTCCATCCTAACGTGAGGTAAGGAGTTCTTGTGCACCACTGTCTGTCCTCTGACATTTTCTGTTTAGCCCTTTTACTTTATCACTGGGTTTTCTGGAGCTTCACTATATCCAAGAGCAAGTTTTAGAGACTTTTTCCCCATTCATTTGTTCTTCTTTATTCCCTGTCACTTAGTAACTATTTCTGTTTTTATTTATTCGGTATTGATATCATCCCGTATAATTTATTTAGCCTTTAGTTATTAGTGTTCAATATGCTGAATGTATCCTTAAGATGGTTTCTAAGGACAGGTGGTATATACTCAAAGTTATACTTTGGCTTACATGAACTTAGTTTAATGTGCTTTGATTTCTATTTGAATTTGCATATGAGTAATTAATAGTCTGTTCTACAATTGGCCTCTGGCCTTGTTCCAACAGATCATTATGAGCTTTTCCATCGTCTCTGTAGAGATGCAATTAATTTGCTTCCTGGTTAAATTCATGGATCTATGTGAACATTGGGTTTTGTGTCAATTTATTGGGCAATGGTCCTCAGTCATTTAAAACCAACAGCATGAAAACAATTCCAGTTTGCTTGTATAGCAAGACAGCCTTTCATGCTGGGCATAACCTGATGACATCTCCTTGGGAGTGAGGCCTATTTGATATCCACAAAAAAGATGAAGCAGATTCCAATTCTCTTTTTCCTATTTCTTACTGCTGGCTTTTTTCCTTTATGTCTGGCCGCTGAAGATGTGGAGCGCCTGTCGACCCTGAAAGCTATTAGTGGCCTTCCATAATCTCTAACCCGCCAGTCCATCTTCACATCAGTATTTTTCTGCTCCACCCTCCTCCCTCTGTGTTCATTTTCCAGCTCCCTGGCTCGCGAACCATGGAAACACATGTCCCACAGCAGCCTAAAGCTTAATACTCATGGGTGAATTGGGAAGCACTTCCAGATTAGCTTCTAACCCATGGATTTAGATGGAACTGCACTGCATGTACCTTTCCTGAGACAGAGTGAGCTGTTTTCTTGATAAAAATCTATCTGTCTATCATCCATCATCATCATCATCATCTATCTATGATGATGTTTACTAGATGGTGTATCAAGTTTACTAGTTTTGCTTTTGTGGAGAACACAGCACACTTTGTGCTGTTGAGAAAAGATATTTCAGCAAATAGGTTATTGGCCTTCCAAAATTCTACCATATCACCAATAATTTCTGTCACCAAGAACACCTTCTTCAACAATGGTTCCTTTTCTTTTACAACTTTTACATATCCATCACCAAGAATTATCACTGCATCCTGATTGTATGTTTGATCAATTTCAAATTCAGAAGTTAAAAATATACTTTTTCATCTTTGCTATTAATATGCAGTGAATAAATTTGAAAGTCATATTAAATATTCTTTCTTGTGTTATATCAGCAGTTGTCAATCTATGGATTGCGACCTCTTTTGAGGTTGAATGACACTTTCACAGGATTCACCAGATTCACATCAGTAGCAAAAGTACAGTTATGAAATAGCAACAAAAATAATTTTATAGTTAGGGGGGGTCCCCACAACATGAGGAACTGTGTGAAAGGTCACAATATTAGGAAGGTTGAGAATGACCACACTATATGGACATAGCCTTATTGCTGATATTGCTGTATTTTATGGTGGATTTTAAAATGCCATTTAAAAATATTACATAACAATTTAAAATGGACAAGGAGCTCTGGTGCTGTTGGAATTGACTCAAAAGCAGTAAGTTGGTTTTGTTTTATGTTTTATCATTGTGCACAAATAACTAAGGATATCCAGAAAATCAATTATATTGTCTCTGGGAAGCACGTTATGTGAAATCAAATGACGTGTATTTTTTAATGTTAAGTTGTAGTATACCTTTTTTTTTCAAAACTTTTTGGTTGGAAGCTCTTCAAAGCAAATTTGCTTTTCATTCAATAATTCATACACGTTTGTTTGGCAACATTGATTATAATCCCCACAGTGCTGTAGCATTCTTCCTATTTCTCCTAAGGTCTACTTTTTTCCATTAGTTCTTTGTTTCTCTCTTTCTTTGTCTGCTCAACTTCATTCCTGTGCAAATACTGACACTCCTTCTTCCTCCCCCAACTCCGAATCTCCTGTGGTTGACTGCTGTAAGGTGTGCTTATCTTCCTAGTGTCACTGTTCTCTACAGTCACCTAGCTACCTTTCTTCAGGATTCTGAGCAAAGGGAGGAGTTCGGTTTCAGGCAGAAAGTATTTCTGAGGGCTGATGTCTCAAGATTTCTATGAGTCTCTATCTGACCAATAAGGCTGCTCTTTGTGTTAGTATGTGTGTGTGTGTGTGTGTGTGTGTGTGTTTATGTGTGATTTTGATGGCAGTTGCACATTGTTCTTCTATTTTATTCAATACTTTCTAATGTAGTCCATTTCAGAGTCCCTAGTAGTGGTGGTCAAGCATTATCCAGCTACTCTGATCCCTCTGAGAGTACAGAGGTTGTTGCTCAAGTGGCCTGTTAATCCTTTAGACACAATACTTCCATGCGTCTGACCTTTCCTCTGTTCCTGAAAGGAGAAAACCAGTAGGTGCCCTTTAGTTGGCCAATTACACAGTGTCAAGGGCCCGATTGTCCTCACCAAAGTCAGAGGTAGAGAGCACTGTCTCTATGAACCACGTCGTGCGCCTTGACTTCTGTGTTTCCTAAGACTAAGCCTCTGGATATCCAGGCAGAGCAACTCTTTCCATCAAGATACTTGTTTATGGCTAAGACTTTTCTATAAGTTTTCCTATTGTATGCTCTGGTATAGTCATGGATATTCTTACAGCATATAAGTTTTCAATATATGAGGGGAAAACCCCCAAATACACAGAATTATGTTTTTAATTTTTTATAAGACATTCATCACTATCAAAATATCCTCCATTCCACGTAATACATCTGTCAAATTTATGATTCCATTCTTGGAAACATTTAATAAACTCATCTGTTTAGGATGGCTGACAGCAGCCTCCTCATGATTTTCTTCAACTTTTCTACTTCATCAAATAACTGCCCTTTCCTGACCCTCTCCATTGGGAAAACAAAAGGATATCATGTGGCGGGAGGTCAGGTGAGTAAGGTGCATACTGTGAGAGAGACATAATGTTTGGAATTTTTTGTTACCCTAAACTAGCACACTGAAATGACTGCATGAGTAGATGTGCCGTCGTAGTGGCAAAACCAGTCCTGTCTGTCACAAATCGGGGCTTTTTTGGTTGCACAATGTTACACAGTCAATTCTGAACCTCTAAATAGAAAATTTGACTAACAGTCTGACTTAGTGGAAAGAAATTCAAATGAACTGAGTCAACTTTTTTCCCCCCTTCGGGAACTTGAAGGACATCCAGAATAATCTGTCATCAATTGACAGTTCATCTCATTTGAAACAAGAAAACCATGCTTACACTTGAATTTTCCACAAAGCATTATCCTTTTATATTATGTTCCATATCACCATTGTTTCTGTCGCATTTTCCCAAACACAAAACAAAATTTCACAGCTGCATGCTGTCTCTTACATCAGTCATCACACACATACATACCAATAAGGTTCAAGCTAAGCTGCTTCCAGGAACTAATTCACTGTTACCAGAGAGAAACTTTCCAGGTGACACCACTGGGTGCACTAACTCAGAGTGAATTGCTTCATGTTGCCTGGAAAGAAGAATGTGTAGAAAGAAAGTTCTACTCCCACCAGCATAATTCTGTGTTTTGGTGGTTGTCTTCTCATATGTATACTCCTCAGTATTGGTCCACTAGCCATTTACCCCTGTTTAACTCAAATATCTCCTATACATCCAATCTAGAAAACAGTACAAATGTTTTTCCAAGGTAGGTTTTGTAATAGTATTTAAACTTGCTGCCTTATATTTTGACAATTAATTCCATTGCAATTCCTCCTCGATATCCCATTCCCAGCATAGTAGATCATATAGTTATCTATTCCAAAATGGTCAACACTGGGCTGGTTTGTCTCGTTAATGGCTCAGATAGTAATCTTCAAGAGTTCCATTTAATATTTTATAACCTAATCTCTTTCTCTATTTATACTTAATATCCCACACATCTGATATTTGTAAAGACTGAGGGAAATACAATTTTAAATAAATGTTCCATAACCCTGAGTCTAAGAGCTACATCCAGTCAATGACTGTACTCACAGCATATACTGTATATACTCAAGTATAAGCCAACCCAAGTATCAGCCGAGGCACCTTAATGTTACCACAAAAAGTACATGAAAAATGTGCTGAGAAAACTTGGCTTACACATGAGTATATGCAGCATGTGTAATTTTATTTCCACCTGATAATTCAACATATAAGAAGAATTCATTGAATATTATTGAATTATTTAATAATAGAGTGAAGAAGTTAACTCCAAACCAGAATACACATTTAAGGACACCACATTGACCAGTACATTTTTCCCCAGGTCATCTGTTGTAAATCATGTAGACAAAAAAAATGGTGTATACAAGAATACTTGCCTTCGAGGTATGGATTGTGGTGCTTGAAAATTGCTTCTTTTTAACAATGGAAAACTGCCATGGAAATAAAATATAAATTGTTTTCAATGAGGCTTAAAAGCCAAAAAGCTGTTACTAACTAGATGGAGTTTATAATGAATAGTTCTGTATTGTTATTGCTTACTCTGCTTCAGAGCTAGCTTATTATTTATTTTGTTTTGTTTGGGTCTGGTTGCTGGTTTTGGAAGGAAGTGGTTTTTCTCTCTTGAAACAAATTGAAATGCATTGACCACAACTACTACTTAGGTAGGACCTGTAAAACCACCAGTTAGTTTCTGCATCTGTCATGTCCTTAGTTTTCACAAGTTATTTTAATAGCTTTAATAATCTTTATATTTGCTTGATACCAGATATGTCATTCCTTTTCATGAATCAGGGTTTATTCTAATGTTCTTATTTAAAAGCTAAGAAAAAAAATATTGTATGGCTTGATGAGAACAAGTAATCTCAGCAAGCCTAAATTCAGTTGGAGTTCCCATTAGGTTCCCTGACTCATTTATTCCCGCAGTGGTCTGATATTGAGACTAATCTCGAGTGGTTGTTCAATGTGCCTATCCCATCACTAGGCTCCACGCCTGGAACTTGGATTCATTACACAGTATAATATGATGGAATGACAAGTTAGAATTTAGCAAGGGTGATTCTTATGAACATGGAAGTTTGGAATATTCTCAGTATCCGAATGAAACCCTAGCAACACTTGACAGCCACTGATTCAAGAAGTCATGAGACCAGTGCACTCAATCAATACTTTTAATCTGTGACCAAGAGAAAAAGTATTTCTCTATCAAAATTTAAAATTTTTGCCCTACTCCATAGGATATTTCCTAAATATTTTTAGAAACTCACAGTCCTTGAATTGATGCCAATTCATAGAAAACCTATTGGACAGAATAGAACTAACCATGTGAATTTCCTACATTCTAACTCTTTTTTAAAAAAATCATTTTACTAGGGACTCATACAGCTTTTATCACAACCTATCCATCCATTGTGTGAAGCATGACTGTACATTTGTTGACATCATTTTCAAAACATTTTCTTTCTACTTAAATGCTTAGTAACAGCTCCTTGTTTTTCTCCTCTTATGAACTCTTGATAATTTATAAATTATTATTGATTTTTTCATGTCTTGCATTGACAGATATCTCCCTTCACCCCCTTTATGCAGGCCATCCCCCTAGGAAGATGATATATGTAGAATCTTGTGATCAGTCCCTCCTTTTACTCCCCCATCGCCCCCTTACCCTTCTGGTATGGCTACTCTCACTATTGGTCCTGAGGGGTTATCTGTCCTGGATTTCCTGTGTTTCCGGCTCCAACCTGTATCAGTGTACATGCTCTGGTATAGCCAGATTTGTAAGGTAGAATTGGAGTCATGATAGTGGAGGGAAATAGGAAACATTAAAGAATTAGAGGAAGGTTGTATGTTTCATTAGTGCTACCCTGCACCCTGACTAGCTCATCTTTTCTTTGTGATTCTTCTGTAAGGGATTGTCCAATTGTCTTCAGATGGGCTTTATCTTTCTCCCTGGAAGTACCTACTGGTTTTGAACGGCAGGTCTTGTGGAACTCCGCTGAATGCATAACCATTTTGCCAGCAGCACTCCATTATCACATTGTGCATAATGTTTTTCATTAGCTATCACTTTTATTATTTCTCTCTTGTCCACTGAGCATTTACACACCCAACCAAAGCAGTGGATTGATATGATTCTCAGATGTGTTTCAAAATCAGGAATTTCTCTCTCAACAAAGTATAACTGTTCTCATGTAGCACCTATTCCTTCTTGAAGACTGTAAGGTCCGAATAATTATTGCTCTTATTTTGATCACTCAGAAGCCACTGTTGGTGAGTTGAATTTAGACTAATAATGACCCCAAAAGTAGAATGATCCCGTAAGGTTGCCAATGCTGTGGTTGTCACAAAGCATACTGTCATATCTTTCTTATGAAGAGCCTTTCAGTGTTTTCTTCCATCACGCAGCCAAGCACTTCACCATTGAGCAACCAGGCATCCTACAGTGATCTTCAGTGTAATACAGATTTCCAGGTGATACTTCACAAGTGGATTGTCCTTAAAGAAATGGTTTTATCAGAACTTGGAAGCATGTTGCTTTCTCTATTTTTACTTATAACACTAATTTTGTTTAAACCCCAAAATAGAAACCTACAATTTTGCAATAAATGCTGACTTTTTTTCTTCCAACTTTTAAAAAAGACAGAAACCCACCTGCTTGTCTTCTGTCAACAGTTTTATTCTCCTGTGTACGAGGGCTCTTGATGAGTGAGCTGGAAGGTGCATAGCTTTGAGATTGTGGCTTTTCCTTGATTGCCAAGTCTACCCTGAGAATTCACATTCTCTTTTGGTACAAGTTAAAAATGGGTCAGTACATGGACTGAACCCTCTTTGAGGCTTGCTAGGCAGCAAACAAAAAATTAACAAACTCTTGAGAACTTGTTAAATTTCATGTTGATATTCTGTTAGCACCTGGAACCGAACAGCAGGGGCATGCTGACTAGACTGAACAATGGCTGTGAAAACTGAAACTTGAAAAAGAAGGGGAATATAAGTGACAGCTACATGGGGAAAAAAAGACATTTGAAATAATATCTCAAAGATTATCTGATATCATTTCCTTACTAAGCTAAATTAGATGCATGTAAGGAGAAATGAAAGAAGATCTGAGGGAGAAATCTGACTCCCTGATATAATCCATCCAGCTAATTAGTACCTGACAAGTGAATTCTCTTACCTGGGCCCATGAAGAATTCTGGTCACACTGTGAGGTAGGTGCTAGGTTGTAGTCTGCAAGGTTCAAGGTTCAGACCCACAAACCACTGCTGAAAAAGATAAGGGTATTCCTTAAGATACAGTCTTGAAAAGTCTTCAAACAATTCACTGCCGTCAATCAAGTCCATGCCGATTCATAGCGCGCAGTTAAGATAGGGTCGAACTGCCCCTGTGAGTGTAATTCTTCCAAGAGTGCAACTGTATGTCCAACCAGAAATCCCCAACTTCGGCCTGTGGAGCAGCTGGTAATTCGGAATGGCAGATGTTTCCGTGGGCAATGCCACATGTAACCTCCAGGGGTTACCTTCATGAAAGTAGAAATCATATCTATGCAGGGGATGGGATTCACTTTGTTTTATTCTGGTCCATTATGCAGGTTTGTTTCGATGAAAATGCTCTGCGTATTTTTCTAGCCACATCATTAGAGGTAGGTGCCATGGAACCTGCTCTAGTTTCTAACGTCACTACAGACAACCTACTGAAGCATGGTCCACTCTTGCCCCGTCCTCCCAAGACCTTTGAACTCACTGTTGCCACTGCGGTCTGCATTCATCTTGTTGAGAGACTTCGCCTTTAACAAGCACGGTGTCTCTAGAACCCGGTCCTCCCAGACTGCATGTGCACAGTAGTGAGGTAGTGAGATGATGTTCTGTCCAGATGCCTGAGTGAGATTTGACATATACACATATACTTCCTGAAGACATCTTTGTTTGTTTTCCTGGAAGTCCATGGAACTTTCGATATTCATTTTCTGCACCCTAATTTGGATGTATTAAATCTTTATCTGTCTTCCTTATTTATCATCATGTTTTCATATTCGTATGAAGCAACTGAAATTATTTTGACTTGGATTAGACATCCTTTAGTCTTCAAGATGATATATTGACTTTTCAATGTATCTTTAAAATCTGCGTATCTTATTTATCCCCATACAATACTTCACTTGATTTCTTGACTACTTCTTCCATAAACAATTATTATGTATGCAAGTAAAATGAAATTGTTGTTCATTTTAATTAATTGTGAAAAATGAAAGTTGACAACATGGATAATTTGAAAAATACTAAGATGAATTCTTATGGATACATCTTTCAGATATTGTGTTATGCTATGTTCTCTAGAGAATTTAAACTAGGGATGATTATACATATGCAATTTATATCAAGAATGTGGCTCACACAATTATGGAAGCTGTTGACTGAGACCCAGATGGCGTAAGTGGTTGAGTTCAGGACTGTGGTCTGTGGGCTTGGCGGTTCAAATCCAGCGGGGGCTCTCAGAAGCAGCGTTGGGTAGCTCCCACGAGCACCAGAGGGCAGTGATGCCCAAAAACAAAGAAAACATTTATAGAAGCTGTCAACTCCTAAATCTATGAATTAGGTGTTCATCTACATTCTAGAGTCTAGAGTCTTTCCCTGACTCCTGTCGCTTCAGGATGTGATGAACCTAAGATGGGAAGAAAGACTGTAAGTTGTCGAGTGTACAGGCTGATGAAACCAGTGTTAAGAGGTCAGGCTTTTGATTAGAGAAGCAGATAAATCCACAGTCTGAAAGTCAAATGGTTAAATCAGAGGATGGCCACTGATGACTCTCAGGGCCACAGACAATATGGAAGTTCATTGGCGCCAGTTCAAAGTAGCAAGAGGAAAAGGTCAGATGCACCATCCTGTCCCTGGAAAATGCTAGCACCTCTATATAAGAAGTAAGTCACACCACCAAAGCAGCTTCACGCATTGTCAATTTTACCAGGGCTGTAACATGATTCTAAAACTCTGAACTCACTTCCATCGAGTTTATTCATACTTGTTGCTACCCTAAAGTATCATAACTAATCTTACAAATCATTGGCTGCTCATGACAGATCCCATTATGGAGTTTATATGCCCTGTGTTAGTCATATCATGGGGGTTTACTATGCCTTTCCTATAAACCCTATAAGAATCCTTATCTAACCAAGTTGACATAAAATATAACTGTTAGAGATAATACACAAAGCATCCTTTCTGAAATAACAGCAACAACAACTCGGGAAGGAAACAACTGAGTCATGTTTGTTATTCTATCATGTCCAGATTTATTTTAGATTGCAGATCTCATATTTGTTTTTGTTTTTTTGGGGGGCATCACTGCTCTCCAGCGGTGGGAGTAGGAGGCCCAGCCCCACTGCTAGAATTGAACCTCCATCCCAGTGGGCCGCAGTCCCATGCACAACCACTACGCCACTGGGGCTCAGCCCTGCAGGTCTCATATTTGTAATAAGTGATGATATACTTTAATGGTAATAAATTAAATATCACATATAAAGAATCTAAGGTAGGATTTCATAAACCTTGAAAGAAGTTGACTATCATTTTTAAATTGAGTCTATAGACCCCAGTTGGACCGCATCATTGAACCAAAAAATTATAAAAATTCTTATCCTAGAGTTATCTATAAGTAAAGATTAATGACACAAAAATCCAAGAGTGTATATTATCTAAAGGTCAAATTGAACATTGTGAAATGATTTTAACAGTTAAGAACACTATTCAAAAATGAAGGAAGCTTATTCCCTTCCTGGGTTACAAATGGACCACTAACAGCAAGATCAGCAGTTCAATACCACCAATTTCTCTGCAGAAGATAGAGGAGTCTTTCTGCTCCCATAAAGATTTATAATCTTGGAAACTCGAAGGGGCAGTGCTATTCTGAATTAGCAGTTTGCTATCCATCACTTTGAATTGAAATTGACTCAATGTCAGTGCTTATTTGTTAATGCAATATATATATATATGTGTGTGTGTGTGTGTGTGTGTGTGTGTTTAACACAATTACCTCAGAGTTTCTATGCTGATATGTGTCTGCCTTTGCTCATTTGCTCATTTCTAAGTAGTGTATCTCTATTTAGAGAAGTAATAGATATCTGCATGCCAGTGACTATCATATTTGCACTCCAGTCAGAATTATCTTACCTAAGTATGCTAACCTTGATGTAAACCTCTATATTACTTTTTATATTATTTGTTGTAATTCAATTTGAGATTATACATTGGGCTTCTAACTTCCAAATCAGCAATTTGAAACCATCTCTGCTCCTTGGGAGAAAGAAGGGACTTGTTGCCATACAATAGTTGCAACTCTGGAAATTACCAGGGTGGTTCTACTCTGTCCTATATTGTAGCTAGGAATTGGAGTCAATTCAATGGCAGTGAGTGTGTTTTTTTCTTATTCTTCCTTTTCACGACTGAACTCACTGTTCTGACAAGTTTGATCTTCATCGTTTTACATGGACTTAATAGCTTGACTTAGCAGAGTACATCTGGCATTGTCCAGTTCCCTTCTATAAAGTGGGATTGGTTTTCTCTCACTTTCCCTTGGTGGGGACCATGGCTTCCCTTTTGCTTTGAATATGAATCTGCTTATCTAGCAGGGTATATAAAGGAACATTGACAAGATAAGAGTTTTCACTGTGTACCCTCTATCTAGCCCATCAATCACAGGCAGATCATCAGCAAAAGTTAAGGACCAGCCTCATATTTTTATTTTAAAACTCATTTGTGGAATTTATACTTTAGTATGCATCACCCTATTTAGATATTTTCTGCAAGATAGAGGTGCTATTGAAAACTTCCATAAGGGGCTGAGCCCCGGTGGCGTAGTGGTTGTGCGCGGGATTGCGGCCCACTGTGATGAAGGTTCGATTCCAGCTCCACGGAACAAAGGCCGGGCCTCCTACTCCCACCACCTAAGGGCAGTGATGTCCCCCCCCCAAAAAAAAACAAAAAAAAAACTATAAAAAAAACAAAGCTTCCATAAGGCCTATATTCCTCTTTTTTAAAAATATAAAGTTAATATTTTAAATGGTTGGTATGTCATGACTCATTGTTTTGACAACTGATTGAAATAATTTATGGGTGTTTTACATCCTTACATCTAAATACATCTGATTCCCCTTTGAAATAGCTAAAAGCTGTTCAAATACAGAACCAGATGCCCTGTGAACAAGAGTTTTACTTTCAGAAGAAAATTGTTTAAAGTACCAAACTTCCAAGTTCCTCTCAATTTATTTTAAAATTATATGGTATATCACATCTTTTCCTTGATCACTGTAGTAGCAGAAGGGTCTGACTGGCAAATTTATAGAATTTGAATGATTTAGTGGATTCGCTAGTTAGAAAGTGAAGCACAACAAATGCTAGACACTAAGCAGTCGATAATGTTTGCAAACCAAATAATATCAAGTATATATATTATGTATAGCATTGGCCCTATAATTACCAAAAGGAGATACTTGTGAAGTCATTAGAGTTCATTAAATAATTATTCTTTAATTATGTAAGTACTGAACTAGGAGTAGAAGAGAAAAATATCATCTGCAATTTACTGGGTAAGTAGTCAAAACACAGTCACCGATCACCAAGGGTTTCTGTACTGATTCATTAATAGACTAACTCCAATAATTTATTTCAGGTATTTAGAGTAATACAAGTGTCCAGTCTTAAGGAATTTGTTGGAGTGTAGAAAAGAAGTATTTACCTTACTAAATAAATGTTAAACATATCCCTATTTCATTAAAAACAAAACTTTAAGACTATCACTGTCACATAAAATCATTGCTAGCTTTTCAAAATTGTATCTATGTACAAAAAGTATTGGATTCTCTCTCTCTCTCTCTCTCTCTCTCTCTCTATATATATATATATATATATATATATATATATATATGAAAAATCAGGTTATAAAAGTCAATTGTTCTCAATTTATTTATAATATGAACATCTGACTGTTATGATTACACCAGACTTCCATTCTTCATATGAAAGATATGGACCGATTTAATCCTCTCATGGTTATTTTTAGAATTCTTGAAATATGGCTCTTCTGATGTAAATATAATTAAAATAATTGTGAACAGGTTGGCATAGCAACATTTTAAGAAATACAAAGCAGCTTTCATGGGCTGTGTAAACATTGAATAACATTCCAGAGTTTGACAAAATTACTTCTTGCTCATGTAATAATCCCGGGAGGTGTTTGGAGAGTTCATATGTCACTCTCTATAGACCATTCAGGAGAGTCATCTGCTTTCCTGTGGTAGCATTGTCTTTCAGGGCCTCTGTGTGCATCCACTGAGCAGAAGGGGAAGCAGCACAGGGTGGGGGACATGATGGTTTCCTAGACTGGTCTGAAATAGAGCAGAGAGCATATCTAATAATGTTCCATTGGATAACACAGTTCCACTTTATACAGGAGTCTATGAAATGTATCCCAACCTTAACAATGTGTTCTACTAGATTGCTATTAGTTTCCCCACAATGTCCTGTTAGTACTAAACACAAATTCATGATTTTTGGTAGAAATTTAGTAGTTTACATGCTTTAACAGCTTCAATTACTTAACAATACTTCGGTTAATTAAAAAAAAACAGTGAAATGTGTTAGGAACTCCTTCTAGTTTTTAAGTTTCTAGCTTTTTGGTTACTGTATGTCTTTAGATTCTTTCTTATGTGGAATCTATTTTATAATAAATCATTTGGGGGGGGGTCATCACTGCCCTCTGGTGGGTGTGGGAGGCCCAGCCTTGCTTCTGGAGAGCTGCTGCTGGATATGAACCTCCAAGCCAGTGGGTCCCAGTCCCACACTCAACCACTACGCCACTGGTGGTCAGCCCTATAACGAATCATTTTATTAGTACTCATAAAATGCTTATCACAATCCACACATGCATACATTGTGTCAAGCACATTTGTACACTTGCTGCCATCATCATTCACAAAACATTTGCTTTCTACTTGAGCCCTTGACTTCAGCTCCTAATTTGCCCCCTCCCTCCCTGCTTCCCCTCCCTCATAAACCCCTTATAATTTATAAATTACCATATCTTACACTGCTCAATGTCTCCCTTCACCCATTCCTTTGCTGTCTTTCCTCCAGAGAGGAGGTTCTATGCAGATCCTTGTCATCAGCTCCCCCTTTCTACTCCACCTTCCCTCACCCTCTCTGTATGGCCACTCTCATTACTGGTTCTGAGGGGGTCATCTGTCCTGGATTCCCTGTGTTTCCAGGTCCCATCTGTACCAGTGTACATTTTCCAGTCTAGCTGGATTTGTTAGATAGAATTGGGATCATGGTGGTTGGGGGCAGGAAACATTTAAAAACTAGAAGAAAGTTGTATGCTTCCTTGTTGCTACACTGCACCCTAAGAGATGTCTGATAGCTCAAAAATGGGCTTTGGGTCCCCATTATGAACATTCCCTCACGCAAGATGATGTGACCCTTGTTCATTGATGCTTGATATCTGCTCCCTTCTACATGGTGTGATCACATAGGCTGGTGTGCTTCTTCCATGTGGTATAATCTGCCTCTGTGCCAGATGGCCGCTTGTTTACCTTCAAGCCTTTGAGACCCCAGATACTCTATCTTTCATCAGCTTTGTTGACCTCTTGTTCATTCCCCCACCTGTCCTCAGCGATCATATCAGGATGGTGAGCACACAGTGATATGTTTTTTCCTGTTTGATGCCTGAAACCTGATCCCTTTGACACCTCATGATCACACAGGCTGATGTGTTTCTTCTGTGTGGGGTTGTTTGCTTCTCAGCTACTTTACCGTTTATTTATCTTCAAGTCTTTAAGACCCCAGATACTATATATTTTAATAGCTGATCACCATCAGCTTTCTTCACCACATTTGCTTATGTACCTATTTGTCTTCATTTATCATATGGTGCAGGTGAGCATCACAGAATACCAGTTTAATAGAACAAAATGTTCTTACATTGAATGAGTACCTGAGTGACGACTCAAGGTCCATCTGCTACTTTCATATTAAACTAATAAATATATGCATATAGATTTATTTCCTCCTCCTCATAAATAATATATATTTACATATGGACATGCCAGTATTTTGACCTCTATGAATTTCCTTTACCTCCTAGTTCTTTCTATTATATCCCTTTACATTCCTCTTGCCCCACTGTCATGCTCAGCCTTCATTTGGGTTTCAATAGTTCCTCTCAGTTACATTACCCTTGCTCAAGCCCTACCAGGCCTCTTACACCCTCCTCCCCATGGATTTTTAGATGACTTATTGTTCCCTTTTCCATGAGTTTGTTTGCACCACTTCCTTTCCTCCACCTCCCCCTGTCCCATGTCCCCCAGGAACCACTGGTCCCATTTTTTTTCTCCTCCAGATTATTTATCCAGGTATCCTCTCTTCTTGATTTGCTCAATTTTGAGGGATTCAAACCATGTGGTTTCCCCACCATGTGACCCCCGAAATATCTCTGTGGTAGTCTTCTTCAGAAAGGGGCCAGCGTGACACATGCTGTTGTAGTCATCCCAGTCCCTCTGTGTCCCAATAGTTCCTGTTCTTACCTGTTAAATTGAGCTTATTCTGGGCCAATGCATCTCATTTGTAGGCACCAGCTGGTTGTCGGTGGAGCCCTACATGATGCTATGATGCTTCAACAGTTTAAGTGGAGTTTTGCCCAGAATGACTATGAAGAAAATCCTAAGCATCTGTCTACTTCCAACTGTCAACGAACAGAAAAGCTAAGACCCCGATGGTCCAAATACATAGCTGCTTATACAGATAGAGCAGGAATCAGCAGAATTTCATTCAATTGTGTAGTGGTCACCATGAGGGACCCACAATGTGGGAATGGAGGTTAGTAGTGAGAGTTATATTAAAATGAGAGTGTAAAAGAGGAGACAAAAATAAGTGAAATGTTTGGGTATATATCGCATACTTTAAAAATTGAGACCTAGGTAACATTCAGCATGTTTTTGTCCAGAACAATGGATTGAATAATATTTATTGTCATAATTATCCAATCACTAAGACTCCTGAAGATGATTACTACTTATTTAGCTATAATTACTGATAAGCAGTAGGGGAAACTACTTTAGGTTTAGCTCATTTGAAGAATTAAGTATTGTTTAATAGGGCTTCACTAGTGCTTTATATATTTACTATGTGATCCATACCACTGCCTTTTTTATTGCTAAAGATTTGATAATAAGGATTTGAAAATGCACTTAAAGGCTCCTTTTCAAGTGTGAGAAATTGATTGAGGACTTTCTAATTCCAAGCGCATACTTTTGCTCCTAGATAAGCAGCCATTTCTATTCTTAAGGGTTTTTCTTGTGGGGTTAATGATGACAATTATGTTGTCAAATATTATAGGTAATCAGAAAGACAACAAGAAATTCAAACACTGGCATGGGTAGAGATTTGTAACATATGCACTAGGCACAATTTGATAAGTTGCATGTGCATGTAATTTTCATTATTGATTTCATATTACGAAGTTAGAACTTAAAACTTGCATGGCCATGAGGAAAATGCACGTTAGTTATACTTTAAGCCTTTAAAATAGTTTATTTATATTAACGTAATTATTCATTAAACTGTCAAATGATTTTTTCTTTGAAAATGTTCCCCATCTTACAGAAAAGGGATAAAAGAGCTCAGACTGTCTAAAACCTTTACGTGAATGATTTTTTTAGAAGTAACAACTAATAAAAATAGTACTTGAAAAAAGGAACCAATCTTAAGGACTTTATTTTTTGGGGGGGGGGCGCATCACTGCTCTCCGGTGGTGGGACTAGGAGGCCCAGCACCACTGCTGGAATTGAACCTCCATCCCAGTGGGTCGCAGTCCCGCGCACAACCACTTCGCCACCGGGGCTCAACCCCCTTAAGGACTTTATCAAGACAATGAGTTGTGTTTTTTACCATTCTCTTTGGGGATCATAATTTAAATGGATTCCCAATTAGTTGTTCTATGGCCATGTGCTTGCTTTCTGTTTTATATCTAGATTATACAATTCATTTGTCATGGCCACATAAAATTCACAGACGATGCTAGTGATCATAGGGTTTATTAAACTGATAGGGTACAGTGCAGGTGAAAAATATTCAGGATAAAGATGTGTGGTCGTTACATAATCTGGTGTCAATTTAAAAGGATTACAAGTGAAGAGGTAGAGGCTGGCCTGTCAATCAGTATATAACCAATGAGGACTCAGTGTAGATCTGGCCTTCTCCTGAGAAGTTTAGGAATTCCTAGATTTTCTCCTTGAAGCTGGGAGACACACACTTTCTCTGCTAACTTCCTGAGGGAAACTCTACTGAAAAAAATACATGGCACTATGCCCTGGGAGGTGGAGAAGCCACATGATCCTACCCTGAGGCAAACAGACCTCTGGAGCTTGAGAAGCCACATAGAGAGCCCTGTCAGCGCTAAGATACTTACAACACCACTAGACCCCAGAAGACTTTCAACCCACTAGTCTGTGATACTACTGCATTGGGCATCACTGTGTGCATTTTTTGAATCTGAAAAGAGCTATATAAATTGGTATCGCCCATGTGGGCTAATATTGGATGTAGAGACATGATCTGGACAGGACTGAGGCATTTTCTCAATACTCAATTTCTCTTGTATATGTACCTCTTTCTTAAATACATGTGTCTATGAATTTGTTTCTCTAGTCTACCCAGTCTAACACAAGTTATTCAGTCAGAACATTACAAAGATCCTTCAAGGCTGCTAATAAATGCCCAAAGGTCAGATTAAACTCCACTGTAAACCTCAACTCAAAGTCATTCTGCTCACGTTCAGTGCACAGTGGACCCAACTCCCCAAATCAAGTGTCAGAGGAAGTCTACTCCACAAGCCAGATTCTTGTCCTAAAGTACACATCTTTACTTGCTCTGTGGGCTGATAAATTCAGGACCATCCCTGCTCTGCCACCTGGTCCCAATGCTGCTACTACTCTGCTACTTTCCAGATTTAACAGTTGTTTTCTGCATGCAGATGACTGACTGCATAAGGATCTCAGAGACCAGAGGGCACACATTATTTCTGGATCTTGCAGGTAGATTCCCACTTCCTGTTTCTGAGAGTGCAAATTTTATACCCAGCTATATAGCACTTTCAATAAACCCCATTAGCAATTACTTGCAGATGAATTCTATCTTTGTCTTTCTTCACCTCCTTTCCCAGACTCATGCAAGAAAAGGTCATTTCTTGGGAGATACAGAGACATTTGACTAGAAGAGCAACATTAAATAGTCTGCTCCCTAAACCACCAGGTACATAACAATATCCTATGTCAGATGAATAATCATTCTCTCTCTCTTCTCTCTCTCTCTCTCTCTCTCTCTCTCTCTCTCTCTCTCCCTTCCTGGCCTACTGCCTCAGATACCATAACTCTAAGCTGTTACTCCAAAACACATTCTAACAACATTCATTTAGCCATCATCAACCTTTCAGTGCATATAAATCAAAGAGTCAAAGCATGGGTAATGAATCCAAAGTTGTAAAAGATTACTGGTTATAAAAACACCTTTATTCAGTACAGAGCAGATGGCATGAGGTGCACTCCCCAAATATATAAATAGAAATCTTTCAGGGATACAGACCCCTACTGACTTTAGTACATCTGCATGTCTTCCTTAAAGAAATAAAAATAACAAAATAAAGCTTTTTATTGTCCTTATTTTTGAAAGCTCTGAGGCAAAGCACATGCTCAGAAAGAGGTTAAAATCATAAATCACAGCTTAATTTGCATTACAAGGAGAAGTTCAGTACAACTCCCACTGTTTTCAGGAATAGAACATTTCCAACACCCTAAGACCCCTGCTCTGATGCTATTCCATCTCTCCTACTCCTCTGGTAACTACTCCTCTGACTTTTATGTTAATAGATACCTTGCTGCTCATTTCAGAATGTAAGTTTAAATTAATATAGCTTATGCTTTAGTGAGAAGACTTTGTGGTACAATGGTTGTATTTTGAGTTGTGATCTACATTGTTTGCAGTTCAAAACCACCAACAGAGATATGGAAAAAGACTAGGTTTTCCATTCTTGCAAACTGTGACAGTCTTAGAAATACAGAGGGGGACACTATGAATTTGCATTCTCTCCATGGCAGCAGTGAACAGTTTAGATTGCTTTACATTGTTAACTTGTACATAAATGGGGATGATACTATATGTAATTCTTTTAGACTGGGATTTTGCTCAATGGTATTTTTATGAGTCATTCATATGTTTATATCCAACTTGATGCATCATATACAGGCATATGAAATGGACATGAGTGTTGTGCTCTCATTTACTACCATTTTAAATGTATGGTATTGTAACAACATTTTTGTTACACTCAAACATGGCAGATATTAACCATGAAGTCAAGCATCCTGGTGTGGAGATATTATAACACAGCCCTTGCCTTTGATGCACTTCCCAGATTCTCAGAGAGAAAACAAATGGATAGTGTCCATGTTTGAGTGCTAGGACAATGTCCGTTAACGAAGCCCCATTGGTGACAAGACAGGACCATCTCTATCAAATGACAATATGGGTCGGCAGGATTGTTGCAGTGCTTGTCTTTTTAATGTGAACTAGCTGCCAACTCTGTTTATATGTCATGTTTCTATAATTTTCCCAGCCATTCTGATGGGTGCTTGCAGGTGTGCATCCCTCAGTGTACTTGAAGGGAAATGCATTCAGATCTCAGTGGGATACCTCCGTGTTTCAAAAAAATACATTGAGAAAGAAATACATTTTCTATCATTGGTTTTTGGTTTGATGCCTGCTACCAATCTTCCTGCCATGCCTTAGACCTTAAACATATATATTTTTGGCATAACTATCTATAGGAGCATTGTGCTGAAAAGACTTTTTGTACTTTTAGTTAGCGCTCTCTTCATTTTCTGTCTTCCACTTAGTTGGACTATGGTAATTTTCTCAGCCAGTCACGAACTCTCTTTCTGATCTGTCTTTACTTCAATGCCTAAATGGCAGCAGCCACCACCTCTACTCCACTCATTTGTCTCTCATCTCCATTTCTCAATAGAGCTACTAAATTCAGAACAAGTTGGGTTTACAGTTATAAATAGGGAAATTAGAATAAAGAGCGATGACAGGCTATAACTCAGCTAAACACAATTGGGCTCAGAAAGGTTAGGCATGAGTTGAAAATAATTTAATATCCCCCCCACAAATATTATCATTAACAGCATTTATTTACAATTTTTTCTCTGCTTTTTCTTTTTGTGAGCACAGAGCTATTAACTGTGTAAATAGATTTATTCTGTCAGCTGTCGGCATTCTTTCCACAATTCTTGGTTTGGGGTCTCAAAGCTGTGGCATTCAAGTGTATTGTAACATGGAGCATTGGGAAAGTGAAAGTCCATGAGGAACAAGTGGAAGGTCAAGTGAAAGTGAACCACCACAGGCTCTGGGAGATTCTGTGAAAATAAGTCATAAAAGATTGAATCAAGGGTAATAGACAAGTTGACTGGGCTGTCATTGCTGCTGCAATGTTAACGGCATCTCTAGCTGTTTTTACAGTAGCAGGAGCTAGAAAGAATACTGGCATTGCCATGGAAAAGAAGAGGAAGAAAAATGCCAAACCCCCTCCGTGTTTACATACATCCTTACCTCTTTGTGTATTAGTGTATTTCCTCTCGCTTCTATGTTTATCCTTTGATTCATGAAACAAGCATGAAACGGTCATCCAAGCCTGGGAAAGATACATCTTGACACTGTCAACCTTTGGGGACTCATGTTTGTAAACTTTGATTACCCACCCAAAGTCCATGCCCCATCTATGTCGCAGCTCTAAGGCTGCGCTTTCAGAATGACTCCCAGCTTTGGGCAAAGCAAGTAGCTTCTCCCTCCTCATCAGTTGGTGATTGAATGCAAGGGCACGGTCTGCTTTGTCAGAAGGCAGGAAAAGGGAGGGCACAGCACAGAGGGAGGGGGGAGCAACCTAAGGATAACAAGGCAGCAACCGAAAGCAGAAATGATGACAGAGGTTGTGAAATGCAAAATGCAGTGCATCCAAATATTTGTATTATACTCAGGAACATGTTATCTAAGTGGTAAATTCCACAAAGTGAAATTCTACATTTTGCCCCACACACCCTTTACCCCCTTCTTTTGATTGACATCCATCTGGCCACCATCTCCCCAGGCATCTCCCTGTGTAGACCAGCGGGGCTATCAGAGATCCTTTGGGCCACCCTGCAACACACTTAAGGATCATGTGGTTTGATCTACTTCAATTCACCTTATCCGAGTCATGCATTGCTGTTATGCATAGAGAGATAGATCTTTTTCTTTATCTTTGACAAAAAAAAATTAAAGTGAATAGGACAAACATAGAATTTCGAGTGTTTTTTCATATTACAGCTTCACGGAAACTGCAAGTCACCAAAATTAGCATGCTTATTTTTCTCTGACTTAAATAATGTATGACAAAGTTGGATTGGCATAATGCAAGTGGAAAATAAAATTGTATCAGTTAAATTCAGATTAAATATTGTTCTAATAATTGCATCAAACTCAGTTGATTAATATATATCTTTGGTTTAAGAGACTCAAACCTTATCATCTTCTATTTTGCAATTAGAATGTACTGGCATTCAGTACTGGAAGGGTAGAAGGAATCACAACATAGAGAAAAATTAAATTAAAACCAATCTATATTTTAGTAATTGTAAGTTTATAGTTGTACCTCTTTTTTGACATAGTATGAATATTATGGATTTGTACAGTTGATGTTTAGATGAAGTAAAATGAGGCAAATATTTGCTCCAAGGAACTTCTAAGAATAGTTTAAGATAATATACTATAAAAACAATATGTATAATGGAGATTAGTCAAATAAAATCTAATAACCCATCTTCTCCAAGAGAGGCAGAAAAACTTTCCTGATATTCTTTGTGCCTAAAAAACTGCTATCATTGTATTTATGATCATACCTGTGGCAGTCATGTGCTTATGTGAATTTTATGATTGAAATGTAGGGCTGGAGTCTAGTCTGTTAATCTGGAGATTGCCATTGAGTAGCCAATGAGGCCCCTGTGTGGGCATGGCTTTCTCCTAAGACTTCTGGGAAATCTCACAATATTTCCCTCGTGAAGATGAGAAGTTATCTCCCCCCTTGTTGGGAGTTAGTGTGAGAGATGATGAATCACAGACAAGACAAGCTGGCTATGTTCGAGAAGCTGGAGGAGCTGGCGGAGAGACCACACAGCTTTGCCCTGATGGAGCCAGATCTCTGCCCCTAATGGGGCAGCCACATGGAGACCTCTGTCAGCAATGAGTTGCTTCTGCTGTTGGTGGACCCTGAACCCTGGAAGCGAGGAGCCATGAGGAGACCCCTGCCAGTGCCGGGATTCTGCACCCACTGACCTGTGACTTCGTGAGTCGGAAGGAGACTTTATAGACTGATTTCGGGCATATGTTAATATTGGACTTATAACTTTGAACTGGACTGGGCTCAATGTCCTGTTCCTCTTGTGTATAAACCTTTTCCTTATAGCCATATGCATGTCCTTGAATTTATTCCTCTACTCTACCCAGACTGACACATACCTCATTCATTCCTCTTAAAAAATCAGTCCCAATCTTACACTTTAAGATGGATATTGTATATATTTAAAGAAGTATCTATGGGTCTTTTACAATGAGTCATGCACTATACTACATACATACTCTAGGGTCACTGACACACTTACATTAGAGTGTATCTTGCAAGACATAAGTATGTTAATAAATAAATTTTAAGATAAAGAAATGAATGTAAAATACAGAATACTGGGGCCCACATAAAGCTGGGTTAGAGAAAACAGTGGCTGTGTTTCTACATAAGAGACATCCTCCTTAGACTCCAGGCACTTTGTCTGCCTACATCATTCCTACATGAAAAAAAATATTAGAAATCAGGGTGATTTGGATGGTGAAAAGAAAAGATTGAGAGATTTGTGGCTGCAATACCGAAACATTCGTGCCTCTTTGCAATACATACAAGAGAGTATCCCAAAGCACAACAGCAAAAACATTTTTTAAGAGGGAAAAAGCTCTGCTGGATGAAGCTTTTATAGAAGCATTTTTCTCCAACTAGGCAAGAATCCAATTACTTACTGAGTTAGTGAACCTAGTAGCATCACCCAGGAAGGCTCTCTCTGATCACAGTGATTTTTTTTTTGTAAAAGTGTTGCACTTGAAACTCAGTTTGTTTGTTCTCTTGTGATAGCCAATTTTGAGGAACAGTATGCAGCTGTGACATTTTGTTTCCTGCTCAGGGGAAAAATGCCAAAGAAACTGTTGTGACATTGAACACAGTTTACAAGGACTGCGCTGAGGAAAAAAAAATTAAGTATACAAGTGGTTTTCTCACTTCAAAAAAAAGGTGAGATGTTGATTGATGACAAACCTGTTCTGGCCATCTATCAACTTCCCAAATGGATGAAAATGTCAAAAAAAATCCATGCAGTTGGACCTGAAGACAGATGACAGGCACGGCAGACATGGAGAAGTTATCTCAGTTCAGAACATTTTAATGGAAGCTTTGGAAAGGAAAAGGCTCACTGTAGAATTTATGTCTCTGGTTCTGACTGAAAGAATCCAGAATTTTGGAAAAACCCAGATTTTTTCCAGGTCAGTATGAGTGCCTAAGTGTGGTGCTATGCTTACTGACCCCAAAGCAAACATCTCCCCAAACATCTCATCAAGTGGCATCAAAGATCAAGATGATGCTCATTTTTTAAAAAATTTTTATGTGCTGGGGATAGTGCATTTGGAATTCATCCCACTAGGTCAGACTGTTAATCAAGCTTTCTAGAGGTTTTTTAGAGATTATGAAAAGAGTGTGTAACAGTGTATGACAAAGAATGTCTTAATTGTGGCAGATAAGGGACTGGTTTTTCCACCACAACAATGCACCTGTTCACTCAGCCATCTCAGTGTGCCTGCATTTGACAAAAAACAAAATAAACCGTATGCCTTTCCAGCTTCGTGCACCAGACTCACCTGAGCTCACGCCATGGGGTTTCTTTTACTTTCCGCAGATGAGGAGGGACATGTAAGGACACAGAATTGATGATATAGAGGAAGTGAAGAAAAAAATGAGGGAGGTTGTCTCAATCATCCACACAGATGCCTTTGAAAAATGTTTCCAAGAATGAAATTGCAGCTTTGACAGATATATTAAGCATAATGAAGAGTACTTAAAAAGGCAATAAGGTTGTTTTGCAAATAAATACATAGCTTTGAAAAAAAATTCCATTGAGGAGGTACATCTTCATATACATGTGGGTATATATATTTAAATAAATGTCTGTTTGCTCATTCTATTTCTCTCTCATCTATTATCTATCTATCTATCTATCTATCTATCTATCTATCTATCTATCTATCTATCTATCTATCTAACTATATATGTGGCAGTCATGTGCTTATGTTTCTTTTATGATTGAAATGTAGGGGTGGAGTCTGGCCTGTTAATCTGGAGATAGCCATTGAGTAGCCGATGAGGCCTCTATGTGGGCATGGCTTTCACCTGAGTCTCCTGGGAAATATCACGATATTTCCCTTGTGAACATGAGAAGCTATCTTCCCCAGTTGTTGGGAGTGAGTCTCAGAGACGATTAATCATGGAAAAGACAAGTAGCAGCCTCGGAGAAGTTGGAGGAGCTGGCGGAGAGACGACACGGCTTTGCCCTGATGAAGACAGACCTCTGAAGCTGGAGTAACATGCTGTTGATGGACCCTGAGCCCTGGAAGCAAGGAGCCATGGGGACACCCTGTCTGTGCCGGGACTCTGCACCCACTGGCCTGTGACTTTGTGAGTCAGAAGGAGACTTTATAGACTGATATTGGGCATATGGGTTAATATCGGCCTTATGACTTTGAACTGGACTGGGTTGGGATGTTTTCTCACTGTCCTATTCCTCTTGAATATAAACCCATTCATTATATCCATTTGCGTGTCTCTGAAATTTGTTCCTCTAGTCTACCCAGACTAACACAATATATTTATCTATCATCTAAAATCAGTGATAAGAAGCTGCTAGTGCCAAAGGCTCAGGTCTTAGAATAAGATAAATTATTGCTGATGTCAGATGGATCTTGACTGTCAGAAAGTGCTTATCTTTTATATTATGCCAAGGCATTTACCTATGTGGACAGAGCAAACTATGGATAGTCTTGAGAAGAATGGGGATTGTAGAGCACTTCATTGTGCTCACATAGAAATTGTACATGGATCCAGAGACAGGGGTGGAATGAAACAAATGCATACTGAATACTGGTTTAAAATCAGGAAAGGTATACATATAGTTTGTGTCCTCTCACCATACTTAATCAATTTTTATGCTTAGAAAAATCATTAGAACATTTGGATTCCATGAAAAGAATGTGACATCAGGAATAGTGGAAGACTTACTAATAACCTGTGATATATAATTGACACAAGTTTTACGAGCTGACAGTGAAGAGGACTTGAAGCACTTGCTTATGAAGATCAAGGATTGCAGCCATCCATACGGGTTACATTTCAATAAAGAGCTCTAAAATTCCACAACTTGACCATTCAATACCATCATGATAAATGGAGAAGAAAATGAAGTTGTCAAGGATTTTATTTTGGCTTACCTAGAGTATAATCAGTGCTTATGAAAGCAGCAGTCAAGAGATTTAAGGAAGTATTTCACTAGTTATATCTGCTGCACAGATCTCTTCAGAGAACTGAAAATCAAGGCTATTACTTTGAGAACTAAGATGCACCTGACCTTACTCACTCATAACAACCCTCTCTGAGTTTCTGAAACTGCATCTGTTTTTAGGAATATCCAGCCAAGTCTTCCTTTCAAATACCATTGCTACTTTTGAACTGCTGACCATGCAAATCACAGCCCAATGCATAGCCACTCTATCATCAGGGTTCCCTGCACCTGACCTATGGCAGGGTATTTTGTCTGTGTGGAGCACCTGCCTAATGTGTGTGTGTGTGTGTAAGTTAGACCACCTTAACATTCATAAAATTGATTGGCTGTCAATGGGCTAGTCCCATAAGGGAGGTAATTACATGGTGTTGAGTCACATGATCACAGATGAAAAGATCTCTTTTTTGTTGTTGTTGTTTTGTTTTTTGGGGCATCACTGCCATCTGGTGGTCGTGGGAGCTACCCAGCGCTGCTCCTGAGAGCCACCGCTGGATTTGAACTGCCAAGCTTGCGGGCTGCAGTCCTGCACTCAACCCAGATGGAAAGATCTTAATGCCCAAACACTGAGACTTTTGACCCAGTTGCATTTACAAGAAATTTAACTTTCACCTCTGAGTTTTCTAATGTTATTCCCTCATGTTATTGCCTCAAAAATAAAAAGTCATTCACATTAGAGGATGTGTGATAAAAAATAAATAATTCTGCCATTTGGGGATTTTGTAACCTAATTGAAAACTTTAAAAAAACAGCAAGAATAGTTGAGGAAGGTTGTAAATAATATAAATGTGAATAAAATAAAACTTTCTTTTAAGACTGCTTTAATATAATTTTTTAATTATTACTGTCTTGCAATATTTTAAATATCTTGCAGATAAATCTTCAATGTTTGATGGATAGTAGTTTGTTTTAGTAAAATAATCATAAAATTCTGTAGACTTTTAAAATGAAGGCAATAAAAATTTAAAGGTCACATGTGTTATAAGTTAATTTTAAGTAATGATTTGTGAAAATCAATATATAAATATTATATATTTCACATTAGTAATTTACATGACTGAAAATAAATATGTGCTTTTTATTTGAAGATATGAGGACTAAAACACATCTTTTATACTTGTTAAATTTTAATGAATATCAATCTTAGCTTTATAGAATTGATATGTTAGCGTTTATGCTGCTAAAAAGGATATTCATTTTAAACATAGCAATAATATTCACATTAAAAATACCAGTGGTTCCTAAATGGGTTGATCTTTTGTTTTCTGAAGAATCCTTTTCTCAAATTATACCACCATTTGAAAGCCTCATATCTTCCTCTTGAATGAGCAGGACCAATAATGTCTTTCATATTGTTCTCCAAAACTGCTCTGGGAAAGTCGTGCTGATGGCACTGCCTCACTCACGAGACTGCGAGCCAGACGGTCAGTCACGGCACCCAGCCGCTTCCTCAGGAGAAATGTGGGGCGGTCTGCTTCCGTGGGGATGAGACGCTGGGAGCCCTGCGGTCAGGCAGTTCTCCCCTATCCCTTAGCGTTCTTATGAGTCAGATGGACTGGATGGGAATGTTTTGTTTCTGGGTTGTGTTTGGCGTATTTGTTTGTTTGTTTAAGCAGCCCCAAGGGAGAAAGACCCAGCGATCTGCTTCTGTACAGACTATAAGGAAGACCATGAGGCTGCAGGTATCTGCACTGCGTGTTGTCACCGGAAGTGGGCTTGGACTTGCCAGCAGCCAACCACAAAAGCAGGGGCTCTGACATCTTCTATTGAACATGATCAGCATAAGATGAGGATGTATTGGAAGGTTATACATCAGATCAAGGTGGCCTCTGCATAGCTATTTTAAAAATCAGAGCAGTTTCTTGTATTTCATTTGCTTTCCAACATTGTTCTTCACTTGTAGTATTGATGAAAACAGTCTTTAACCTCTCCGGAGAGCTGGCACTAAGCTTTATCTTGCCTTAAGAAACAATTTTCTTATGTTACAGCAGATTCTAATTGAAATTCTATGTAGATCTATAATGCCTGGCTTTGGAATCCTGTAAGTCAAATGATAACACATTTGCTGATTAATGGCTGTTATTGATGAACAGTTAATGGGGAGTGGACACACATATACACAAACATACTTGTAGGATTTCTAAACTTTTACAAGGATATAATAACAACTCTTAATTAACACAATTTTAAGCTTTTAGTCCATTACATGTTTGTGAAATATAGAAGTCGTATAGTCATTGCCTTGAGTCAAAAAATCATAATCATTTTCCTTAGAGACAGCTACTACATTTATGGTACCAAGTTACTTTCTGCTTTAATATAAATTTTCTGCTTTAATATAAATAGTTCATTGTGTTTTTATAAGCACATTTATTAACTGAAACGCTTGATATTGATCTTCATTTTCTTTTCACATTATTATGACACAGCTCAGATCTTCAGACTTTAGTGGTATTTTTAGCCACAACTGAAACTAAGACCAATTTTTAATAAGAGTATTCTCTACCTGTGATGTTTCTCCTATTTAATTTATAGGGTTGGCCAATGATAAATGAAAAAATGTGTTTTCAAGAATGTTGTCAATAACAAAACATGTATTAGAAGGAACAATTTCTGTGTGCCATGAATAATAATTAGGAAGTGTACAGAAAAATAATTTCAGGTTATAAAGGTCTTCAAGGGATGGTTTGTGTGTCTTTTCATAATTTTCACTGGTTTAGACTTGGTTTCTTCTCCTGATAGTTAAAAATAATTTTAAATCAACATAATGCTTATAAGGTACCATTAGACTGAGTTATTTAATTCCTCTCTAGAGATATGACTAGATATTTCAAAAATTTGTGTTTCCTTTTGTTAACAGAATCCAGAATTTTGTATTTCCAAGAGAAAGGTTTACTTTTGGAAGGCAGCGACATCACAGATGAATTTGATTTAGACTCAGAGAAGGATGGAATCCCAACCAGTCATCAGGAGCAGTCTCAGCATTTCTTGCCTGAAGTATGGCTACAGAGCATTTGCCAGGATGCCCACAGGCATGCAGGAGATTCTGGGGCGCTTCCATTGAAGTCACAGTGGGTTCTGGGAAATGAAGCCCCTGAATGTTGTCAAGGTCTGCCCATTTCTTTGCCCCATCTCATTTCTCCTGAGATATTTCATACATAGTATTTTTTATGGGATACTGAGGGGAAGTCTTCTGTAGCTGATTCCTGATTATATGGTGCAAAGTATATAATCCCTATATGCCTATGCCTGTATGAATACACATCTTGCTCAGTGCAAGCTCTTTTGGGTACAGATGCTCAACTTGAGCCTGCGAGTCTTTTATAGGCATCATCTATTTGTGGTCTGTAGTCTAGCTTTCATTGGATCAACTGAGTTTGTTTCCAAAAGTTCTGCAATAATCACCCCAAAAACTGTCCTGGGAAAATGCCCAATGTCACATGATTAAGAAAAGAGAGAGGTATGAGTAACAGATGAACATCTCATGGTTACCATGCCTACCCAAGAATACAATGAATCAAATATCACTGTAGGTTCTCCTATTTTACTCTCAAAGATGCTTGATGTTAGTTTTAGTATAAAAACTTTCAGGAAATGGCTGGTTAATCTGAGACACTGAAATGATGAACGAAGAAAGAGAAGTCCTATTTTCTACATATTCTAGATCTGAGGGCATTTTTAGGACAAGCTTTCTAATTCATGTGCATGTGTGTTTATCTATTTCTGTTGGCATACGATCTCTCCCTGGCTTTTTTAGGATTGGCCATGACCTCGTAGGTAGTGCTATGTTTAGAAATATGTGTGGAAATATAGTCGGAATGACAGGTTTGAGGCTGATTCGAGCGCTAAGATGGAAATGAGCCTGTGCATACAGCTTATAGCTTTCCATATAACAAGCGTCTTTTGGTTTTGAGAACTGACACGCTTCCTCCTGTGGATTAGAGTTTGAAGACAGCCCACTGAAAATTCACTTGGGATTTAGCCAGACCCCAGGTTAGTGCAAATGGCAGCTGTAGTCAGCCCTTAAACTCATGATACTGTTTCCCACAGAACACCATCTTTTATGTCTTCACCAGGAGATAGCTTAGAACATTTTGGAGCCTGTGTTCATCACCATGATCCAAGTCTTTAACATTTCTCTACTAAATATGAGACAACAGCATAAGATAATCGTGAGTGAAATGTGGATTAAAATTATTTGTTTCTCTTGTAAAGTGTATCTAGTTCATTTACCTATTGCTGATGATTGCCTTCTAAAGAGGACAAGGCTGATCTGCCTTGGAATAAATAAGGCCACAATGCTCCCTGGAGGCAAAGATGGTGAGACTTCATCTTACATACTTTGAACATGTCAAGAAAGACTAGTACCTAGAGAAGGACATCATACTTAGTAAATTGAAGATGCAGCACAAAAAGATGAAGGTCCTTAATGAGATGGATTGAAACTGTGGTTGTAATAAATGGTTCAGACATAGGAGCAATTATAAAGATCTCATCTACTCCTGCAGTGTTTTTTTTTTTATGCATTTGGTCGCTTTGGATTGTAACTACCTTGACTACACCTATCAACAACAGCAACATATCAGAATGTCATTTAATGATAAACAGGCAAAGTTCTAGTATACTAGATTTAATTATATTCCTTAGTTAATTTCTAATGAAAACCAATCAGGTGCTTTTAAGAATGTTGGTTACTGGCAGTTATTTATAGTACAATTTAAACTACCATTTTTAAGCCAAATTTCCCATTATCTAATTTCTTACAAAGAATATCAATTTTCTCTATGGTCTGAAGAGTAAATTTGTACCAGTTTTAATGATGCATCACAAAGATTGGTTTGGAAATATTACATCTTGGTTTGCTTTCTGAAAGTGCACAGAATATCAAAGCAAAGGCCTTGAAAAATCCTCAGCAGTTCTCAACCTGTGGGTTGCAACCACCCCGGGGGCTCCAGCAAACCTTCAACATGGGTCACCCAATTCATAATAGCAGTGAAATTACAGTTAAGAAGTAGCAATGAAAATAATTTTATGGGTGGGGTGGGGGGATCACCACAACATGAGGAGCTGTATTAAACGGTCATGCCATTAGGAAGGCATCTTGTACCAGGCCTGTGTGAAGGTAATGTCCTTCTTCAAAATCTGGATTTCCAGAATTAGCTGATCCTTTACTGGAGAACATACCTCTAACTGCCCATTTTGATGAGTCTAACCATCCCTACTCCCAGGAAACTTCTCCCATAAGCGCCTCGCACTCAACAGTTTTTCATCATAGGCGCCAACAACTCCCCATGGGAGCTATCAGCTATGAACTTGGGCTCACTGCTAAATTCCCTGAAGTTCTGGGAATCAGCAAAGGGAAATGGCAGGCTTGAAAGATTTCCTGCATCTTTTTCATGATTTCTGGGATTTAGTAAAAGTACCAAGACAGTAAAGGTGATCATTTGAGAACTGAAAAATTCTCAGATGATCAGCGAAGTAAAATTGAACCATGGCTCCGTCTGTCTCAAAGCTAGTGGGATAAAATGGCCTGGAATAAAGTCCCACTACTTTTTTTCATATACATATATATGCATATATCTAGCTATATATATAGCTTATATATTTCAAATGGTGAACATTAGTTTATGTATCATCTCCTATGATGACTTGCCTTGAAATGGAGCTTACTTTCCAGTCCTTTGAAGTCTACAAGACTTATCTATAAAATGTACTACTCTAGAAAGGAGAGCAAGGGTAGGACTGTTTTTTGTTTGTTTTGCTGTGTGTGTGTGTGTGTGTGAGAGAGAGAGAGAGAGAGAGAAAGACAGAGAGAGAGAGATTGCTTTAACACTCTTTTCAGGGCATCTGAGAGAGTTTCATATTTTCTTTAGATATCATTAGGCACCAGAGCTCTTCCACGACAATTTTGACAATATAGAAATTCTGCCATTGTGCTAACACTGATAGAGATCTCTGGTTGATCACTCCATTAAAGCTATTAGCTCCATTTTTATTAATTTTTGTTACAAATTTTACAAATAGGGTTGTCTATGTATAGTAAGGTCCACATTCTATTTTAAGGCTGTATATTCGGTTTTCCTAAATTGTCTCAACACATAATGGCTGACACCTTTTGGCACTGTCAGTCCCTTACATTTTTCCATTATGGTTTCTGGCTACTGCCACAAGTGAATTCTGCCTTGCAGCAATATCACAGAGCAAGATATATCTGCAATTGCTAATTTCCGTCTTACAGAGTAGATGATGGTCCAGAACTGTTGGCCTTGTCATTAGCAGCCTAGTGTGCAACTCAATAAACCACCAAGGCTGCTTGCTCAAGTTGAAAGAGACAACCACCTAATGGGTAGATTTATTTAGCATTTTAGGATTAACAGGTTTGCATTACACCTGAATATGAGGGGGTAGGAACTCCTCCCCAAAAAATCACATAATTGCACTGTGCTGGCAGAGCTTTCATAGTACGCATATTTCCTGCAAGGTGATCCTCAAGCAATTTGTGCACTCAGTGGCATCAGCTAGGAATGTTCTTTCTGGTCACAGTGATTTTTTCCATAAAAGCAGTTGCACCTGACCCTCACGTTTTGTCTCTTTGTTTGTTATGATGATTGAAGAGGTCAATGTTCAGCTGTGAAATTTTGTTTCCTGTCTCAGAAAAATGCCACAGAAACTGTTGTAATGTTGAACACAGATTAGAAGGGCAGTGCTATGAGAAAAGTTCAAGTGTATGAGTAGTTTTCTCATTTCAAAAAGGCGAAATGTCAAATGTTAGCCATGTTCTGAACATCCCTGAATTTGCCAAATGCTGAAGAGTGTTGAATTGTAAGGCAGGTGGAGTTCATTCTACCAGGTCAGACCATTTATCAAGCTTTCTACTTAGAGGTTCTGAAAAAATTGTGCAAAAGTATGCGGCAGAAAAAGCCTGATTTGGGGCACACTGGGGACTGGTTTTGTCACCACAACAATGCATTTTATCACGCAACCATCTCAGTGTATCAGTTTTTTGCAAAGCCAAGCATATCTGTCTTCCTCACACACCTTACTCATCTGATGTCTCTCTCAGTTACTTTTTTGTTTTACTGTGAATAGAGACATGAAGGGACAGCGATTTGCTGATGTAGAAGTGGTGCAGAAAATAATGAGGGGTGTGTTGTCATCCTAACAATTTAGTTTTAAAAATTGTTTTAAGAAAGAAATCGCATATTTGACAAACACATTCAATGTTAGAGATAGCACTTTGAAAGTGGTAAGGTTGCTTTGATTAAAAAAAAATTGAATACATAGTCTTGAAAAAACATCCATAGAGGATGGAAATTCCTCCTCATATCTGTCAAATTATAACAAACTTTTTCTAAGTAGTTGTGAATATACAGAGGATACTCTTAGAATGCTCACAATATTCCTACAAAGAAATTAGTGAAAATTTTAATCAATTCAATATCTCACTTCTGTTAATAGATCAGTTGTAATTCATGAACCCCATCACTTTTCAGATTTCTAGATAGCTTGATTTAGTTGGATAGGCTAATATATATATTTCACAAATCAATGCAAAATCAAACAAGGATAACCAAAGATCAGAAAGAATGCTATATGAAAGGAGTGATTTAAAACATAATACTCAAAGTAAAAGAAGAAAAATCCCTAGCATAAATTCTCTGGGATCTGTCTGGATTCTTCCTATGGAAGCTGAGAGGAACTGCCCAGATTTTTACCCTGGGAGTTGAGGGATTTCATGTCCTGCCCACCATCCGTCCTCATGCCTGGGTAAGGCTTGTTACGCACGATCATTGTGAAGAACACTGTTTTTTAATTTTCATTTAATTATTTACTTAATTTATTCATAAATGCATTGATAATTCTTTATATGTACAATGTACACTTATGTACCATGCATAATTACATGAGTCTGTATTGCACAGTACAACACAATACAATTAACAATGCATATTTTTTTCATTACCTGAATTATTCTGATGACTTGCACTGAGTGGAATGAGCCAAGGATGCATAGCTGGGTTTTTTCTCTTAAACCTAAGAAAGGGTATTAAAACAAATAAGAGAGTTGGGCCAAGTAAGAAGACAGAAACGTATCATTTGCATATGGAATTGGAGACTTTGACTACTGCAAGCTGACATTCAGCTGAAAGCCAGGACACATGAACAGTTCTGGAACATACTCTCAGAGGGAGTACGCTCTGAGAAACTGAGAGAAACTGCTTTATTCAGCTCTACTTATTGATATGAGTTGGTCTTTTCCCACATAAAAAGCAGCACTTTTAATAGTCCAGTGCTTCATTTTTCCTCTAGCTAGACTTGCATTTTGGTTCTTGCTTTACCAGGAGAGAGATTTAATTTGGGGGGACAGAAGGCATCCCATGAGAATTTTATTTAGACTGTTAGGAGGAAGAAATCCTTATCAGCCGAAGGCCAGACTTGGGGTTTCTGGACCTCTGATGCATGCCCAGCTATTGTCGGGTCCTGTTTGCACTTATTCTCAGTAACTTCCACAGGTAGCAAGAGGTTTTAGGGAATGTAGCCCCAGATGTTGTCAAGTACTGCATGTGTGTTCTGTTCAAATCTTTACCGAAACTTCTTTGGCTGTCGCTTTAATTAAAAAAAAAGTGCTATCCATTTGCATGATAGTCAATATTCGAACTTTTCAAGTTCAATTAAAAAGAAAGAAATCAGGTTTATATGTTCTGAGAAATCTAAACACAGTTTTAGTTGTGATGTAAAGAAAATTTAGGGAGGGAAGGAAACTTAGATTTAACTTTCTTGAGAAAAATCAAAATACGATAAACAAATCAACCCTATAAATTATTGTGTAGTTTTCACTTATGAGAGATTGTTCAAGGTGTTTTGCTGGCAAAAGATCTTTTAAACTGCTGGAGATCACTCACCCAGCTTTGCCCACGTATGGTCTCTCCCCATCAGCAGGTCCAGGAAGAGAGTCAGCGACTCACGCAAAACTCATGCATACCATCTATGTGCATCATCAAGTACTGGTAATTGATTTGCTTTTTCTGCATTCTATTCATTAGAAGGAAATCATAAGTTATATCCATATCAAGGTAAAGTATTTTTACCTGAATGTGTACATCATGATTCAGGTCACCTTGAAAGTCTGTTATCTAATAACTGTTAGTAACTTATGAGACAATTAACCCCTAAATGTTTCATCTGTTGCTAGGTTATATGATGTCTTCTATTTTATGATGGTCTATCACATAAAAATCTTTCAGAGACATCTTGAAGGGTGGTGACTGTTTTAATGGACATAAATGAAAAATAAACTTAGGTTTTACAAATACGGCAGGCAAACATAAATTTCTAGATGTTCTTTTATAAATGATCTTCTTCATATCTTCTGAGACATATCAATGTTACTAGTTGATTCTTGTAAATCACTAGTTATACCAAACAAATCCAAGTTCAGTATCATTGTATAGAATCAAATTCATAGGAACCCTATAACATCTTTTTAGATTATAAATCTGTGCTAGACAGGGTTCTCTAAAGAAACAAAAATAGGATGCCAATAACTTTATATAAATTTGTGTAGATAGAAAGATTTCTAACATAAGAAATAAAGTTAGTTAATCTAAAAAACAGTACAAATGGCTCAGTGCAACTCATTTGCATGGCATAGCTGATACCCTGACAGTCTTCTTGAGTCTTGAGGGCTGCTGGGTAGTCCTCTGTAGAGCAATTCAGGCTATCCAGTCACAGGCAGAAAACCGCAAATCAGGTCACCACAGTCAACCAGATGACAGGATCCAACAGTACCCACCACAAGAGATATATTCCAGTAGGGTGGCCAAGCAGGGCTAGAAGGAACCTCAACTTGCAGTGACACAGTCCATGGATTAGGTGCCCCACAGATAGTGAAGCTTGCAAATCAAGGCACAAGGCAAGGAAGGGAGCCAGGTGCACACTGGTCAGAAAACCAAAGATCAAGAGGGAGAAAGGTCAGGCCATTTATATCTCCACCCTTCAATTAATCCCACATGTGTTCATCGGCCATGTTGGCACAACAAACCTACCTGTCACAAAATTCCTACAGTAACAGACAACCTTATCATTTTCCCACTGAGCAGTTGCCGATTTTGAATTCTCATTTTCAACAAGCAGTCCACTGCCTAATCCACAGTACCAATAGGACTCCTGAAGTTTGAAATAGAAATATTTTATCATTTGTGTTAAGATGACATAAATGACTTAGTCCTGACTTCTTACAGAGCTAGTGTTGGTTAATTCTCAACCCAATATATTATGAAGGAAAACTTTATCTACTTCTCTGTGTCTGCCACAAACACACATTCTACAACAATGAATTATCAGTGAACCAGAATTGATTCCATGGCAAAAGTTTTTTCAAAGGGATAACTGTGATCATGAGAATATCTGAGATCCACTTACAGAAAAGTATTTTGAGCCCAGAAATACATAATAGCAATAATTTGTTTGTGGCAATTATCAATGAACTCATAAATTTCATTTTATAGAGTTAAGGAAGTAATACAGGGTTGGGTATCAGCCTTTTTCTCCTGTGTGATTATATGGTTCTTTTCTTTCTGAGAGGAAATCAGGAAATATTTTTCCTTAAGTTCGCAAATGTTAAATAGTTATTAAAAGCACCAATCTGAAGCAAATAGTCACAATTCAATTTCCAGTACCGTTGTGTGTGTGCGCTTGTGTACTTCAACAAGTTACTTAGCAACTCTGATCATTCCTCTCATCCTTTTTTTTTTTGTTTTTTTTTGTGGGCATCACTGCCTCTGGTGGTCGTGGGCGCTACCCAGCCGCTGCTGGATTTGAACCGCCAAGCCTGCGGGCTGCAGTTCCGCACTCTACCACTTACGCCACTGGGGCTCAGCCTCATTCCTCTCATCTTTAAGTGTGGTTCCTAATGATACTTATGTCATGCAATTACTGTGATAATTAAATGGATTAATATGTGTTCAGTGTTATGGAACCAGTGTGGGGCAACATTTGACTCCCTCATCTCCCAAGGCTGAGTTCAATCTCACCTCCACTTTCCACCTAACCCTCCTAAAGCACTCTCTGCCTCTCGTGTTGGATCGAACACCATGATCACACAGAACTCACAGATGCTGCTCATGATTCCAGGGTTCATTAAGGAAGTTAACAAGCTATGATTGAGGTAAGAAATGCTAAGGATACAAGTGTTCAGTCATGACAGTTTATTTTCTGCCATGCTTAACTCTAGGGCTCTCTCTGGCCCTTAGATTGTTTGGCCCCTGCTCAAGCAATGTTACAAAGATCTTTTAGGACTGGCTATTTAAGTGTATGTCACTATGCTGTATGATTTATCCCGAAGACACTCAGCTCCAAGCGTGTGGGTGAGTAAACCCAACTCCTCCAATCAAGTGCCTAGTGTCACCACACTCAAGCCAGCATCCTACCGTAAGACAGCCTCCTACACTTTACTTGTTCCTTTGGCTGGGTGTTCTGTCTTCTTCTAAGGTTCTTGGTTCTATGGTTGCTGCTGTTTCTCTGTTGCTACTGTTATATCAAAACTGTATCCCAAATCAAGCAAGTTCAAAGTATAGGTATCTCACTGTCCAAAAACATGCTCCACTACTGGCTGTTGTATCTTGCTGGTAGTGAAAACTCTTCTCTTCTTCTGAGATGGCTGACTTATACTCAGCAAAGCAGCATTTTTTAGCAAGCTCTCATAGGGGAATTCTATAATTTGATTAGCATTTCCCCATACCTTCCCCAGGTCCCATGGGAAAATGAAAAGTCTATGACTATAAGAGCCATATTAAAAAATGTACTGCCTTGAAGATATTTAGAGTATCACTTAGCATATTTTAAGCTCTATATCTTTAATAAGTCTGTTAAACTGTTCTTCCTGTTTTTAATTTCATTATTATTTAACATGTAGTGCTCTTGCAGTATTAAAGTTCTGATATTATAAATACGTGGCAAGAAAGACATGTTTAGCATTGTGATTTCCACCTCATATAAGGCAATTAATCATGTATAAATATAGTCAGGGCATGATACTTCTTCGATAATCAAGGCTGTTAGACTGAATGTGGTTATTTTTATATTTTTGGGACAAGTATCTCAGGAAAATCATTTAAACTACACTTAATTATTTTTAAAACATATATCTTAAAACAAAATGGTCTTACCTTAATTTTAGTTTAATTTGGAAGCATTCATAATTACTCTGTATTGCTTAAAATTTTCATTGTGTGATCTAGAATTATTTCTTGAGACTAAAACACACGCACACACACACAACCCTCATTTTAATTATAAAGGAACGATCTACTAAACCTTCCATAAGTAGAATTTCATCTAGCCTCAACACCTTAAGAGGGAATTTTTGAAGCAAATGCTCTTGTAGTCCTCAGCTGTAGAATGTTCTTTACGAAAGACTATTTAGGACTCTGCCCATGTGACAAACTTTAATCAAATTGTAAGCTCCAATTCTTCACTAGTGTTATCTTAAATGCAACTTCGTGAGCTTGATGTGTAATTAATGTAACAATAACCAAGTGAAGCCTGTGCCCACATTTTTGCAGTAAAGCAGAGAAATCTGTCAGGGTCATTCATTACTTAGGTTTTATGAATCACATTAATACTTTATTCAATTAATATAACTTTTCTTGTAATTATATTGTCTTGTGCTTTTTACTTTTTTCCTTAATTCCACAGCATTTGAAGTTGTAATTTCAAAATGTGTGTTCAGTTCACAACTTAGAGCACCACGTTGAACTCAGACTAGTAGAGTCTGCTAATAATGTCTGATTATATATCAGCAGTTTATGGTATATATACTTAAAACAAGTCATGGGCATTAAATGCAAGCAGAAACAAAATCACATTTCACCATGTAAATCAATACTGAATTTAAATAAGGAAGAAAACATAATATCACCCTACTGTGCCTGCTGGTTCTGCATCTGTGGACTCAGAGAAATGCAGATCAATACGATTGGTAAAACAAAATTCCAGAAATTTCCAAGAAACCAAATCAGAGTTTTTCACATGAAGAAGGGTGCATCAAATTGACTTGAAAGACGTGATGGGTAGGCCTCCGCTGTTGTAGGCCTGCCTGACTTCAGAGATCCCTAGCTTTTGGTCATCCAGCTTTCAATTGTGTTGCCCTCTCTCCTTGCTTTGGGAGAGGGGGGTTGTGAAAACAAGCTTAGTAGCCAGAGCAACACCCCCAAAACTATATGGAACATTAAATACTATTTACAGAGCATTTTCAGTGTGTTAGTTTTCAGGAAGATATGCACAGATTATATGCCTACACTGTGCAAAGGAAACTTGCCTGTTCTCATATTTTGTTATCCCTGGGGGACGTGGTGGACTTAAAAATTCTCATTGGATACTGTGGAGAAACTCTCTCTACATATATCCATATGTGTATAGGATTGTGTGTAAATAAATATGGATATGGATCTAGTTGTGCTATAATGGTAATTCTATGAGATGCATTTTATGATATCTGAAATTAAGACACAGCCTAACAGTAATCATTCTGTGTAGCTGGAGTGAGTGAGGGCTGTGTGGGAATTCTATGTGGGCTTATATATATGTCTATAAATGAGAAGCTTAAGTATTATTACTCAGAAAAAAAAGGATAACTAGGCTTAAATCATTTCTTTTTCCAGCTAATTAGCTAATACCAGCTAATTCAGAATCAGATGTTTGAGAAACTAACAAAATTAAATTGTTTACCTCTGTAGCCATAAGAAATATTTTGAAGGAAGTTCTGTCCTAGAGGGTCACTGTAGATTGGAATCAACAGCGAGTGAGGGACTGAGGACCACCATTTCAAGAGACAAATGTGCCTTGCTTTTCGAAAGTTCACTTTCTTTTCACAAAGGAAATCCTCAGAGGATTTTTCCCTGCTAGGACGTTGACCCAGAGCCTTTACAGAGGCAGTGCTCACCCAGAGCAAGCTCCTTACCCAGGAATGAAACTGAAGCCCTCGGAAGCCAGGTGCCAGGGTTTTGAAGTAGGTCTGTGAATGCTGTGTGGTAGTGTTATTTTAGTTTTTATGCGCTATTTTGTAGGTTATACTTTTGAGTCTGAGAACATCCAAAATTTTTCCCAGGTAGAAATTAATGGTAATTGCTTTCTTGCTTTACGGCATTTCACTTTCAGAAGGTTTCATAGGAAGGTTTCTCTTTTGAACAGTGGAAGAAATCAGTTCCAGAGTGGGTTGGCAAAACTGAAGCTATTGCTTTGTAGGGGTGGGAGTGGAGGGACTTGGATTATATACCATATATATTCATGTATAACCCCAGTTTTTCAGCGCATTTTTAATCCAGGTTTTGTGGTAAAATGAGGTGCCTTGGCAGATATTCAGATTGGTTTACATTCTCATATATATGTACATATTTTTTGAAATGCCAATTTATGGTACTCAGATTTCTATTAACCTTATTGACCTGGACTATGTTACAACATGGAAATTAAGCATGATCATAGAAAACACTATAAAATTTCTGTTCAATTGTCCAAGGAAAGGAGAGTCGGGGGATAAAGAGTCATTTGCAAACAAAAGCAAGAGTGTTTCATTAGCTGGCATGTTTATTTTAACAGGTGGAAATGATGGACCAGGTTTTATGTCAAGTCGGGCAATCTACTTGGAGGAAAACATTTGGGTCAGTGTAATTATCAACTGCGGGGGGGTTGGGAGACTCTGGTTAATCCTTAAGTCCTCAAAGTTTCTCAGAGTGTTAAGACACATATCACACAGGTTTAAACACAGAGGTTGCTTGCTTATTCATAAACAACTCAAAATATATCTGAGAATATTGTTCTCAGAGATGGAGGCCTCTATCTGATATCTTGTGTGCAAGGGGATAAAAAAACACAAGGTCCTAGGCATGAGGAGAAACGCTGCTCATACCGCAGTGGACACATTGCGCTGCTACTCAGAAAGCTGGTGCTGAGATCCACCCAGGAATTCCTCGGCAGATAAACCTGGTGATCTGTCTCCAGAAATCAGCCCGAGCACCTGTGGAGGTGCAGTTACTATGGGGTGGCCTTGAGTCAGGATGACCCCCAGGATGCTTGCAAAATGAAAATGAGAGAGTCTGGGAGAGAGAGTGCACAAGGAAAATAAAAGAGAATACATGGTAATAAGGATATTTTCTCTTCTGCAGTTTTTGGTTGTTACCTGCATGCTGCCCCTTCGAAAATCATGATTAAGACAGATCCTAACAGGTCTTGAGAAAAGAAGTCCAGATCGGGGTTTGGGCCGTGCTGATTACTCTAGTGAGCCATTCCCTGAGCCTTTCCATGTGTGCAGGGGATTCTTGCAGTGTCTTGCTGACTGTCCTTGGGTTTCCGCATTTGTGATGACACTTTAATCATCCATCCCCACTGAAATGACCTTTTCAAGACAATAAAAGAATAATCCTTATTCTTAACCAGGCCATCTTATAAAGGGCTTTCTGCATGAGATTTATGGGAACGCAATTCAATTCATCATATTCCACCAATCCATCCCTCCAGATCCATAAACAGAACGCAGTCACCTCATCACCCACTGCCAGGACCTCACCACCCTCCCAAGAGGAACTGCTCCCTTGGGTCTCTGAGGGCGGCTTGGACTCTGTTGGACCAGACTGCTCCCCTCTTTCCTTCTGGAAGTGGCTGATATGGTCAAATCATTGTCATTTTGGTTAACAGTCCAATGCTTTACAAAGAGCACCAAAACTCCCTATTCATATCACATTCCTCTCCACATGTAGCCTATTCTTGCTTCCTGCTTAACTCTGAAATCTCATCTTTAGCATCATTTAAAAAAATTATTGATGAGAATCTGTATGTGTTCTTCTGGGACAGAATTCCTTTTCATATGAGAACCTGTTAGACCTAGAGCAGAAGTTATCTGTTTCCAAAGTGCAATGGTGAAATAAGTACATGCTGGGAACAACTAAATAAAATAATAGCAAAAATGTCCAGCCTGTGCTTAAAGCACTATGGGAAAATCCTGACAAAGCAATCTCTCTATACAGAAATAAATGCCAGAGGAATGTCCTTTGAATGCCTGCCTACATGGAAACTATGTAAAGAAGATTTTGTCTTTTACCCCTTCTCTAATAACTTTCATAATGTCTGGTGTATCAGTTCTCAATATTAGTGAGTGTGTGGTGTCTCCTTACCCAGAATGGTTGCCACAAGTGGAATAGTGCAGGGAGATTTCAGCAGCTCACTGTGACTCCCTTCTTCTCTCCCCCACACAGCCTATGCAGAACAAGGGAGAGAGACTACACATAGTCATCATTGTCTCTGGTTCTCATCTATCAAAGGAAATAGAGATTACACATGCATGCTTTAAATAAATACCAATCTAATGTGGTGGTTTTTGTCTATTTGCTTTGATTTACTTTTAACAAGTATGAAAATTTACATTCCACATAATTCAAGCATTAGAATTATATGACAAAAGCCACTACAGTTTTTCTTCTGTAGATTAATGGAGAACACACAACAAAATAGAACTTCTTCCAGGTAATTTTCACGCAAGTCTAATCTCTCTGATGAAAAGGGTATGAGATAATGTTTTTATCAAATCCTTCCAGCCTTAATTTTAGAAGTCCTTGCTCTCATTCTTCCTGTTTAACAAAGTTTCATTCTTGAGCTACTGTTTATGCTTGATTGTCATCAGTCCCACTCACAGTGGGACTTCAGGTGTGCGAGAACTGCTCCATACAGACTGTAAGTCTCAGCCACTGTGTGGCCTTTGGGCATCTGATCATCACGCCTTTCTCCCGAAGCATGACATTGTCCCTTGAGATATTGTGTTAGTCCAGGTAGACTGGAGAAACAAATTCATAGACACGCATATGGATATAAGGGAAAGATTTATTTATAAGAGGAATGGAACATAAAGATACCATCCCAACCCAGTCCAGTTCAAAGTCGTAAGTCTGACATTAGCCCATTTGCCCAATACCAGTCTATAAAGTCTCCTGCAGATTTATGAAGAACATGTGATGACATCAGGACAATCACAGGCAAGTGGATGCAGAGTCTTGTGTGTTCAGTGGCAGTAGAGGCATCTCAGTGCTTGCAGGGGTCTCTACATGGCTTTACCGGCCGCAGAGGTTTGGCTCCATCAGGGCAAGTCCATGTGGCCTCTTGTCTGGCTCCTCCATTCTCCAGGAATCAGGATCGATTAGCATGCTTTCTTCTCATCTTGTCAGTAGTTCATCTCTCAGAGACTGAGAGTCAAATCTCTCACCTCCAATTGGGAAATACCGCCAGATTTCCCAGGATTCTCAGGAGAAATTCATGCCCACACAGAAGCCTCATTGGCTACTCATTGGCTGTCTCCAGAATGACAGGCTAGACTCCACCCTACATCCCAATCATGCAACTGACCTCAAGTACGTGACTGCCACAGATATCATCAATCTTTGGCTGGTAATCCAGTGCTTAATAAGTTACATCACTTGGGGCATCTGCACTAATGTCAAGATATGACTTAACATATAAAAAAATAATCATTTTGTGAACAAATACCTGTCCTGGACCCTTTTCCCAGGGAGGTGTTATGGGGCTTTTCATAATGTGCTTCCCCTCAGGATCCGCTCATCCTCCAATCAGAGGCTTCACTGGAGAAAGGCACAATGGGGCACTATGCTTTGCTGCAATAAGCAGATCATCTCAGATTATTTTCTATTTACTCTAATTATTGTTAAATTCCCAGAGCATGTCCATATCATTTTCTAGAATTTGGTACCTCTTATAAACCACACAACCATATTATTGAAAATTTAAATGTCGAATCAGTTATCCTTTACTTTTCAAAGATTATTTTATAGGAACTGTTTGAACCTTGCCTCCTTTTTCTCCATGGCAACCCAAACCAGGTTGTTTTCATGTACAAATTTAACAAGTGTGCTTCTATTTCCCATCAATCACATTTCCTTGCTTTAAATTAAGCTTAGTCTTTTCTATGTGCCTATTTAAGATGAATCATCCAATTTGCTTTTATATTAATAACAAAACTGATCTTAATTTATTACAAATATTAATCTTGCTATCATTCTAACTCATATCATAATATATTTTATATTGTTGTTAATTGACAAGAAGTTTGTTATATTAAAGGGTTAGTTTTTCTAATGGTACCAACTTGTTTTTAGTCACCCTATAGGGCAGAGTAGAATTACCCCTATGGATTTTAAAGACTGTAATTCTTTAAGGTGGAAGAGAGCCAGTTTTTATTCTATTATTTATTAATTCTATTTTTCCATAGGTCTTTTGGAGACTTCTTATATTTAACAGATTTAGGATATTTAGCAACATTACTTGAGATAGCTTACCATGGGTGGAATATTTCCCTACTGGATATGATTTTACTCAGGTTTCACTTGCACTTCGTAAGTGGAGTGAAAATAACTTGGAACATTTATGTGCATGTGTGATATTTTGACACATTTATGGTCATTTAAAAAAGAGACTATTGCAAGCTAGTTTTAATCAGACTTTCATTTTATACAGCCATCAAGTTACCTATGAATGATAGTTCAAGATCATTTGTAAATGTTTGGAAAACTCTATGATATAAAGGCACAAAGTATAGTGGTTAAGTGTATGATTTCTAGAGTCAAATTTTGAGGTTTGGCAAGCCGTGTCACCTTGTGAAAGTTATGGCTAATAAATATTTCTTTATTATAATTTCCCTACCTTTGCAATTGGGGGTATGAGAATATCTGTACCATGTTTCAACAAAGCAAAGCCTATTGCATTAATTTTCATGATGACTTTATTTGGGCTAGTGTGTCAAGCCTCCATGTGGTTGTCTGTTCTGTTTGCTTGTTTTACTCTAAACCTTGGGGAAGCAGGCATCAGTCCTTTCTCCTGTGGCACTGCTGACTGAGTGGTTGTTGTGTGGGGCCAACCACTTGGCCCAACAGAAGGGAATGCTCCACAGGCCTGCTACCTGATCAGAATTGTGCCTGTTACTGAGCACGATGATGCAGCCACATCTGATGGGCTGGTGTGTTCCATCGAGAGCCTTTCCCTCCTTCACTGCCCCTCCAAGGTCCTCGGCACGACCTTCTTCTCCAGGGACTGGCTGGTCTCTCCTGATGCAGCCTTGGCATCCATGTCTATGAGGAGCATTCCAGCATTACTCCTCCCAATTAGGATCCTTGTTTCCTTTTAATAGTCTTCTTTTTTTTTTCCCACATCACTGCCCTGGTGGGAGTAGAATCCCAGCCTTGCTCCTAGAGAGCTGCTGCTGGATTTGTACTGTCAACCCTGTGGGACACAGTCCGGCACACAACCACTGCGCCACCAGGGCTCAGTTTCAATATTCTTCTCCAGCATCACAATTCCTCCTTATTTGATGCCCAACTTTCACGTGCATTTGAATCAATGGAGAACACCCTCGTGTAGGGCAAAGTAACACCCTTGCTCTTTAGTACGCAAAAAAAAGTCTTATACAGCAGATTTACTTTATACACGGCATCTTTTGACCTCTTGATGGCTGCTTTCATGAACAGTGATGGTGGTCTAAGTTGGGTGGGTAGGAAGTGTTAAACTTTGTTAGTAGTCCGGCACAACAATTTGAATAACACGGGGATCTTAATCTGTCTCATAAGAAGGCTACAAGAGGAAATGAATTCATCTTGTTGAATGTTTACTACAGGGCATGGGCTACCATGAGCTCAGTATCTAATAAATACACCATTAGGCTAACAAGATAGCTTAATGTGTAGGGAGAACTCACAAAGCTCTCCCCAGGCTTGAATGGCAATATTTTCCAGCTCATGGCTTCACAGCCATGATTTGGCTTCTTTTACTTCTCCTTTTGTTAAGCCTGTATTTGTAAAGATCCAATAAGCTAGAACATGAATACGTTCAGATATTTCCAGATAAAGAAAAAAGGTTGCCGGGGAGGGGAGAATAAGGTTGGGGGGGGGGGGAACATATTCTTTCTCATTCAAATGGCAAACTATAAGGTATTCTGTTAGTTCCAAAATGCTCTTCAATTGAAAAATCAATCATTTTCATCACCCATCTTTAAAAATGTAACAAATCTGAACACCACCAATTAACCTATTTCCTGAAGATTTCTTATTATTCTTCATAATATAGGATTCTTGGGTTTACATGAAAATGTAAAAAATATGTATGCATCAGATTGTGATGGTACTGAATGCTTATTAATATGTACAAACCTGAAAGTGGACTTGGTTATTTTGAAACCTGTAACTCCACAGAAAATCCTGGAAAATTTGCTATATTTGAGCTGAAACCTCAATATGTGTGATGCCTACATGTTGTGGCACTGAAGATTTTGGAAACCCAGGATTCATCATAGTGAAGGGTCATGGCTGGTGGCTGTGTGTTCAGACCCACAGATCATCCTGTAAGCACACAGCACTCACAAGACCATCAGCCTGAGAGCCCTCACCCGTGGCAGAAAGCCAAGCCCAGGTGCTGCACCCATCGATCCCCTTTGGGTCACACAAAAAGGCACTTTGCAAAGTGTTCATGATTGAAATCTAGTATTGCTATTTATAGGAGATAGTAAATAACCAGAACAGATTACTTAGAAAAAAACAAGTGGTAAGTAACAGGAAGAAGTGTGAAGTGGGGCAGTCTCGTTCACCTCCATTCCCGTCCACTATATCTGAAGGAGGACCCCATAACCCTGTCCTCAAAAGGCAATGCCAATTTTGTATTGCTGGCCAGGCAAGCTGTGGATAGGTGTCAGCAGATGTGCTGCAGTAGAAGTGCCAGGTCCACGCTGCCAGCTCAAGTGAAATACTGTGAAGCTATATTCATTCTTTTTCTCTCTGTCTCTACTCTCTGTCTTGTCCTTGCTGGTTCTACATCCTTATAATCAGTAAACACCTTCAAACCAGTCCTTCTTCGGTGCCATGTGGAGGTGAGTCTCACACCCATTCTCAAGGGAAAATGATGCTACAGGCCATCTCTGGTCAGTACACAATCTCAGGCAACTATCTTTATGTTATAAGCCAGCCGCCTGGGGCTTCTGGCATGTCCTTGGTGTAGAATATTCTAGCTGGCACCCCAGCTGTAGCTTTGACTGCCGCTGAGTGCAATGGGTGGAGACCACATTTTGTTTTTGCCTCCACTACTGCCACTCACTCTCTGGGTTGACTGCACAGGCTGTGGTTATCTAGTCCCTACTTATGTTAGTCTGGGTGGACTAGGGAAACAAATTCATAAGCATGCATATGGATATAAGGGAGATGTTTATATACAAGAGGAATGGAACACTGAGAAAGCATCCCAACCCAGTGCAGCCCAAGGTCATAAGTCTGATATTGGCCCATAGGCCTGATACCAGTCTATAAAGTCTCCTTCCAACTCATAAAACACATGCAGTAGAAGCATCCCAGTGCTGGGAGGGGTCTCCCCATGACTCCTCATTTCCAGGACTCAGGGTCTGATTTCATCAGGGCAAACCCATGTGGCTTCTCCTCCAGCTCCACCAGGAACCAGACACAGGATCTGTCAGCATGCCATCATCTTGTCTTGTTGTTAGTCTGACTCCGAAAAACTGAGAGTCTCCCTTCTCCAATTGGGAAATACTGTGAGACTTCCCAGAAGTCTCAGGAGAAAACCATGCCCACACAGAGGTCCCATTGGCTATCTCCAGATTGACAGCTAGACTCTACCCCTAGACTTCCAATCACGAAATTGACACGAGTACCTGACTGCCACACTACTTCTCAGGAATTTTAGGGTTACCAGCTCAGGGTCACAGAGGTAGATCCAAACTGCAGCTTTTTCATAGCTCTAGAATACACTCAGTTCTGGAACGCCACATCCAAATGACGTGTTCCCACATGAACCCTCCTCGATCCAGCCGTCTCCAAACCATCTGATGAAACAACTGCTCATATTGGAAATCTCACCATGCCAAAGCAGGATCCCCTAGGTCAATCACAGTCTTACTGATAGGTATTCTTTCCAACAAAAGACTGGGCAGCATTCAGCACACGGACCCTCTGACTATCATTGCCACTCCTTGCCAGTAGGGCCTTGGTGGGAATCCACTGCACCCCAGAAATTCTCTAGTCAACTTGCATCCCCAGATACAACGCATAGTGAATTGCCTACATGATATATTTGCATTTACATTGCCAGGGCAGGTCCTGGAATCCTGACTTCATTTCAAGAATCTAGCTATTTAGCAAGTCTCCTCCAAACCCACAACCAAAGTCCCTCTTCCTGGGCCTATTCTGCTTCACAATGACTCTAGAGAATGGGGTGGATCTGCACGGACGGGTCTCCTATGGAACTGGAAAACCTCCTCTTTTTTCCCCTCTGAGATGCTGCTGGTTTCAGACTGCTTACTTGTGCTAAGTGTCCCAATGATTAATCTGCTAGATCACATAGGTAATAATATAAATGGTATAAGCAAACTCCAAAGTTTTGGTCTATTTTTAAAACACCGTGGATCATTATTTGGTTGCTGAATATTATTTTTCAGCAAATGAAGTGGTAGATTTTTAGCACCCACCCCCCCCCCCCAAGAAAAAAAGAAAAAAGCCAGTTTGATCTCTGGTTTTCAAAAAATAAAAAGAAAGAAAGAAAACACTTTCCTACTTATGTGTGCATAAGTTTCCTACTTATGTGTGCATGTGTCCTGGAGGTGGTAGATAAGTAAATGTTTCTTTTGCCAAGGATATTTTGTACCCAATCGCTGAGTTGATCAAACAGTTAATTTGATTTTCTTCTAATACACACACAAACAGACAATACTAACAAAAAGAAAGGCCTAGTGATTTTAGTTCAGCCACTGAAAGCCTGATGGAGCTGAGTTCTACTGAGCAAGTTGCTAGGAACAGGAATCAACTAGGGGGCACCTGCTTTTACATGAGCACCTAGTCCTCTGAAGCACTCCAGAGCTGCTTCTGCACAGTGCATTGTTTTAAAATGTGAAGCTGACATGCACCAGCTAAGATGGTAAGAGACCTCGTGGTATAGTGGCTAAGTATGGGACAATTAACCCCAGAGTTGGTGGTCTGAAACCAGAGGCAACTCCTGGAAGGAAAGAAGTGACAGTTTTTACCTGTTAAAGATCTTCAGTCTAGGAAACCCAATGAACTCAGTCCTCAAGCGCCACCCTTGCAGACATTGCTGCTGCTATTTTGATGGTGAGACCGCCCTGCTTAATCACCATCATCTTGCCTTAGTGCTTCAGATGGCTCGTCCTCATTTTTTAAGTGCAGGCTTTAAATGTTACCATTAAGATGTACGTTTGCATTGTTAATGCCTCTTTGAGCTTGATTGGACTCTCCAGATTCACTTGTTATTGCGTAAGATCTGATAACAGGTAAGGATTTGGAGAGTAGATATCAAGATGATTGATTAGAATGGGTCTATTATCTGTCAGATGCCCTAAGTTTTCCACCCCACCAGTATGTAGTGTGGGGTTTGCACTGTTGGAAAAGTAGTATACATTTTGACTAGGAGCTGAAATGAGTTGAAAAGCTGCTACATTGTCTTCGTTACTGTTCGGTGTGACCTTGCCTGACTTCCTAACGAACAGATTTGCTCTTTGTATGTTCCACTTGGAGTCATTATTAATGGGGTTCAATTGCCCCAGGGCACAGGACCCATTATTTTGTGGTAAGACTATGAGTCAGAAGTCAGCCGTAATAGATTTGGTTTGGGTTTGGTATGAAGTGGGGACTTTCATTTTGAACATCAGGCAAAGCGGCGGAGACAAGGCTTTCACCCACACTGGAGTGTCTAAATGTCTAATAAATCTACAGGAAGACCTTGTTCCTTATCAGAGTGGAAGGTTATGCTTGCAATATACTTGAGATAAGGATGTCTCAAAGTGCTTTACAGACTTGAATTAAGGCTCAAATATTCTAGCGAGGAATGTAATTATCTTAAGAGTACAGGTGAACAAACCAGTCTTCCTAGGGGCAGAAACTGAGGTTAAGTGATTTGTGCAAATGTATTCAATGAATCAATGGTGAAACTAAAATAGACTGCGAGATGGCCTGCTTTTTCTTACATTAATCATTACTCTTTTGCATTTTTGATGATATAACAATACATTCTCGTACTCTTAGGCAAATAGTAACATTTGGAAAACAGATTAAATAAAATTGAAACAGCAGAGAGCTGTTCTATTCCCATGCATTGTTGTGTTCAATTACATGATTTTCATTTAACTGAAGTGATAGGAACAGTATGTGGGTGGGATGAATAGAAACACACAATGCTTTGTTGGTCTAGTGTTTCCAGAGGTTTACTCTTTAATCCAACAGAGACTGCAACAAGGGCTTCAAACAATACGATCAATGAAGGACAGGGCAGTGTTGCATTTGACTGGACATGTCATTTGATTGATCACGCGATGAGTTGTAGTTTATTCAAGGGCACCTAACAACAACACAACAGCAGCAGCAATGACTTAAAAATGATTTTTAGGATAAAATATATGTGGTTGTTAATACTAAGTCTTCGAGACTTTTTATTGCTCTGTAATTCTTGGGAGGAGCTTTTAATATCACGCTTGATAAGTTTTAGTGTCTCCAAAATTCAAATTGTCATAGAAGTGCCTATCTTTTAGCAGTCTCATGAGCAAAATACACTCTTTAACATGTTTAAGAGAAAACTACTCATGAAAATCCCCAGATTTCTCTGTCAGACTGACGACTTTTGAGTAAGCACTATGTTACCAAGGCTTCTTGATCATGAACTCAAACTTAAATGTATTCTTAAATTATCCTTTTTATTGTTGCATATCACTCAAATTCCCAAGAGAAATATCTTCATGTTACAAAAGTGAAAATTAATTTTTAAAAAATAGTGTTGTTCTTCAGGAGGGAATGCTCTGGATCCCCGCCGAGCATGGCATCTCTGGGAGAGTCTCTCTTTGCTCCTTCCTCTGTGGATGGGGACCCTTGAATCATGGGGCACCTCCCCAAGTCCCAAAAGTGGGTGTTTTTAGAGGTGTCTCATTCTGCAAATTCAGAAAAAAGCATTCTTGAATATTGCTTGATAGTGGGATACATGAAAAAAAAATAAAGAAAATATAGATTGAAAATTAGGACTGCCAACTAAAAATACTTACATGTCCACACTGAAAGAGAGACAAAAAGAGAAAGATCACTTCCAACTGTAATGTAGGAGGTTGCTACACTAGATTTTGAAAATAACATCCAAAGTAGCTGGCTCACTTTGTAGGAGAACAATGTTCTTTGTGTAGTGGGAGCACAATCTGTGATAATGTCTCTGAGAAGAAGTGGAGGTTTGGTGGAGCTGTCTGCAAAGCATGAAAGTCTTTTGGATGCTGATTGCATGGCAAGTTGTTGTTAGATATGTGTCAACTGGCTTTGTAATTTTTACAGTTTTAATTCTTAGACACTGAAAAAGGCTATCCCTGCTAAAGTCTGTTAGATTTATAACTGGAATGCAAGGTGCAGTTGTTCAGGGATGTGAAATCTAGTAAAGTTACTGGAAAGGAAAAAAATATATAAACTTATTTATCAGATGATGTATTGATAAGATTAATCTATGCAACAAGGGGCAGCTTTTCACACCTCTGAAGATTTTTCAGGATTTTGGCTTGATTATTATTGCAATAATCAAATTATGAAACCTCTAGTATAGAATCCTGAATTTTTAAAATCTGCTTTTCCACTTGAGCCCTTGGGAATCCTGAATTTTTATGGTTCTTATCATATGCAAGGAAAATAAGTTTCTTGGTGTTCATTTATTTTTATTCTTTCATGCATTTCAATATTCAATTGACATATTTTTATCCTTATTCTGGAAATGAGAAGTGCTGGATGGTTCAAAGGTCAAAATTGCCTACTCCTAATGCAGAAGATCCCTGGTCGGATAGTGTTTACATAAGGAACTTCAACCTCAAGGTCAGCAGTTCAAAACCACAAACACCTCTGTTAAAGAAAGAAAAAATGTTCTAATCCTTATAAACTCAGAAACTCACAGGGGGAGTTTTATCTGCCCTTCCAGGGCTCTATGAGGCAAAATGGACTTAACTCCACAGAAGTAAGAGAAGGCAACTAATTGAAAAGTTCAAGTCCACCGAAAATCACTTCAGAATGAGGCCACACATAGATCAGTGCTCTGTATGGTGCAAAGTTCAGCCAGAAAAGTCAGTGGAGAAAAATAGTGGATATATCTTAAAGTTATTGAATCAGGTATTTTTTTTTGTTTTTTTTTTTTGGGGGGGGCATCACTGCCCTCAGGTGGTGGGAGTAGGAGGCTCAGCCTTTGCTTCGTGGAGCTGGAATCGAACCTCCATCCCAGTGGGCCGCAGTCCCGTGCACAACCACTACGCCACCGGGGCTCAACCTTTTTTTTTTTTTTTTTTTTTGAAATCAGGTATTTAAAGTCAGATAACAAACTAAGTTTCCATTTGTCCAACTTCATTATTTAAAAGAACACACGTAACATAAAAATATATAAAATGTGTTGATATTAATTTTCAAAGAATGATCAAGTACCGTAAATGATGAGAAGATTTATTATATCGCAGTGCAAATGGCTAAGTGTTCAAATGCGAGCAGGTTGGAAGCCAGAACTGCCTTGAGGACCAGTCCTGCAATCTACTGCCAAAAGGCACAGCCGCAAAATACCACTAGAGACTTTCTACTCTACACAATTTGGGTGGCAATGATTTGCATGGACTGGATGCCAAACAGTAGTTGTTTTTCCTTTTTGTGAAATAAGGAGCTAGTGAAGAATAGTGAAACATCATGGACTACCAAGCGAACAAGAAGCTCTGTCTTGGAAGAAATACAGCCAGAATGCTCCTTAGAGACAAGAATGGCGAGACTTAAGCTCATGTACTTCGGATAGGTTGTCAGGAGAGTCCTTCGAGAAGGACAGTGTAGCTGGTAACATGGGGGTCAGAGGACAAGAGGAGGGTCCTCAAGAGACTAGTTGTTCAACAAGGGCTCAAAGGTCACAACTGTTATTAGAAGCTGGGGCAGGGCTGCGTGGTGTTTCTTCTGGTTGTACTTGGAACACTAAGGGTTGACACTGATTAGATGGCTCCAGAAAAAAGCAAGAAAAAGAGGAGTGCATATTTTGAAGAGAAGCTGGGTTTCAGATACTTGTCACATGTATAATGCCCACATAAAATTGCCTTGTTTTAAAAAGTAAAACAATTTGCCATCTGGTCATATACTTGTGCTCTATCAGTAGTTTTTTGTTTCATTGTTAATATTTTCTCTCATGAATATTGATAAATAAGCCATAAGGAATTGCATTGATTTTGAGGGTGTTTGATTTATACATGTGCTTCATTTTCATTTTTTAAAATCCTAATGTAGAATATATTGATTTATTTTTTATTCAAAGGCATTTAAAACTTATTGAAAATTAGTAAATTATTTAACTTTATAATGTATTTCAATATTCTTGACATTTTTATATAGCATTGTGGCATGATCTTGATATTTTCACAGCTTTGAAGATTATATATACTCGAGTATAAGCCCACCTGAATATCAGCCAAAGCACATAATTTTACCACAAAAATGCATAAAAATGTATTAAAAAGCTTGGCTAATTCATGATTATACATGATCTATATAATCAATTGAAGTAGTTCCTATCGATTTAAATTGTTTTTATTATTTTCAATTATGAAGAAATGAGTGCATATGCACTTAGAATGGTGTTAAAATGAAAGTATATCATTGAGCTACTTGAGGAATTCAAATAAGTAGGTAAAAGAAAAGGGAGAACATTAACCATCAATTGCTCCCAAGGACCCTGTCCCTAATGCTGACAAGCCATATTCGATACTTTTAGTATCTGCATGTGGCTCTGAAGTAGAATTGAATGTAAAAAAGGATATTATTCATGCAATGATGTTTTCATTTGTTGGCAAAATATATTTATGGATCTCTAATATTTTAAAATTGGTGAGCAGGATAGGCTCTACCTTGTCATGTGTGCCAACCACAGTTGTATTTTCTAGGCAGAAGCCACCTCCGTCAGTTTGTCTCACTGTGCTTTGTTTGCTGTGATGTTGGAAGCTACGTGACTAGGATTGTGAGGTCACCTGAAGTGAACACGTTTCAGCACAGCTTCCAGACTAAGAACAGACAATACCAGCACTTAGCTCCCCACATCCGAGGAAGGAGCCTCTGAAAGAAAACCATATGAATTGTTTTGGATTTGGTCAAATATGAAAGTCTAATATTCAGTCTAGAAACTGAATATTACTGAGAGTGTTCCAGATGAGGGGCCTTCCGGGGGGAGGGGACTTCCAGAAGGAGGGGTTTTGAGATGGGAGTGAGGAGAAGTTGATTTCCGCCAAGGTGACATGAGTCTGGTAAAGCCTGTGGCAGAGAAGCCTTAGGAGCCAGCATGTGTTGATCCAACAAACATCAAGGTCACAAGAAGCAGATATAACAATATGCTAATAGAGCTTGGAATATGCAAAGAAGGAGTCTAGGAAAATTGGAAGTGGTCTCCATTGAAATGAAATGCATTAAATTGCTATCCAACGTAGGAGGAGTGGTCTAAAATTGACTTGTATTGAGCACTTTGAATCAGAAAATCATATGCTGACTCTCTGGAAATAACATAATTGAGAGAAATGGCATGGCATTCATTGTTAATTGCTTATTTGTAAATTTAGGATAAAGCTAAAGAAAACTAAAATCAAAATTTGACTTTGAGTCTGTCCCACCTGAATTTGGAGAACATCTCAAGAACTGGCTTGACACATTGAACACAAACGACAGAAGACCTGATGGGCTGTGGGAGGGCAGTAAGATCATCATGCATGAGGAAAGCAAATGAGCATAAAAAGACAGTAAGGAAATAAAAAATTGAACTGAAAGTCTCAAGAGACTCTGAAACTTGCTCTTACGTATAGAGTAGCTTTAGCAAATGAAGTTAAAGAAAGTGTAGAGAACAGCTCTAGGAGACAAAGACAGATATTATAATGAAGTGTGCAAAGATCTTGATATTTTTTGAGAGAAAAAAGAACGTGCTTAGCATATACGAAATAAGGAAAAAACGAAACAAAACAAAACCTCAAGCAAACATTCCAGCCTGGAGTTAAAATAAGGAAAAGAGGCTTTGGGCCAAATATTGAATGATGCAGTAAGTATCAAAGGAAGATGAAAAAATACACAGAGCCACTGAATCAAAAATAACTAATCAACATTCACTGTTTCATGAGGTAGTATCTGAGCCAGGACCACTGGTACCGATCGACGAAGTTCAAGCTGCCCTGAAAGCATTAGCCAAAATCAAGACTCCAGGAATTGATGGAATGCCCGTCGAAATGAATCAACGAGCTGAAGAAGCACTGGCAGCACTCACTCATTTAAATCAGGACCGAAAGACTATAAATTGCCCAACTGACTTGAAGAGCTAAATATGTGTACCTTTATACAAGTAAGGAGACCCAAAAGTGCGCTGAAACTATAGAACAATATAATAGATGTCAAATGTCAATAAAACTTTGGCGAAGATCATCCAGCCATGCTAGCAGTTGAGCATAGACAGGAGACTTCCAGACATTCAGGTCAGATTCAGAAGAGTACATGGAACTAGGGATATCATGGCTGATGTCAGATAACTCTGGATTCAAAGCGGTTGTCAGAAATATGATTATTTGTGCTTTATTAACCATCCAAATGCATTTGCTTGTTTGATTCACAAGAAACTATTGATTTATTTGAGAAGAAAAGACATTCCAGAATACTTAAGTAGGACATGGATCAACAGGTAGTTGTGGTAAAGAAACAAGGGAATAGAACATAGATAAAATCAAGACAGTTGCATGACAGAGCTGCATTCTCTCACCAAACTGGTTCAATCTGGTTACTCATCAAGTAATCTAAGAAACTGTGAAAAATGGAGAAGAGTGTAGCATCTGGATTGGAGGAAGGTATATTAAAAACCTGTAACATGCTGATATGGCAATCTTGCTCACAGAAACTAGGAAGACACAAGAAATTGCTGTTGAACATTAAGGATTTCAGCTTTCATTATGGATTACAACTCAACCTAAATACCAAAATGACCACAACTAGACCCATTACTATATCAGGATCAGTGGAGAATGCATTGATTTTGTCACACTTTTGTCTTCTTGGATCCCCAATCAATGCTCATGGAAGCACCATTCAGGAGAGCAAAAAATGTGTTGCATTATGTGAATCTGCTTCACAAAACCACTTCAGATTACTGAAAATCAAGAATGTTACTTTAAGAACTAAATTGCACCTGATGCAAGACATGGCATTTTTAATTCCCTCATATGCATATGTGTGGTATATCAGCTCCCAATAATGAATAGGTCCAGGGGGCAATTGAGTAATTGAAAGGTTAAGTTAAAGAGAAATCAGACAAAAAAAAAAAGCATGCAAGTGCTCACCCCAGGACCATCATGACTTCAGGAACCAAATATACCCAGAGAGAGAGGAGGTATTTCCACCCAAGGCTTAAATATGCTCAAGGGCATGCAAGTCTCCCTAATTACAGGTAACCACAGATGTAACCAAATGGGCTGTACCCTAACCTTAAAGAACCCTGAGTATATCAGAGGAGTAACCTTACACCAATATCTGGAGCAGGTGAGGGTGGGGGGGACTGTGCTCAGAGGCTAGGGAGCATAGCATGTCTGCTCCTATAGATAAAGCTGTTGCTGGCTACACAGCAATGAGCAATGGGTTTGTAAGTGCATACTTTAATGTAGCACTATTATGGGAGGATATAGTGGTCAAGGCAGTTAGGTAATCTGTTGCCCATTTGAGATTTCAAAGTGAAGGCTTGGAGTTTAGTCTATCAGTCAGGTCACAGTCTGTTGACCTCATTTGGAGGCGCTAAGGAGATAAATAGCTCATTGGAGGTGGGACACATTCCCTTCGAGACTTGCTTGATGACAAGACACATAGAGTTATGCTACAACCCTGCCCCTGACAGAGCCATGTGGAGACCCATGCCAGAGCTGAGATGTCTCTACAGCCATTGGATCCACAAGACTTTCCACCCAATGGCCCCTGTTCTTCCTGCATTCAGTGTCATTGCATGTGTCTTGTGAGTCTAAAGACAAATTTATAGATTGATATTAGATATATAGATTGATATTAGACATCTTATACACATATATGTATCTATGAATTTTTCCCTTAGTGTACCTGAACTAACACAGAGGGGAGCAATATTAATTATGAAAATGTGATCAGGACTCACTTCCAACTCACAAGGTTGAAGTCTTCCTTCCACCCCAGAAATCAAGCCTGCCAGGATCCTTGGTATATGAGACTAAAGGATTCGTCTGTATACTGTACATTCTCTTTCAGTTCTCTGCTTCCCACACATGTGCGAGTTGGACATTGAGTCAAGAAAACTAAAAATATAAAATAAAATTTATGCATCTCAATTGTGATGCTAGAGAAGAATCTTGAACATAGCATGGACTGCCAAAAAGAAGAAACAGTCTGTTTTGAGAGAAGTACAACCAGAATGTTCTTTAGTGGTGGCAAGGATAGCAAGACTACTTCTGACATCCTTTGGATTATTCCATCTGGACAGACCAGTCCCTAGAGAAGGACATCATGTTTGGTAAAGTAGGAGGGCTGGAGAGATGAGGAAGTCCCTCAAGGAAAGGAATCAGAACTATTGCTGCAATATTGAGCCTAGGGGAAAAAAACAATTGTAAGAGTGACTCAGGACCCAGCACCCAGTGTTTTGTCCTGTTATGCATGAGGCTGTGGTTGGTTAGAAGTGACACCTTGGCACCCAACAAGAACAAGAGCAAAGGCGATGGACTATAAGTGTCTCATGAATAGAGTCTTTGTAAAAAAGTGAAAAAGGAGCCCTATTGGCTCTGTCAGGTAACTCTAGGGGTGCTACCCCCAACCTTGCAAGTTTAAACTCATCTATGTCTCTGTGGGAGAAAAATGAGGCTGTCTACTGCTACTGAGGTAATGCTTCAGAAATCCTAATTAAGTTCTCTATGTGTGAGAATATGAATTGGCAATACTGTCTGTTTTTTTCTTTTAAAAATTATGGCATTTACAAAGTAGGAATGGTGATTAGAACTCATTATTCACAATGCATCTCCACTTTCTATATGAATGAATAAATCAAATGCACAGGTATTTATTGACCTTCTCACATCTGCTAACCATAGTTGAGTTCTTCCCCAGGTGTTGAAGACGAATATACAAAATATGTATACTATCAAGTGGTGGAGTCCACATTCAAACCCTAGCATCCTGATATCTGGGTACCGATGACTGGCTAAATCCTCTGAAGCATCTGCATGAATAGAGAACATTTTAGTTCCAAGGCTGAGCAAACATAGAAATTACAAATATGACTCCACCTAGAGAAAAATGATGAAAATATATTATTTTTATAGTGCTTTTTTCTACTGTGGGGGAAATTCAGACACCTATCTCACACAATACACTAAAAGTAAAATGCATAAAGATCAAAGCTATAAAATAATGGAAGCTGTTAAAATAGGAGACATGCATAGTATATTTATGCACAATGTAAGCAAAAATGTATACACCAAAAGACAATAGAAATATTTGCAACTCATCAATTTGCTAGCTTTAGATGGTTAAAAATTTATTCTTGTGCAAATAAGCTTCATAAATATAAATTTAAATGTGCTATATCTTTAAAGTTCTCATATGTATATCACATGAGATATCAGGATCTCTCTTATTGGTTCCTTTTATAAATTGAAGATATTAATCACACACAAAGAAATAGAGCAATGATCCAAGCAAACATATGACAAATATATAAATGGAAATTCTCTAAAGAGAAATTCAAATGACAATGAAATAATTTTACTTTGGCTTTAAGAGAAAAAACAAGTTTTAAAGAAGTGTATATATGAGGACTCTGTTTTTAACACTAACAGTGCTCAAGTGAAACAACATGATTATTTCTAGAGTCTGGGGGAAGTTTCAGAACACTAATATCCACTCAGTCAAACTTTCCCATGACCTTCAAGTGAATTGTGACACACTCTGACCCTCCAGGACAGAGAGGAACTGGCCCTGCCGGCTCCAGAGACCTCCAGAGAAGCAGGAAAACCCCTGGGAGTCAGTAGCTCAATTTCTAATCTTCTTCACCACCAAGGCTTCTTCCCTCTATAATATATTAAAATCTATATCTATCTATAATATAGTCTATATAAGACTATGAAATTTGGATGTTGAAAGAATGATACAGCTGAATTGTGACTTTCCCAATTAAGAAAACACTACTCTGGTTTTATAAAAAAGAAGTTCAGTGTTACTAAAATGTAGATATATAAACAGTAAGCTACACATCTTAACACGGGTTTCCTTTCACCTTCATGCATGGCATCATGTAAATGCTACCCATTGGGGGTTCTCAATATTGAAAAGCTAGTCAAATGTTTAACAAATAAGAAAAACATAAAATCAAGGAAAACAAAAAAGTGTCAGCTGGTTATTAAGTTGTAGAGCTTAAAATGTAACTTATTAACTATATGCTTGCTATTATTACTGTTGATTTATTTATTTTTATTGATTTTTGTGTGTGTTTTTGGCACAAGCCTATTTCAACTTTAGCTTGTAATTAATACAGAGGGGGAGTAAATATATTCTTGGTAGAGTTTGGGATTATAGCATCATGAATATTTTTTACTTGAAATGTCTTAATGTAATGAATCATGTAGATTAAGTTAATGAAATTGTTACATTTGATCTTATTTTCTAATATTTAAATTAAAAATAGGGTTTGTTTTCTCAACTCTAATTCATATTTTACAGAAGATTACATTTGCCTTTTAAATATGCGAATAGATGTTATTATAATCTCTTAATAATAAAATCAATAAAAGTAGATGTTGATGAACATGTGATCAGGTCTAAATAGAATATCACATCTAAATTTTGGATTATAAAAACATGAAATTAGAGTTATATATAATGTGGACTTTAAATAGATTAGCTATGTATCATTAGTATAATTTATTTTAAAATTTTATTGTATATATATATTGCTGATAAAATCTATACCTTGGGGCAGAGCCCTGGTGGCATAGTGGTTGTGCATGGGACTGCGGGCCACTGGGATGGAGGTTCAATTCCAGCTCCACAGGAGAAAAGGCTGGGCCTCCTCCTACTACCACCAGAGGGCAGCGATGCCTAAAAATAAAAAAAAATCTATGCCTTGGAAATTCTTCACAAATCATTCAAAACTCTAATATTTTTGTCACATGTCAGAGCAACACGTTTTCCTCAAAGAAATATAAACACCATTGTATATTAAATAAATCTTCAAAGTTTTTTTATTCATGACAATCTGGATGCCCCCAAAACAAACAAACAGAAAAAGAAATAAAGGTCTAAAGTATATTGATAAAATTTCTAAATATATAATGTGCTTAAAATATATGAACGAGGAAAAATGATAGGTAGATCGATGTCTGCACCTTTGTGTGGCTCATCTTGAGTCCAGAAGTAAGAGAGGCACATAAACTTCAGCTTCTTAGTGCTGAGGGGAGGGCTAATGCCGCAGCTTTCCCTGCTGCTTTGGAAGCTCTGCTGGAGGAATTTGTCAACATGAAAGAGATGAGAGGACTGGTAGTGAAGTCACAGCAGTCTTCATTAGGGAATCGTCAATAAATTATTGTTTGAATGTGGTTAGATTTCAGGAAATATTAGGCTATGCAAAATTTAGGTGCCCAGAAATTAGAGTTAGTGGAAATATTATCATTACAATTTTATTATAATTAATTATAACTTAAAAATTAAAATAGAGAAATAATGTGTAACCAAAGACATTTGAAAAAAACTCTCTTTTTTTAAGTTGTGATATGTGAAGTAGGTAGTTTACTTAAGTGTCATACAGGATTTCCAGAGAATATTTCCAATAAGATTTTGAGATATTGAGACACTATAATGTAAAAAAATTAATGACATTTAAGATGTATGTTCTTTTAATTCCTTAATTCCAATTTGAAATTTGAAATTTTTTTTGGGGGGGAGCATCACTGCCCTCTGATGGTGGGAGTAGGAGGTCCAGCCTTTGCTCCTGTGGAGCCACTGCTGGAATTGAACTTCCATTCCAGTGGGCTGCAGTGTGCGCACAACCACTATGCCACTGGGGCTCAGCCCAAATTTGAAATTTTTATAGATGGTCCCTAACTTAGGATATGACATCATTTAGGATTTTCCCATCAATTTCCACACATACATGAAGGCATATTTGAACAGTTGTTGAACGCACATCTGAAGAGTGATCACAGGACATGAAGGAGGAAAGGAAAGGGTGTCTCAGGAGGAAGGAAATAGACCTTCAAACTGTAAATATATTTAAAACCTTTCTTTTCCAAACTATTACTAGATACAGTTCTGCACTGTTTGTACAAGGAGTTAATAGGGTATCTACTCAAACCAAGCCCACTGCCATTGAGTGTATTTCAATCTCCAGTGACTTTATATCAGGTTTTTAAGAGTATAAGTTTTTAGGTTATTATTAGGTATTCAGATCTTATTGTTCAACATCAAGAGTGAATGAGTGTGGTGAAAGGATACAACTTGGATGCCCAGTTTTCCTGCTTTAAACCAGAAGTAATCTCTTGCTCTATTTCAAAATCTGCTCTTGATCCAAGTACTGGTTCTAAATGAGCACAAGAAAATATTATTGAAATTCATTCTTCTCCAGACTATCCATAGCAGTTATGATGTGACCTTCAGGGTAGAATGTACCCAAAACCTTTGAGAAAGTAATTTCCTCCAAATCAAAGTAAACGTATGGTTAACCTTGATAACTTAGATGTAGCAAACCTTCATGGTCTTCATTTGTTAACGGCACATGACTAGAAATGCAAAGATCCAGCTATAAAGATCATTAATCATTGGAATATAGAATGTACATATTAAGACTAAGAAAATTAAATATCAGAAAAAATGTATACATACATATGAATGAAAGAGCTGAAATGAGATAGTATTGGATATTGGAAGCTAAAAATTATAGAGTTTATGATGATAGGGATGACAAATGCATAAAGCTTGTTGTCACATTCATCTTCAAAAAGAACATTTGAAGATACATCTAGAAGTACAATTCTATCTACAAGAGGGTAATAATTTATTCACCTACGAGGAAGACTACTAATACAGCTATAATTTAAACTCATGCACCATTCAGAAAAGTCAGAGATGAAGGCATTCGAATAATTTTACCCACTTTATCAGTCTGATGTTTATCATGGACAATAAATGCATTGCTATTATTGATAATTGAAATATGAAAGTTGGAAACAAAGAGGAAACATCAGTACTTGGTCATAGAAAGGCTGGAGATCACAGGATAGAACTTTTCAAGGCCAACAACTTCCTCATTAAAAGTATCTCTTATTTTGCACAACACAAATGAGCAATGTACACATACACCTTTGGAAATTGAATACATAGGACTCAAGTTGACTACATAGGTCGTCAGAAAGAAGAAGCTCAATATCCTCAGAGACTCATTGTGGAAAGGACTATCAATTGTTCATAAGGAAATTCAGGATGGAGATAAAGAAAATGAAAACAAATCAAGAAGGACCAAGATAAGGCTTGAGTGTATGCCATATGAGGAGCTATATCAAGAATGCATTGTGCACATTGAACACTAGTGACCAGACTTGACAACTGGTGGTGGCATCAAACCACTGCAAGCAGCCTGCCATTAAGCTTCAATAAAAGTAAGCCAAGAGAGCCTCATGGAAAATTTCTGTTCTTTAGCATTTGCTGTTTCTATAAATCAGAATAGACGCTAAGGTGAGACTTTCATGTATTAGAGGCAATTGTGAATTGCAAGACATCTAAGTACTATGAGCAAAATGAATGAAAACTTTAGGGTTGGAAGAAAAATAGGGATTTTTAGATGAAAAATCTACTTGATTTGTTTGCCTGGAGATAATTTGTAAGATCCTTGCAGATCTCACTGTGAGTCTCTTATGTGTATTACTTTTCCAAAATAAAATATGTTACAAAAACAATACAAATAAATTTATATGTGGTCCTGTAGAGTTAAGGTAGGATTGTGGAAAATTCCCAGGTAGAAGGTAAAATACATAGGAAGTCAAGACAGCAAAGAAAACTAGGGAGTTGGCAGATGACCCTATGTGTGTCTCTGAACACCACGGTATTGACAGACCATAAGGCATCCTGTTATCTTTTGTAAGCAGTGATCAGCAAAAACACTATAAATTTTCATAGTAGACAATTCTATTTATTTTATTCCTCTCATCCTGGTAGTTGCCTGCAAGTCAACAATGACTTATGTAGACCCCATGTACAGAGTTGTGTTACTCCACGTAGACTAGGGAAACAAATTCATAAATATGCTTATGTATATAAGGAGTTTTACATAACAGGTAATTGTACATTAAGAAAATATCCCAGCCTATTATAGTCCATGTTCTTAAGTAAAATATTAGTCCATATGTCTGATAACAATCTATAAAGTCCTCTTCAGACTCATGAAGCATATGCAATGATGCCACTGGGGAGATAGTCTTTGGATTCCATGGTTTTGTAAGCATCTCAGCACTGGCAGGAATCTCCATATGCCTTCTCAAGGTCCAGGTTTCTGGCTGTATCAGGGTAGGTTCATGTGGCTGCTCCTCAGGGATGTCTGGCAGGGAGCCAGCCTTGTCAATCAATTTGCTCAGGCAGCCAGTGTTGTCAGTAGAAAGTTTCCAAGAAGGTAAACTGAGAGACCTAGTGTTTCCTGACTCCAAGAAGGAATTGCCACATTCCCCAGAATTCTCAGGAGAAGGCCATGTCCACACAGAGGTCTCAATGGCTATCTTCATATTGACAGGCTAGACACTACCCCTACACTCTTAATCCTCAAATGGACACCAGATTAGGTGATCACAAAAGGCAACCAAGTCTCTATGGTTTTCAAAACTATAACATTTTAACAGTAGATTGCCAGGTTTCTTTTTCTAGGAATCTAGGAATCTTCCTTTGGATAAAGATGAACTTTCTACTCCCATAAAGAGTTACAGTATCAGAAAGAGGGGAAGTTCTACCTTACCCTGCGTCCTAATTGATTCACAGCCATGATTTGTTTGGTTGGTTGTTTTATGGGATGGATTTGAAGTGATAAACTTTCCGTTAGCAGTCCAGTGCTTAGTAGTATAATTTGCTTCATTGTATGCCACTTGTAAGACAGTCCAAGCACACTACAGTAATGGATTATAATAAAACGTGCAAATAAAAGCAATGAAGGGACAGTTATGCTCAGCACCAATCTGAGAGAAGTGAAAACAAAACTCAAGCTTTTCGTCTTAATGGCTGCCATTGGATCCGTGTTGAAAACCACCACCCACTCTTCAGGAGAAAGAGAAGACTTTCTGGTCTCATAGAGATTCACACCCTTTAAAATCCACAGGCACAACTCTGTTTCACCAGCTATAGTTGTTGAGTGAGATCTCACTTTACGGCAGTCATTTGCTTTGGTTTTGCTTTATGGGAACACATAAATGATATGGGAAACAACAGAAGAACAGGGGATATAGTAACATATTTATTACACCAAAAAGAATGGTTGATAATCTTTGTAGGAGATATCATGTGATTAAGTTGAGAAAGTTCAAGCAGCCCTGAAGAAATTATCTACAAATATGACTCCAGGATTGACATACTCTCCATAGAAATAGTTCAACAAACTGATACACTGCTGAAAGCATTCATTCATCCGTGGCCGAAAATTTGCAAGAGAGTTTCTTGGCCAACCAACGCAAAGTGATCTGTATTTCTGCCCCTTCCCCCAAAACGCTTCCCTTCAAGATATGGAAATTCTTAAACAATATGATTAACATCACATGCACTGAACATTTTGCTAAAGGCAGTTAAAAATGACTGCAGCAGTACATCAACAGGAAACTGCCAGAAATTCAAGCTGGATTTCAGCAGATAATATGAAGCCAAAAATATCATTGCTGATATCAGATAGATCTTGACTCAAAGAAGAGACTTACAGAAATATGTTTTCTTATATTTCGTTAACTATTCAAAAGCAATTGTGGATCATTATAAGTTATGGAGAGAAATAGTAGAGAGAAATGAGAATTCTACAACACTGCTGTGAAAGATTTACATTGACTGAAAACAAAGATATACTATGTGGTTTAAAATGAGGAATGGTATGTAGTAGTGTTGCTCTCTTTCACCACACACATCCAGTCTGTATGCTCAAAAATAATCCAAGAAGCAGGACTTGACATCAAGATTACCGGAAAACATATCAAATAGCTTCAAAACAACGTCCTGAAGGACATACATGTGAAGATGATAGATTTCAGTATAGATTACTACTCAATGTAAAGAGTAAAGGGTCAATGATTTCATTTTACTTGGATTATAATAAGGATCCAAGGTAGCAGTATTAAAAAATTAAATTACTTATTTCATACTTACTTGGGCAACCCTATTACAAAAGAAGTATTTAAAGTGTATTGTGAGCAAACCTGACTCTTTGAGGAAAAACGGGCCCTGTTCCAAGTCATGGTGGTTGCAGTCATCACAGAGGCATGTAAGACTGGAGCAATGAATAAAGAGAGTCAGAGAAGAATTGATGGATTTAAATTAGGGGTGGGGAAGAATATTGACTATACTATTGACTGCCAGTACAGCAAATCTCTTTTGAAAGGAATGCACCTTAGGAGGTGCTCCTTAGAAACAAAATGAACAGAATCTTGCCAATTGCAATCTGGACTTGTTATGAGCTAAGAACTGTGCCTGGGAAAGGCCATGAAGCTTCGATAAAGCTTCAGTGCAAAATAGAAGGCCTTCAATGGGATGGCTTTACACCGCAGATGGAACAATAGGCTCACATATTACAGTTATGAGGCTGGAAAATGAGCAAGAACTATTCTATTCTTCTGTACACAGATTTGCCTTGATTTGAAGCTTATTTGATGGGATCCAACTACAACCCTAACATGCATTTAGTTCTAATAAGTACTTAAATCTCTATTCTTCGTTTATACCTGAAGAAAGGGGAAGGAAATGGAAACAGCTTAAAGAACTTAGTGTGATCTTCGCTATATGTGTCCTTAAGCATGGCACATTTGTGTAGACTAGGATTTTGTAAGCACATCAGGCCGCTAATGAGAAGGTCAGCAGTTTGAAACAAGCAACCATGCCCCTGGAGAAAGATGGCGCTTTCGACGTCTGTGTGTTATAAAACAAAGAAGTCTCACTGTTGGTTGGTGTGCCTCATTGTCCAGATGGAGACACTGGTGGAGGCTGGAGGAAATGTCCAGAGCTTTAACAGTAAGCCTCTCATTCGAGAGAGTAGGTGGAGTATCAAGTAAAGAGATTAAGCAAAGCAATGGTAAGAGTGATTTTATTTAGTGGTACAAATAACTAGAATACTGTTCCACTTGGTAGAGCTGTAAATGGAAGTGGTATATATATATATACATATACATATACACAAGTGTGTATATACATATATACACATTTATGTGTGTGTATGTGTGTGTGTATATATATATATATATATGATGAATGATGTTCCATTGACTCAATAACCAAGGTCCCTTTCAAAGTCATTTTAATTTTTTTCCAGTCAAATTTATTTTCCCTTACTCTTTTCTTTGTGATCATTCTCCATAATTCTCAAAAATAATGAAGAGCCATTAATTTACTTTGTGTTTACAATGGTTAGTGTTGAGTAAGTAGTTTATGACTTCTTTACCCTTGATCTCTAGTGGATTCTATGTCATAATCTCATTTGATTTATACTGTTAGCATCATGGAATATAAATTTTACTTCTAGAGAATCTCAGCCTAATTGAAGTACTCGAGTCATTGACTCAGCTTTTCTTACAAGATACTTACAAAATACAAATAAATGCTAAAAATATTTATTAGGTACTATATAGTACTATATATGTCACTTCCAATTATACAAAAATACTTCATAGGCAATGATTACATAAAGGAAAAGGACAGAGGAAATAAAGACAAAAATGCATTGGAAGAGGTTAGACTAAAATTGGTAGTCAAGAAATGTCACTTGGTAGAAGTGACATTTGAATAGGTCAGAAGTTCAGGGAGAAAATCTCTGTAATATCTGGGGACATAGTGCTCAGGGTAGAAGAAAAGTCCCCATGGTGAAAATGTATTGGGCATGTATGAAACATATTGAAGAGGCTAGAGGAATTGAAGTGGAAGTAAGGTGGTGGGCAGGGGCAGACACAGTTGAGTTCAAAGGAAAGCAGGGCCATGTTTTATAAAGCATTGTGAATCTTAAATAGAATTCAATTTTCACATTACAGTCATTCTCATTCAGGATCAACTTCACAGCACTGAATTTTTTTTAGCTATAGTTTTTAAAATGCTCACAACTTGGTAATACTTTTACTAATAACAGCTTCTCTCTCACTCTGTTTTACATACACATATGGTGGGTGAAACTAGGTGGGCTAGAAATCACAGAGGTCTGCTCGTTTTCCCTTGAGCACATTACTGGAGGCACCATCCTCAGTTCTTTACATAACAGGGCCTGACAAGCACTGCTGCAGTGAAGGAGCTAGAGAGTCCTAGGATTTTAAGCAAAGAAGTTATATTTGAATATCTACACATTAGCAACCACTAGTAGAGCACTATGCATAGTAGACTTCAGAAAGGAAGCTTAAGGGCAGAGGCAACAGGCAGAGACTATTGCAATAACACATGGGGGAAATGGGCCTATCACTAAGGCATCTGGGGTTGCAGCTGTTGCTTTAAATTATCAAAACCAAAAATTTTGCTATGCAGTAGTAACCTTTTATTCATGGCAATCATATGTATGATGTGCAGAGTTTGCAAGTTCATGGTGGTTTGGAAGACGATTACCAGGCTTTTCTAATGAGGGACCCTTTGGTGCTTTCGAGCCATCTGCCTTGCAGTTAAGCAGCCTATACTTTGACTGTTTGGGCCACGGCCACTCTTACTGGAGATTGAGCTTTATTATATCAAAATATAAATCTATTATAAATGGAATCTATACAGCACTGCCCCCAAAATCATGCTCAGTCTTATGTATCTTTCTACTTTTCACTGCCATTCCCTTGTCTTCTTTAATGCTTTCTCAAAGTGTGCAAAAAAAATCTTAAACTATGCAAAAAGCAAGTGTCAAAAAATACATGTAAATTGTTTACTAAGATGCACCGAAGTTGAGATGCAAAAGAAGTAATAATTTGCTCGAGTTGAACATGCTTTAATTCACACCTGGCTTTGTTAATTTGGAAAAGAAATGTAAAATATCTCAGAATATTTCAGAAGACAGAATAGTCATAATTCACTGACTGGTAAAGAATAAAGAGGAAGATTTTTTCCCCTAAAATACAAGTTCTCAGCATGTTTGTTGTGCTAAGAATGAAGTTGTCTGCTCCTTCCCTTTGTCAACTCCGCCCCTGAATGATTTGCATGCGTAGAACAGTCTGAGCTGATTCATCGTTGAAAGCATCTCTGCTGGGTAGTCTCTGCGAAAAAAGAGGAGAGGGGGGAAGCAAGCAGCGAGCATATTTGAATTGATCCAGGTGCAAGAATTACACATTCAGTGCTGGGTCAATTAAATAATCTGCACAGTGACTCCTTATTTCTTTGCTATGAATTGGTTTAATTGAATATGAATTGAAGTAGATTATTAGCTGGAACTTGTCCCTGGGAGCTTTATGTAGACACAAGGAAATTGTAAAGGATTTTGAATATTGTTTACAGAATGACTTGTTAAAATTTATTCCTTTTTTTGGACTTTGGTGAATCTGGGGCAAGATTAAGTAGCAATGTGAAAAGAAATCAAAGCTAATCACTTTTCATCTCTTTATTTTTCTGCCAAGAGACATGCTTTTTTTGTTTGTGTTTTTGTCTTTTTGAGGCTATTGACGCATGTTTAGAAAGCACTCATGACTGAACATTTCCTTAGATTTTAAGTGTTGAAATGCTATTGTAAAAACTTCAATGTAATCAAATGTTATGTGGAAGCCATATTTTTATCCTTCAACATATATCCTTTTAATATGATTTAAAAGGTAATTATTATTATTATTTTAATCATTTTATTGGGATTGCTTACATTTATTGTACAATTCATAATTCAATTAGATCACACATGCTTATACAATTGCTGCCACCCTCGGTTTCAAAATATCTCATTCTCCTTAAACGTGATGTCAGCTCTCTTTTATCCACTCCTTCTCCTCTCTACTCCTCAGGAACGCTTCTTGTTATGTTATATCATTTATAAATTATTAATATTATTGTTATCATCTGTGTCTTACACCATCCAATATATCCATTCACATACAAATCTGTTATCCATTCCCCTCAAGTGGACTCATACAGTCAACATTGCTATCAAGTCCTCCACCCACCCACTCCCACCCTCTGCCTGTGACTTAAGGGAATCATTACTCCTGTTATTGTTTCTGAAAAGTTATCTAATTTGTCTTTCATGCATCAATCAATTTTATTTTTACACCCGAGCATGCTCATGTCTAACTAGGGTAATGAGATAAGACAAAAACCATAACAGTACTGGAATCTCGTGAAAAGTTGAGTGACCATGAATTCTCCCAGAACGCACCGCTCTTCCTCTTTTTGTAGGGGCCCGAGGTGATCTGCCAAAATGGTTCGCTACTCACTTGACCCAGAAAACCCTACAAAATCCTGCAAATCCCGAGGGTCCAAGCTCCGGGTCCACTTCAAGAACACCCGCAAAACAGCCCAAGCCATCAAAGCATGCACATCCGGAAAGCCACCAAATACCTGAAGGACATCACTTTGCAGAAAGTGTGTACCCTTCCGACGTTACAATGGTGGCGTTGGTAGATGTGCCCAGGCCAAACAGTGGGGTTGGACCCCGGGTCGGTGGCCCAAAAAGAGTGCTGAATTTTTGCTTCACATGCTTAAAAATGCAGAAAGTAATGCAGAACTTAAGGGGTTAGATGTGAATTCTCTGGTCGTTGAGCACATCCAGGTGAACAAAGCCCCCAAGATGCGCCGCCGGACTTAAGAGAGCTCATGGTCGGATCAATCCACACATGAGCTCCCCCTGCCACACTGAGATGATCCTTACTGAAAAAGAGCAAGTTGTTCCTAAACCAGAAGAGGAGGTTGCACAGAAGAAAAAGATTTCCCAGAAGAAACTGAAGAAGCAAAAACTCATGGCTCAGGAATAAATTAGGCTTTAAAACAATAGAAGTTGTTAAGCGTTTACTTAAAATAAAAGTTGTTAAGAGTTTGCTTAAAATAAAAGTTAAATTAAAAAGCAAAAAAAAAAAAAACATAACACTGAGAGGAGAAAATATTAAAGAATTAGAAGATAGATGGATGGTTCATTAGTGTATATCACATCAACCCATGTGACTCTTCTGTGAGGGACGGACCAATTATCTTTGAGGTGGGTTTGGGGCCTGCACTCTGTCCATGCTCCGTTACTTCTACTTTTTGTCTTTTTGAACTTCTGATACCTGTTCCTTCCTGCACCTCACGATCACACAAAAGCCTTGTTATTATTTTCTAAATATTTATTTTTTTCAACTAATGGCATTTTCTTGAGTATAATTAAAGTATTTCACCATTATTATTTCAATACTTTAATTATTACATTAATAAAACTAATTGTATTTGCATAAAATCTTAAATACATCAATCACACATTATATGGCAATGTATAGCAAATGTATTAGAAACTGTAATCAATGCATTAGAAAATTGTTTTCTATCACTTATTTGTAATAATTATACTTAAGAAATTCATGAGTTTGTGATTAATGGGAGCCTCGTGATGTAGTGGTTATGTATTTGTCCACAATATAAAAGTAAGAGGTAAGCCATTCAGGAACATCAGTTGCTCCACAGGATGTAGAAAAGGTTTTGAAGTCCTGTAAATAGTTACATTCTCTAAACTACATGGGCAGTTCTACCCCATCATGCAGGATCATTGTGAGTTGGCATCTATTTGAGGGCAGTGAGCTGCCTATGTTTGACATTTGGTTTGCCAATATCCCCCTTTTTCATGGATTTAAAAATGAACACATTTCAAATAATCTATCTATTAGATGGATTAATGTGAGCCATGTATAGACTAACATAGATAGTAGCAATTAACAGACAGTTTAATGTTTGAGAAAATGTCTATTCGTCAAAGTGAAATCAGATGTTCGGAGTCTATTTAAAGAAAAAGAACACTATAATGCAGGAAGAAAATTTCAACCTAATTTTCGTTGGGTGCAATTATTTTTTCTTACATCTTATTCTAACAGCAGATCATGATATGAAAAAGGAGAGCATGTGTTTGATGGTTTTCTACTATTGTTATTGACCTCTCTAGCTATGTGCTTGTAGCTTGCAGTGAATGAAAGGTCTGTGGCTCACCAATGGTGTCAGAGAGTTGGTTCATAAGGAAAAATATTGTGTGGCATTCTTGTGTGGACCAGCACATGTAAATAATACACATGTTGTTGTTGTCAGGTACCATTATGTTGGCTCCAATCCATAGCAACCCTGTGCACAGCAGAACATAACACTGCACGGTCATGCAGCAGCGTCACATTGATTTCCGTGACAGAGCCCATTGCTGCAGCCACTCTGTGAGACCCTCTCTTCGTGGCTTCCCCCTTTTTCTCTGCCCCTCGACATTACCAAACTCGATGTCCTTCTCTAAGGACTGGCTTCTCCTCACAATATGTCCAAAGTAGGCAAGACTCTGTCCCCTAAGGAGCACTCTTACCTTACTTTTTCCAACACAGATGGGTTTGTTCTTTTGGCAGTTCGTGGTACTTAGTATTCTTCTGCAGCACACAATTCAAATACATTGATCCTTTGATGATCTTCCTTATTCAATTTACAGCATTCACACGTGTATATTGCAAAAGAGAAGGCCAGGGCTGGGGTCAAGCACCTCAAAGTAGCATCCTTAATTCTTCAGTACTCAGAGGAGGCCTTGTGCAGCATATTTGTCTAATGCAATGCTTCTTGTTTGTTTCTTTTAATTCCTTGACTGCTGCTTCCACGAACACTGATTGTGAATCTAAAAAGAAAATTGATCGATCTTGCTCTCTTGCTTGGCTGAAAATTAGACAGTCCAGTGATGAACAGGGTGAACCAAGACAACAACAACAAAAAACAAACACCAAGACAGGAGTGAAGCATATACTTTGAACCTAGGATCCCTACTCTGAGAAGTGCCCAAAGCCATCATGTAAAAGAGAGTGTGAGGTGGTGAGATGTCATGCCACAGAAATGGTGACAGCAGGCCAGAACCCCAGCAGGAGAGAGTGTGGTGGCAGTCCTGTCAACTCACAGACTGAAAGAGGTTAAGCTTTACCGGCAGAAAGTGGGTCTTGGTCTCTTGCTGGAGAAAAAACTACCCTAGAAGTAGAGCATGCTTGGAAGAGATGACAGGTGACAGAAATGGTGATTGATTATACAGAAGAGATAGCTCTGATGTTACCTTGGTAGTACTGTGAATTCGAAGTTGAAATTCTGCCTATAAAATTAGGAATTCAAATCCACCAGTCACTGCACTGGATAAAGATGAGCTTATGTTTCACATATAGGGTTGCTTTGAGTAGAATTAGACTCGATGGCAGTGCTTAGGTTTAACTTTCTGCCTCATATAAATCAACATTGAGCTACTGACCTTGATTTCCCTCCCTCCCTATGAAATTAGAAGAGGTTAGTGCCCTATTAAACATTAACTTATAGTGTAATAGCAGACTATTTTAATTCTGAAATTTAAGTTTATATTGTATATTTTTAAAACACCCATGACTTCAACACCTACAGAAATGAAGTTTTCTAATTCAAAGTAACAATTATATTATTTTCTATGTGTTCTGCTAAGTTTATCCTACTATAGTATAAACATAAAAAATACTTTTCTTATATTTATAAATATTGTTGGGTGCCCCAAAATCAAGTGAAAATTATGAACAATATCATTCATATCACATGCAAGTAGAATTTTGCTGAAGATATTTTAAAACACTTGTAGAAATGTAGTGAATAAAAGTTCCTAGGAATCCAAAAGATGATTTGGAACTGAGGTTACCTTTCCTGACATGATATGGATGATGTATGTAATCAGAGAACATCAGAAAGATTTGCTTACTTGTGTTTTATTGACTTTATGAAGGCATTTGACAATGTAGATCATAACAAACTATGAATAACCTTTGGAAGGTTGAGAATTCCAGATCGCTAAACTGTGCTTATGTTGAGTCAATACGTAGATCTAGAGGCAGTTTAAGAAAGGTGTATGTCAGGGCTGTATCCATTCACCATATTTATTCAACCTGCTAGAGCAAGAAATAATCTAAAGTTCAATAGTGTGCAAGGAGTAGAGCAGCATCAGTGTTGGCCGAAGGGTCATCACCAACTTATAATATAGAGATAGTGTAGCTTTGCTTCCTGAATGTTCAGGAAGTCAACAGTCACTAAACAAAATGCATTATTACATGAGGCAAATTCCATAGCACATGACCCATTTAAAGTATTAAGGAGCAAAAATGTCACTGTCTGTTCTAAGATGTACTCAACCCAAGTGACAGTGTCTCACTTCCCTTAAATGCATATGAAGCTGGACAACAAATAAGAAGACTTCAGACAAATTGACACATTTCAATTATGACATCGACAGGAATATTGAAACTGCCCTAGGCTGTCAGAAAAACACACAAGTCTGTCTTAGAGGAAGTGTAGCCAGAACACTAGTTAGAACTAGGGTGAGGAGAATGCATCTCACATATTTTGGACTTGTTTCAGAAGAGACCAGTCTTTGGCAAAGGATGTCATGTGTGTTGAATTAGAGGGCATCAAGACTGAAGAAGACCCTCAAAATATGGATTGATAGAGTGGCTGCCAAAATAAACTCAAACTAAGCAATTATGAAGATGATGGACACGGCTGCTATCAGTCATAACTTATACAATGGCAGCTGACACACACACACTCACACACACACATACACTATAGCCCTGGTGTCATCGTGACTACACAATAGGCTGCTAGCTGCACTATTAGCAGTTTGACACCACCAGCTTCTCTTTAAGAGAAAGAGAGGGCTTTCAATTCCTATAAAGAGTTGGTCTCTGAATCTCACAGAGGCAATTCTGCCTTGTCGTTGTGGTAGACATTGATTTGATGGCAGTTTGGTATGGCAGTGAGATCTCATATATTACATATATGTGGATTTAAGTACCTTCACAGTTCTTTTTCACTATAAACCAGTACATATCTATACAACTTTTTAACCAATGCACATAACTGCACAATTATATTGCTATGATGTTTCTCTTTTTATTGTATTACTAAACATAAAATATGCATATTTCAGAAAATTTTATTTGGGGAGGTGTTTAAATAATGGATAACTTTAGGATGTTTCTCTTAAAAATGTTTTTATTTTGGACATGTTCAAGCAATAGATAAATTTAAAGACAATGAGTGTCCAAATGTGTTTCACTCAATTGATTAACTGATGATTTTGTATTTCTTTCAATACAAAATATAAATTCAATTGTCTATAATCTTAATAAGTATGATTACTTGTTCCATTTTTTATACATCCTTCCATTTATTTCTTATGCATCTAGTAATTTCTTCTGTTTTAATGCCAATTTTATTTTACTGGCATATGAACAGACTGGAAATGCTGGATCACATTGCAGTAAACCTTTAAAAAGATTTCCAGACTGTATTCAAAGTAGCTACACCACTTTACACTCACAAACAGTGTCAATGTGGGTTCCAGTTTCAGTTCATCCTTATGACCATTTCTCATTTTTTCCTATTAAACAAGAAATATTTCCTGGTTCTCTTTGATTTACTTTGCTGTCTTCATACCAGTTGTTACCCAATATTTACTTCTTCTCATTGGATGTTTATAATTTAATGAGACATTGCCACCACATTTTGTATATACTCACATATTAGCTGACCCAAATATCACTAAGGCACCTAATTTTACCAAAAAATTGCATTAAAATGTGGTGAAAAATGCAATTTATACCCGAGTATATACAATATTTTTTTCATCATCCAAGCATTTTTCTATCAAATATATTTATATTGACATATACTTCACATTCTTCAATAGTTCAGTCATATCAAAAAGAGTTGTACAATCATCACCACAGTAAGTTCCAGAACTTATTGCACTCTTCTTTTTGTACTCTTTACTACTAATGTCCTGTTACCACCCCACTCCCACATCCCCCAAAGCCATTAATCCATTTACCGTGTCTATAAATTTACCTCTATTGCTTATCATATAATGGAAATCATACACCCCTTAAAAAAAAAAAAGCAAAAGCAAGAAAAAGACAAAACAAAAGGAAAACAAAAACTAGATTTAAAAACTTCAATGGAGAAATCAATAGGCAATGTAAAAAAAAACAACAGAACACATTTAACACAGGTCAACATGGTGATATAATGATAAGTAATTAGATTTTAACCTTATTGGTTCTAGAACAATCCACTTTCTTTTCACTCTGAAAAATATCAAGGTTATTTGTCTATACCTAGGGAGAATTTACAGGAGGCTTAATCTATGTGCATTTTTTTAACCAAAATAACTTTAAATGGGTCAAAAGGGAGATCAAATTACAGTTTTACCTAGTTACATCTGCCATCATTGAGTTTATAATACATTCTGTCTGATAGATATATTATTTATATCTCTTGACTATGGTCAGAGGGGATTCAGCATAGCCTTAGTCTCTGTGGAGACCTTGAAAAAGTGATCTGGGTTTCTATTGTCTTCCAACTGAGTGTTCACAATTTAAGCTCTGACATTTCTTCCTTTTGATTTGGATTTGTTTTGTTATTTGGATTTTATTGGAATCCCTCCTTTGGTCCAAAATCCATTCACTTATCTATGGTATGCATATGTCTCTCGTTCAGTTTAGAGGCCTCATTGTTGCTTAATGATAGAGTACATGGTCAATCATCTCCCAGGGTCAAAAGGTAATTCTATTGATAGTGTCATTTTATATAAAGGACATCAGTTGAACCCTCCAGATATCTTTTTCTATTCATTTTATTTCTGTGTGTTAAGCTAGTTTGGTCACACTATCCTGTTTTGTGTAGATACTTTATTTATTTTTTTTTTTGCATCACTGCCCTGGTGGGAGTAGGAAGCTAAGACTTGCTCCTGGAGAGCTGCTGCTGGATTTGAACCACAAATCCTGTGGACCACAGTCCCACACACAACCACTACACCACCAGGGCTCAGCTGATACTTTAATTTTTTAAAAACTAGATATTTTGATAGAGTAATGAAGCAAATTTAAATGTAATGTTAAATGTATTGTAGCCTCTCATTATCTTTTTGTTAGTGAGTTTACTGGACTATATTCTGTGGAGTCTATTTTTCACCAATTTGATCATTCTGATGCCACTCACAAGAGGATACTGCCTTAGCCATGTGCACAATGAATAGTGATCATGTGTACAGCTTCACTGATTTTAATATTAATTTTTCTGAAAACAATAGTATCTACAGTTCTGAGTGGACATGGGAGAGGGGACAGGGGAAAGGAAGTAGGTGTTAAAAAAACAAGGTCAATGGAACAACAAGTCATCTAAAATTGATGGTGAGAAGGGTATTAGAGGTCTGATAGGGCTTGATCAAGGACAATGTAACCAAGAAGAATTTCTGAAAAACAAATAAAGTTTGAACATGACAAGAGGAAAGGAAATTGAGGAAAAAAAACTAGGAGGCAAAGGGCATTTATAGAGGTCTAAATACACGTTTGTAAATATATTTATATACAATGGGAAATAGATCTATGTACATATATGTATATGTTTAGTATTAAGATAGCAATTGGGCATTGAACTTCTACTCCAGTTTTCTCTCACCACAAGCACACTTTGTTCTATTAACCTGGAATTCTATGATGCTCACCTTCCCAACACGATCACTAAAGACAAACTGAGTGTATAAGCAAATGTGATGAAGAAAGGTGATGGGGCCCAGCTATCAAAAGATATAGCATCTGGAGTCTTAAAAGCTTGAAGATAAACAAGCAACCATCTGACTGAGAAGGAAAAAAGGTCTCCATTGGATGAAGCACACCAGCCTGTATGATCATGAGGTTGTGATAGGATCAGGTGACAGGCATCAAAGACCCAAAAAATCATCTCATTTTGAAAGAGAGGGAATGCAAAATTGAGACCCAAAGTCCATCAGTAGGCAATTGGCCACCCCCTTACAGAAGGGTTGCTGGGAAGAAACTAGCCAGTCAGGGTGCACTATAGCACCCACGAAACCTACAACTTTCCTCCAGTCATCTAATGTTTCCTCTGCCCCACTATCTTTTTAAAGGCTCAGGAAGTTCCACTCACTATACTTTTGGTCGTTATCACCTTTCTTATTTCCAAAGCATATTCAGATTACTAAAGATGACACCCAATTCAAATGCAGTATGTGAGAAAACAGTCTTTGACCTCCTCTGACAAAAAACAAAGAAGAATGAAGCTCAACATTTCATGAGAGAGAAGTGAGGTGTGACTTCCCTCTTCAACTCCACAAATTCGGACTTCAAGTGTCTGCACTAGCCCACTCTAATTTAATTCTGGGTTCAATAGTTCCTTTCAATGGTCACATGGAGCTCACAGACCATACTTATAGTTGGCAGGCTTAGGGCAGGAAAGTAATAGGTTATAATTACATTCAGGAACTCTTAGCATATCATTCTTTGGTCAGGACAGACTCTTCTCAGCCATCCGCACAGACCTCACTCAGTCTCCAGGTCTCGAGGCCTCTTGACCTCTGCCCTGATTGAGCACGTTTTACAAAGCTGTGTCACTCGTTCACTCCCTCACTGCCAGGAGTTGATTTCAACGCACCACAATCTGATGAGGCAGAGCTGAGCTGCCCCTGTGGACTCCTGGGTGGATGCCTTTCCATAAGGGGAGAATCTCATTCTTCCACCTGAAGAGTGTCTGCTTGTGTCACTCTGATAGCCCTGGATAGCCTTGTGTCACACATGGATAGCCCTGTGTTTAGCAGTCCAGCCCTTAACCACTAAGGCCCCTGCCAGTAAGTGCTCAGGACACTCGATCCCTGGTTGGCAAAACTGCCACCCCTCCCCCCAATTAAGTGCTTGGAAGGCACCCCACTTTGCTAGCAAGCTCCTGACAAAAGATGCTAGGTTTTGGCCACACTGTCATCTCTGCTGTCCCAGCTCTCTATCTCTTGGATCAAGGCAGATCAGCCTGGGATTTGAATTCAGGTTTCACTAATCAATCTTTCTTCTTTTTTTTGGTGGGTGGGGGGGGTCGTCACTGCCCTCTGGTGGTGGGAGTAGGAGGCCCAACCTTTGCTCCTGTGGAGCTATTGCTGGATTTGAACCTCCATCCCGGTGGGCGCAGTCCCGCATACAACCTCTATGCCACTGGCGCTCAACCCTCAATCTTTCTTGTGATTGTCATAAGACTCTCCTTTTCTGAGTCTGGATTGGTTCATGTTGAACCTAGACATTAATGTTGACCAATACCCACATTAAAATTCCGTAGACTTTATATGTATGGCTCCATTTCCAGGGTATTCTGGATCCAATTTACCTTATGAACAAGCTATTTTCTTCCTTAGTGACCACAGATATCTCATATTTATGTAGCTGTGGGAGTGGTCACAGTGGGCTGCTCACCCCAAAGCTAGCAACTTTCACACAGCAGCCCCCTGGGGGAGATAGACTAGGCTTCTCCTCCTGTTGGGAGATTTCAGAGGCCTAGAAGAGCTGTCTTAAGTTATTCACCCCACCGTGATCCATAAGATGAACAAATACAAAGAACTACTTGATGAAGAAAGAAAAATCTGGATTTCAAACTTCACTTCATGTCTATAAATATAAACATTTTCAAGTCTAGAGAAATGAAAAAGGGATCGTGATATGAAAAAATAAATATTAAAAAAAACAGTAGTAGCCATTTCTCTATTATCCAGTGCTAGGGATTTTACTCATCACCCTCTTCCTTCCCTGCCGTGGAGGGTGTTTTTGGGTTTCCCAGGCTGGAGATCTTTATGGGAGCAGAAGACCCATCTCTCTCTACCTGAGTGACTGGTAGTTTGGCACTGCAGCACTTGTCATTATCAGGAGCCCCGGAGCAGGCAACCCACTAGGCCACAGGGGACCTTTTATTAATCTTCATGTTCCTGTTCATAGTAGCAACCAGGAATTATCACTTCTATTTCTATTCATAATCCAATAGGTCCTAAGAGTAAATTGCATGATTTGTTGAGTTTAAATTGAGAGTTGCTACTGGAAACTAGGTTCAAGAGCAAGTCCATTCACACTCTGAAAGCTATGCTCATTAGCACCTGTCTCATGGCCTGGGAGTCAGTGATGACTCACAGCGACCCCTGCTGGGTCTCTGAGACTGTCACGCTTAGGGGAGCAAAAGCTAGTCTCTCTCCCAATGAGAAGCGTGGTGGTTTTGAACGCCAACCATGCAGATAGTAAGCCAATTCTTAACCACTGCAACACCAGGGTTCTACCCATAATTAGGATATGTTTAGCCAGCATACACTGGTACATCCTTCCAATTTGCTAAGGTATCGAATTTGATCTTGTAGTAGAGAGTAAACATCTCCTGCCATTAAATTCTTGTTTAGCTCCTTCACATATTTCATACGGCCCGTCTCTTCCCAGGGATCCAGCAACTAATGAAGTATTGACACTTCCAGGAGGGGATCTCACGTTCCTTTACCCTTAAGACCTGCATCTCTTCAGGTCTGCAGTTTGCTTAGTTGCTCCTTGAGTCATACTGACTTTTAAATATGCGGAATGTGCTTTCAGTATAGCAACATTTGTGACATGACTTTTTTTCTAACAATACCCACATTGATGTTTCTATTAAAGTACCTAGGTTATAAAAATATATTAAAATGAATCCTTTCAAAGAATTGTGCGCAATAAGGATTGGTCATTTTTTTTTTTTACAAGACAAAGGGAAAAAAATCTCTGTCAGAGTCATCATCATCTAGATTAACCTATCTTAAAACTCATTTGCTGAGTGACAGATGCTGGATTTTAACAGTATCTCAATTTCATAGGTGAATATATATATATATATATAATTTATTTAGATTACAAATGTCATCTTCTTTGTTGCATATTCAAGTGGTATATTAAGAAGATTTTATCAATGAATTTCTCTAAGCCTCAAAAATCTCTTTTTTAAAGTCTGAGTAATACTCTTTAGTTAGAATATAGCTGATGGCTCTTTCAAAGCCCATGATGAGAAACATGCAATGCCTTGAGTGTACGAAAAGGAACAATTTATTATTTCTTTTTAAAAACTTGGGTTTCAGGCTGTCCTTTTCTCCCTGACAAAAGAAAACAAGGTCATTAAAAAATCTATCCCAATAAAATCTTCACCCACTTGGCTAACAATATTTTCTCATATGCAGGAGGTGATAAACTACAAAATGAACCAGGCTTTGCCAAAGCTACCCACACTGGGTAATGGAGATTGGCTGTACACCGTATTTCTGAGATGTCATAGACAGCTAGGTGACTCTATCTCATTTCATTTTGCTACCATTTGCCTTCTAAATACAAGTGTGGTATTTAAATATCCAGCAAAATATTTTCAGAATTGGTCAGAATTTCTGAACTTCACAGATCGTCACTTCATTTGTTTTGTCCACAGTGTTCAATTTAGTTACTAATTAATGTAAGGATCTATGCTTCACTCTTTACAATGTTCTCCTGTTGAAATAGCCAAAGAATATTTTAGAAGAATCTTTTAAAACATTTAAGAATGAGATAAAGGTAGTTAGACAAAGCTTTGATCTCATCTTTATTTCTGAACTAATCTTTTCTTTTTTTGCTATTGTCCAAATGTGCTTTGATATCAGATATTCTTAAATATGTCTCAGGCTTTGTGAGGCCATTTTATATCACAGTCACTTTCAGATCTTAGATGGAACATTGGCAGGTTGGCAAAATGGATGAAAAGACTAGGAAACCCCCTTCTTTTTGTCAAGGATGATAATTGTATTAAGGAAGGGAATCTGACCTCAAAGTGCCTTTCCAGTTCTAAGAAAAAAAAAAAACAATGAACATATTTTGTGTGTCTGAAGTGGTAATTTTTTAGATGTTATCTTTCTCTCATCTCATTAGCATAGACCCATGTAGAGTCAGTCTTTAAAACTAAATGATCAAAAATGATATTATCCTAATCATTCAAATAACCATGACTTCTAATTAAGACTTGAAGATCTTTAGAATGGCCATATATTTAATTCATTTTGTGTTAGTCTGGGTAGGCTAGAGGAACAAATTTCATAGACATGCATATGGATATCAGGGAAGAGTTTATATACAAAAGGAATGGAACACTGAGAAAGCATCCCAGCCCAGTCCAGTTCAAAGTCATAAGTCTGATATTAGCCCATATGCCCGTCTATAATGTCTCCTTCTGACTCATGACTCAGGTCAGTGGGTGCAGAATACCGGCTCTGGAAGGGTTCTCCCTATGGCTCCTCATTTCCAGGGCTCAGGGTCCATCAACAGCATCCAGTGGTGGCAGAACCAACTCAGCACTAGCAGGGGTCTCCCCATGGCTTCTCCAGCTTCCGAGGTCTGGTTGCATCAGAGCAAAGCCGTGTGACTTCTCCTCCAGCTCCTCCAGCGTCTCGGACACTGCCATCTTGTCTTGTCCGTGACTGATCATCTCTGAGAGTAACTCCCAAGCACTGGGGAAGAGAGCTTCTCGTCTTCACGAGGAACTATCACAAGATTTCCCACGGTAACAAGAGAAAGTCGTGCCCACAGGGAGGCCTCCTTGTCTACTCAATGTCTATCTCCAGATTAACATGGCTAGACTCCACACCTGCATCTCAATCATGAAATGAACATAACCACAAAGCCACCACACCTTTCTTTCTTTAGGCAAATGCAGTCATGACCACTTTTGTTGTCCTTTTTATTTTCACGGCTATTGAGTCTTTCCCAGCTCACAGGGACTCTAAGACCACTGCTCACAGCTCTAAAGTTAAATGAAAATCCCTGCTGGTCCGGTGGCTGTGGGCCCTTGGGCAGAGGAGAAGTCGGTGGTTTAAACCCACTAGCCTCTTCTGAGAAGGAAAATGAGACTGTCTGTTCCTGAATAAACAAAAGCCCTGGAAACCCTGGGAGGCATTTCTGCCCTGTCCCTTGGGTCCCTGTGAGTTGCCTTCGACTTGGCAGCCATGGATTTGGATGCTAAGCAAGGTTTCTGATAAAATACAGGGATATGAGAGGTGACGGTGGGAACTGGGTCTTTTTAATCATAGACTCTGCCTTACTACTTTCACTCAATTCCAAAGAGCCAATAATCAATGTTACTGTAGGTCTATTTTGGACAACGATGCTCAGCCCTGGGATACAGAGAAGCATGACACAGAGTCTCCCTCCATCTTCAAGTTACCACATGGCAGAAGAGGAGGGAGACTCTGGTTAGGGAGACGTGGGCTGGATTAAGGACAGGATGAGATGAGGTCGAGCAAACTGATGTTCAGGTGGCCCCTATATCCACAGACAATTTTTCACAGGTTGACTTTGAGCTGATGACTCTAAGAGGTATGAATGGCTCAGGTGTTGGGATGCTTAGTGTATAGTTGAAGGGCTGAGTCCTCTCAAAGGTGTGTCAGAAGAAAGGCCTCGTGAGCTCCTTTTGGAAAATAACCCACGAGAAACCCAGTAACATATTTTATGGGATCATGGGTTGAAATTGACTCAACAGTGACTGGTTAAGAGGACATGTGAGATAAACATGACCATCACGAAGAGGCTATTAAATAAAAAAGAAAAACAGGAGGTGAAAGGGCTTGTGTAAGGACATAGAAGTTGAAACAAAGACAAAGTACATTTGAAGTCCAGGAAATCAAGGAGACAGACTACTAGGCTAAGACATGGTAAGGACCTCAAGCCTAGGGAGAGAGAGTAAGCAACTAGGAATATTTCATTAAATGTGGCATTAATCAAAACCAAATGCTACTGTAGTGATATTAGTAAAGTAAGAGGAATCAGGAATGTGTCCAGTCATTTGTTTGAACATTGGACCCGTCACTGCAAAGGGGAACAAGGAGAGGAAGATCAGGGTCAGAGCCTGCTCAACTCCTATTTGGTCTTGGTTTGTCTGTGATAACTTGGTGATGAGTATCTTGTGAGAATAGGTTGCTAGTATGATTGAAGATAGCAGAATATTGGGTATACAGGTGTGGAGTTCAAGGAACTGAAAGGTAAATTTTGAAGAAATATTAAATGTATATACCTTAAAATAGTTTTTACCAATTTATTCTTATGGTTTTAAGCCAACAGTGCTTTCCAGGTTTAGTTTCTGGTCATGTTACCTCTGAAAAGCTCTCATTCAAAAGTTTTCAAGGAAAATTTTCCTTTTCCTTTAATTAGATTTTGCCTCACATAGATGTAGACTCATTTCACATATACTCAAATGTGACCAATTATTCTGTTTTAACAGGACCTTGGTGCCACGATGAATTAGAATCAACTTGGTGAGGGTTGGTAGGTTCTGATTTTAGAACTAATGTTACAGATCTCAAACCCCTCAGTTTCAGGCAGTAGTCAGCAATATGATATTTTGAATTTACATTAAGCAAAGGAAAGACTTTCTATGACAGAAAGAAGAGAGACTTTTCACTCCCATGGTTGCCTGAAAAGCACCCAGGGAAAAGGGGTAACAGAACCCTGGAATTTAGAAGCCATCCTAGAAAGAGAAAGTTCCCTACAACTATGAACATTTAAACATCCACTCTGCCCTCTGAGGTTGCTGTGAATTGAAATTGACTCATTTGCAGTGAGATTGGACATCTGGGTTTACCTGCTTGATTCATATTCTCTCTCTCTCCCCACTCAATTTTCTCTCTTTCAAGACTCTAGTATGAGTTTGAGTCTGTGATCTATTATGTTTATCTTAAAATGGATCCTTAAGAGAGGATTATGGGAAAATGCCAGGGAACCTTCAGAAAAAAAAGATGGATACAATTAACTTATGGGTTATAATATGAATTGCAAGAATCCCCAATAAAGTAATACTTTAATACTTATAATTTTAAAGATAACACTATTTAACTTAAATTAAAAGGTAGTCTTCACAAAATCAGTCTTTTTTTGCTATGTCTAGTTTGTCTCACTATCTGCTAACTCTCATGAGCTTTTATGTCTCTATTTGCTTTGTTTTCCCTCTTTGAACTCAGGGAAGGGCTTTTTGGGTTGATTCAAGAAAATATATCAAACAGTTGGGGGGAAGCGATATATGTAAAAGAGGATATATATGTGAATTAAATTTTAGTGCTTCTCCAACACACAGACCACAAGTAGTTGGCATTATAGAGCATAAATGTGTTTTTCACAGTTTAATATAGATGCTTGCATTATGGGCACCAATGTTACAGGAAGGCTTTCTCTCAATTGGCACTAGGGAAAGGGCCCTGTTTTAGTCTCTGTAGCCTTTCTCCTTCTCTGATCCATGACAATCTTCCAGTTGTCCCTACCTTCACCTTTTCACTTGTCTTTGTATGTCTACTGCTCCTTATAGCTCAGAAGTGATTGTGTTTATGACACATTGTTGACAGGCACATTATTGACAGATCTAAACCAAACTCATTGCCATTGGTTGATTCCAACTCAGGGTGACCTTGTAAGTCAGGTAAGAACTGGCCCTGTCACTTTTCAAGACTACATCTCTTTAGAAAGCCTCTTTTTATTCCTAAGAAGCAACTGATGGATTTGAACTGCTGAATTTGTGGTTAGCAGTCCAATGTGTTAGCCACTATGTCATTAGGACTTCTTTCTTGACAGAGAAGGTCTCCTTGGTATAATTGCAAATATATATATATATATATATATATATATATTTCAATTAGAATTATATTTACAAGTCTAAGTTAAAAAGGAACCCTGGTGACATAATGGGCTACCAATCTTGGTCAGCAGTTTGAAACCATCAGACAATCCAAACTACCAGCTGATCCCTGGGACAAAGATGAGATTTTCTACATCTGTAGAGTTACACACTAGAAAATTAAAGGGGAATATTTACTCTGCCCTATAAGGTAATTATGAGTCACACTTGATAATGAGTGATAATGCACTCTTTCTTCCTTCTTTCTTTCAAAAGCATTAAAATTCCTGGAATACTGCTTTGGGGATTCAAGCCATAGCCATTAGAAAATAATAAAAAATGCAAAAAATCGTGTATATTATTAAATTTGCCACCAACTTTTTCCTTATTTATCTTTTACATGGAAATCACTAAGGGAGTAGCAGAGATATGTAATTAATTTTTATTTTCTGATGTTAAACATTTGGGGGGGCATCACTGCCCTCTGGTGGGAGTGGGAGCTACCCAGTCGTGCTGCTGCTGGATTTGAACCACCAAGCCCGTGGGCCTCAGTCCCACACTCAACCACTATGCCACCGGGGCTCAGCCCCAAACATTTTTAACTGATCTAAAGTTACTGAAAAAACAAGAAAATTATAATAATCTAATTGCTGAATTAGTCATATAAAGTAAGACACTAGTTAGTAATAAAATAATCTACCAATACGGGAACTGATTATAAGGATCTATACATAATCTCCTCCCTGTGGTACAGACAACAGGGAAAGGGTGAAGGGAGACATCGGACAATGTTTGACAAGACAAAATTATAATAGTTTATAAATTATTCAGGGGTCATGAGGAAGGGGGGAGCTGAGAGAAGGTGGGAAAAGGAGGAGCCAATACCAGGGCTTGAGTGAAAAGAGAATGTCTTGAGAATGATGATGGCATAAAAGATACAAACATGCTTTGTATAAAATGGATGTATGGATGGATTGTTAAGATTTTTATAAGCCCCCAATAAAATGATTTGTAAAATCTACCAATAGTAATGAGTTCTAGGGTGCACATATAGCTATCACAGTCTGTAGGAAAAAAAGAGTCGAGGATCAAAATACATATGGAAATAACTAGTTCAATTGACTAATAGACCACATAACTATCCATCTTCAAAACTCTGACACCAGAAAATCTGAAGGATACTGAGCAACCACGGCCAACTTCTCTTACAAGGATAGCATTAGAAGTTTCTGAAATGTGTGGGAGACTAGAACCTAAACTCAGAAATGAGGCAACATTTACTGGTCAGAGAGAGATTATTGGAACAATTGACGTTTTGGCATTACTTTCTTATCAGAAATGAGGAAAACCTACACACACACACACACACACACACGTTAATGTGTTTGTTTTCGATAGCATACAATTTAGTATAATAGAAAACACCACATTGAATCAACATTTCCATTTTCATTTTTTAGTCCTTTAAAAGGCATATACTATTCTAAGTATGTGAAGTGCATGAGTTTAAAAATAAAGAATTGATTCTCATCAGGAGATCAGGATGGAATTCACAAAGTAAGTGACAAGTAAGTTGAACTTTAAGTATCTTAGTCAGCAGACTGTTGCTTAGTTATTGTGAGATCTGAAAGTGATAACTTCTAGGCAGGCTGAGAAAAGAGACAGAATACTGAATTTGTTTGTAAGAAACCTTGAGACTGAACTCTGGTGGTATAGTGGTTGTGTGTGGGACTGCAGCCCACAGGGTTGACTGTTCAAATCCAGCAGCAACTCTCCAGGAGCAAGACTGGGCCTCCTATTCCCACTAGGGCAGTGATGCCACACACAAAAAAATCAAAGAAAACTCAAGTAAGCATTTGTCTATGAAAGTTAATGCTTAAATTGATATAGCCATATATCCATCTTTCTTTCACCTAGACTCTAATGTACAAAAAAATTAAAAATGTGAAATAATAGAAAGTGAAGAACCTATATAATGCAAAAAAATATGATACAATTTATTTGAATATTTAACTTAGAACTAAGAGTTTGGTAAGTAAGATATATACATACATGTATATATAATGAGCTCTATGGTGCTTATGTAATCAACTCATCATATCTGTTTATTGAGCATGTCCTATATGTCAGAAGTCACTAGTTTGCAAATTGGAGATGTTGTAATGAGAAATATATCTAGAAGTCTATCATTCTTAAAATTAGATAGCAAATTGAAATGAATATTAAATAAATATATTTGGAACCAAAAATGCAGATGATGATTAAGGTCATGAAAGTAGAAGAGTCATACAATAAAGTGAGGAAAAGAAAAAGGGTTATTTCTATAGGATATGATCTGAAAGGAACTTTTCTATGAGGTGGTGGTATATGTTGAATGTGATTATATATATATATATATATCATTAAGTATTTGGTGATGATTTCTTTTTTTGGTTGGGGGGCATCACTGCTATCCAGTGGTGGGAGTAGGAGGCCCAGCCCCACTGCTGGAATTGAGCCTCCGTCCCAGTGGGTGGCAGTCCCGTGCACAACTACTCCGCCACCGGGGCTCAGCCTTTAGTGATGATTTCTTAATTGGGTTTTATTTATTTGGCAATGACATTAGTGATATTAGTATGAGGACATACTGGATTAAGATGGGCTGTAATCTAATATTATACTTGTCCTTGTAAAAAGAGAAAAGTCAGGGCCACACAGAAGGAAAAGATCATCATGGGAAGGTGGAATAGAGATTGGAGCTATACTGCCACATGCTAAGGAAGACCTGGGACTACCACAAGCTGAAATACAAACAATAATGTTTTATTTGATCTGCTTGCTGATGTAGAATTCCACTTCAAGCTTCTGGAAATTTGAGAAAATAAAATTCTGTTCTTTTAAGTCATATGCTTTGTCATATTGCTACAATTGTCCCAGAAAATGAATACAGGTGGCATTTAAAATTTCCTGAATTTATTGGGTTCACTGACAATAATGAAATGTCAATTAGTCCAGAGTATCTCTTTAAGTTAAATAACATTAGAAGAAAAGAGTACCAAGTAATATGATGGATATTGCCATCAATAGAACAGTAGCAGAAGTTGCAAATGCATCTTCCAGGATGGATAGCTATCATGGAAAGCTATTTATTTCTTGGCTAAAACACTTTCTTTTTATGTTTTTCCTTTTATACCTCATGCGGTTTAATTTTTTTCAAGACTATGTTGAAATATATATTGAAATATAAATATATGTGGACATTATGCAGGGGTATGTATGTGCATGTTGTTTTTCAGAAGCCTGTGCTCAGGGGAGGGAGGCAGAGCTGAAGGATATAAAGCCAAGATGATCTCTTTTCTTTTATTTAATGATGGAGATCAAGCAGTGCTGGCAGTAAGCTTTTGCAAAGACAAATTTTCCCTGTGTCTGGGAGTTTTTACATGCGCCCCCTCTATGCACACATGCACTTGTGGCATCATCCACAGTTCTTCTTTATGTAAGTTCACTTCAAGAGGACAAAGTGGGATGCCCCAGCTCCTTCTGAAGAGCATGGGCACATTGCTCAGCTGCCTTCCTCTGTGTAGTATATCATTTCAGGATTTCTAAATATCGCTGAGACCTAGGGATATACTCTCGTCTTCAGTAGGGGATAAATTGTTTCTTGTGGATGACTTGTCTTAACAACTGTATTCAGATACTTTTCTGACTGTTTTGACAACATTCACTCTGAAAACTTCCATTAGAAGGTGAAAGAGTATAGACTTGTAGCCAGAGGTCTTGGGTTATTTCAGGGATGGGCTATTTCATAAATTAGGTTAATAGGTATTTAATTTTCAGAGCCATTGTTTAAAAGCACAAAAACTTCTCACTGTCCTTGAATCTATTCCCACTTATAGCAAGCATCCCTGTAGGAAGCCTGCCCTGTAGGTATCCGAGACCATAAACCTTTATGGGGAGCAGAACATCTTCTCTTTCCCTTGAGGGACAACTGATGATTTCAAACTTCGAATCTGACAATTAGTATCATGACTCAACTCCAGTCAATTGATATTCAGTTCTGCTTCATTTTGTGTCATTAAATCACTATGTGTATCATTATTTGTAAAATGTTCGTTTAAAACAGTTAGTATAGAGTGTGCATTAAAGGGAATATATCAATTAAACTGGAATCTGGAGTCAAAGGGCAGTTGAAGCAGTGTAGTTAGATGGAACCTATACTGTACACCTGGTCTATGGCAGATGAAATAGACAAGAAGGGATCATTTGTAGTAAAAGTTTCTGAGCAATCAGAAGGGAAACAACAAATAATGTGCATCTTGTCTGTGGTGGGTGTGGTGCCCAGATTGCATTGCACATGTATGCGAATTGAATTTTAGACCTAAAGCATCTGAGTGGATAGTGAAGTCATTTGCCGAGATCAGAGATACAGACAGAAAAGAAAAAGAAAAGGTGCAGACCATGAAAGGTTCAAATATTACTGCCCCAATTTTTTAAGTATCATGTCACTTTCTCCCCATATTTAGCTTCTCTAATCCTCCTCATTTTGATTATCTCCATCATTGATGCAGATTGCCCCAAGATATTTTTTGTTATAAAAATGAACATTGATTAGTTTCCATTTTGAGAATGGATAATAAGTGAATGAGGCACTTGTGGTTCAACTCCCTCTGCCTCACAGACACAGCTTCAAGAGACAGCACCGTATGTGTCTTAATTCATATGAAACTTAAAGATGATGGTTTCAGAGGCTGAATTAGAAATAGTAATGGGACCACACTGACAACTTTCCTGGATCTTTCTTGCATACACCACTGTCTCCTAGTTTACAATGCTCAGCAATCACTTCAAGAAAGGAAGGAAGTTTAAAATCAGCTCATGTGATGCTCCCCGCAGGGTTTTCTGCTCCATTCACTGTGCTGAAACCTTTCTGCACACCCCTGTCCCACCACAGCACACCGATAATTGCAATACTAAATTGTCATTGTGTATTTTCTTATGGCTTTTTAACCTTGGGAAGTGATAATAAAACCATTTTAGAGGATGCACTTCATTTGGGTGGTGTACACTGCAAAATATTTGCAAGGCTTAATTCACCTTCATTTCTGTTACATTACATTCTGTTCTCTTTTTTTAAATCAATGCCACATAAACTAATCTGTATTGGTTTTAGAAGAAGGTTTGAAGCATCTTTGCTACCACTTCTTTAATGAAGAATCAAAAATTAGTTTAAAAAACACACAGATGGTAAATATTATTCACCAGGGTCAATTTAGAGTTTAGGATGCTAGGTTGAAAAAGAAAATGAGCAATTTACCAGTGAGTAATAAACTATAGAGAAGTGAATATGTGTGTTTACTAGGTAAATAAAAAAAAAACTGAAAATGAATCAGAAAGAGAAGTTATCCTTGACTGCACTTGGTTTAAGTATGTTGCTATTGTTTTTTTAGCTGTTTGGGGCCATCCAGTTAGTTTGGGTTCAATGTGTACAGCAAGATAAGCATTGCTCAGTCTTGTGCCTGCGTCACAATTGTGGCTAACTTTCAGACCATTCTTGAGAGCCATTCTATAAATCTAACTGGTGGGGGTCTTCCCCTTTTTCAATGATCTTCCCTTACCAAGTTTGCTGTCCTTCAGTAGAGGTGAGCAAACTTTAAAGACAGACACAACAGATTTTTGCTCGGTATGATTTGACATGAGTGGTTCAGCCTGGCAGTAGGGATGGAGAAGATCTAGAGTAGATTGCGCATGAAAACAGAGAGTGAAAACAAGGCTCAAAAGATTCCCGGGACAGTATAGGTGGTATATATCAGGAAGCCTCATGCAGACACACTGAACTAGGCTTTATCATATCACATGAACCTGCTAATAAACTCCAAAATATTTTCGTGCTATGATATTTGTATTTTTTAAGTATTGTGAGTTTTTTTTCCACTCTTACATTTATGTATTACCTTAAGAAAGACTCAAAATTATTTTGAAGCTTTAATTTTGATTCAATTAACTATAAATGCAGCTTCTGCAAAAAGAGGAAGCAGGAAACTTAGGAATTTTATTCCCACTTTGTAGACATCCATTTTAAATTGCCATATTCATTGTAAAGTATTATGTTAAAACATTGTCTGTGGACAGTACACTAGCAGTATTCTGTTTCCTTATCTGCAAACTATAGGATTTGGAGTAGAATATCTATGAGGAATTTTCAGTAACAGAAGGATTTTATGTGTGGTCTGTGAACAATAGCATTCTATTCATCCTGCAAGGTCATATATTTCATGATTCCTTTGATAATCAATCAATACTGTTTTTTTTCTCTTTCTTAACTTTTTATTGCACTTTCAGCATTAACCATAAACCAAAACAAAAAGCACTGTCATCAAGTAGGCAACTAACAGCAATCTTACAGGAAAGGATAGAACTTCCCGTACGGTTTCTGAGACTGGAACTCTTTACAGGAGTAGAGGCACGCAGAGCTCCAGTTCGCCTTGAACTCCTGCATTTGCGGTTAGCCACGCAAATGTAACCACTGGGCCATAACTGCTGCAGTCTGAGCTTTTGAAATAACACACATTCTGTAATTTCACTTGCAATAGCTTTGCCTAACTGAAAAAATAACTGTATATTGTATATAGGTATATACTTGCACATACATATATACATACAATGGGGTGCCCAAAAAATCTGAAACTATTTTTCACATTTATGTATTTATATACAAAACAACCTTTTATTTATATACAAACAACCTTTCGAAATACTTTCCATCATACTTAATACATTTGTCAAAGCTGGGATTCCATTCTTGGAAACATTTTTCCAACTCATCTGTCTGGATGGCTGACAGCATCTCCTTGTTTTTCCCTCCACCTCTGCTCCCTCTGCATTCGTGCAAACAAAAAGAAACCACACAGAGAGAGGTCCCATGAGTGAGGTGCATGGGGCAAGAGAGACATGCTGGTTTTCGTTAAACCAGCGCACTGAGTTGGTTGATAGCAGATGTGTTGCCAAGGGGATAAAAATAGTTTCCTTCTGCCACAAGGCAGGCCCTGTATTGTCGCACCCTGTCAGGCAACCTTTTCAGAACCTCTAAATACAAAGTCCGATTCACTGTCCTTCCTGTTGGAAGAAACTTCATCAGCATTATGATTCAACATCAATATTTGACATCAATTTACAATTGGCCTCTTTTGGTATGAGAAAACCACTTGTACGCTTGCGCTTTTCCCATAGCATTGTCCTTACTTGTAAGTCGTGTTCAACACCACAACCGTTTCTGCTGCGTTTTTCCCCGAGGGGAAACAAAACTTCACAGCTGCAGGCTGTTCTCTCAAATCGGCCATCGCACAAACAGGTCTGAGCAAAACTGCGTCCAGGAAACAACTGGGACCAGAGCGAACCTTCCCTGCCACACTGCTGGCCCTGAGCGAGTTCCTACCTATGACAGATCCCATCCAGCCAGCGCAGTTCCGTGTTTATTGTTAGCTTTGTTTTGCTTTGTTTTCTTTGGAGCGGGCAGGCCCTGGAGCTCCAGTTTCAAGACCGGAGGTTTGCACAGGTTCTTCTCAGTTGCCATCATCATACCCTTCCTGCAAAATCTCTTCTTTCATTGCTTTGCCCTTTTCCTCTTAGCGCCCTTCTTTGCCGAATCTGTGTTCTGATGGAACGCTATAGTTTTTTTGTTTACCCATTTTATTTGATGTATTCCAACCCACAAAATGAGTTGCACAATGTACAGATAACTTTTGAAAAGCCTAATTTGCGTGAGCCTTGAGCTCATAATCCTGGTATTAAACTTCACCTTGATTTTTTTTTCCCCTTAATGGTCTTTATCTCCCTAGACTGTGACTGGTTCCCAAGGCTGTTGCTTTTTTTTTTTTTTTTTTTCATATTTCCGTCTTCTTTGACAGCCAAGGTTATTTTTTGTCACTTACTTGTCATTTTTTCTTTGTTACTGTCATCTGTCTGCTGGAGAACTAATGATGTGTCCTTAACTCCATCACCCTTTTCTCTCGTGTCCTACCCTATGGGAGAAGGTGAGAGAATTATCCTAGATCGATGGTCATAAGAACTAAAAATAGGCATGTATTGCACTTTTTTGATACATTTGTATGTTTTCTTAAGTGGATATAAAATTTAATATCATGCATGCCTACAAATATAAATTAGTTTTGAATTTTAAGAAAAGTGACACTGAAGTATTTTACAGTATCTTCAATAAGCTTATATGGACATGTCCTCAGCCACTTAGATTCATGGCAATTATATATTTCATGCGTGATACTCATATGAATACTAAACAATTGAAGTACAAAACTAATATTATTACTGAAAGATGAACTTGACTTTCTTAGGTAGAGAGAGCGAAGGAGCTAGATGAGTAATGCGGTGATAACAACGGATGCAAACATGACAATGATTGCACGGACAGTGCATGTGGCAGTCATATGCTTATGTTAATTTTATGATTGAGGTGTAGGGGTGGAGTCTAGCCTGCTATTCTGGAGGTAGACATTGAATAGCCAATGAGGCCTCTCTGTGGGCATGGTTTTCTCCTGAGACTTCTGGGAAATCTTGTGATATTTCCCTCGTGAAGATGAGAACTTATATCCCCAGTTGTGGGGAGTTAGTCTCAGAGACGATGAATCACGGACAAGACAAGATGGCAGTGTCTGAGGAGCCAGAGAAGCCACACGTCTTTCCCCTGATGGAACCAGCCCTCTGAAGCTGGAAAGGCCATGTGGAGACTCCTGCCAGCGATGAGTTGCTTCTGCTACCACTGGATGCTGTTGATGAACCCTGAGCCCTGGAAGTGAGGAGCCATGTAGAGACCCCTGTCAGTGCGGGGATTCTGCCCCCACTGACCTATGACTTCGTGATTCGGAAGGAAACATTATAGACTGGTATCGGGCATATGGGCTAATATCAGACTTATGAGTTTGAACTGGACTGGGTTGGGATGCTTTCTCAGTGTCCCATTCCTTTTGTATATAAACCATTCCCTTATGTCCATATGCGTGTCTATAAATTTGTTCCTCTAGTCTACCCAGACTAACACAGTGCAGGACTGGCATGATGGCCACAGCAACAGTCAAGACAGCCATGTGAGAGTGTAACTCTTGAAATATCATTTGGTATATTAAAAAATTGTATAAGGGGAATGCTTCCATGCATGTGGATAATTGAAAAGAATTGAACTTTGTGCAGTTAAAATCTGCATGAAAAATACTAGACCTAATGGAAACTTTCTATGACTAAAAGCGTAACAGGCTATTCTTTAGCTAGAGTATGTGATTATAGAGCGAACCAGTGAAAAATCACACTAAAATGACAACAAATCTAATCTGAATCACAATTCTGAATACAGAAGAATATGTCACATGACCATTTCTTTTTCATCTAATACCTTTGACCAAACTCAGCAATGTATTATTTATCATCTAGGTATATATTTTCACTGTTGAAAGGAATAGCATTTTAAAAACATTTAAAGCAAATATATAGTAACAACTGTAGGCACAGGGTTTAGTGTTAATACATTCAAAGCTATATATAAAAATAAGACACATAAGCATCTTTCATGACCACATAAATATGACTCATATTTTTACAAATGTGTCAAGGTTGATTGTTATTCAATAAGATCCATCATACTGCATGACGTTAATGAATACCACTTACCATTATAATCTTCAAAGCATATACACAGCTTTTATAATGTTCTACCTTTCATATGTTGATACGCTAAAATTTTATCCTTTAGCAAAAGCTTTGTCTACCATTAATGGAAACTTGTAATCCTCCTTACCGAACTTGGTCCTTAACCATCTCTTAAGTGTCATCCAGTGAGGAGTAACCCACAAGGACACTGTCCACAGCAGAGCGCACCCTGTCTGCTCCTACTCCAACCGCACAATGATTCCCAGGCCTGCCCAATACTTGGAGTCAAGGTGTCAATCTGTCTAACTGAGTGACTCTCGCTCCTTCACTGCCCCCCACTTTGCCAAGAATGATGTTCTTCCCTAGGGGCACACAAGACATATCCTCGCCATCCTTGCCTCCAGCTAGCACTTTGGCGGTACCTCTTCCAAAGACAGGTCAGGGTTTCCTCTAGCAGGTTCTGGCACTTTGAGCATTCTTCTCAGCACGACAATTCAAAGACATCAACTCGTTTTAATCTTCTTTATGCACAATATCCACATATTTTCTTGGCCATCACTCAGCTTCTGGAGTTGCAATATTAAGTTGCATATATATGAGTTCTTCCAGAGAATTGAGTCATTTCCAAACAACTGAAAGGACAATTTCTCTAGTGTCGCATTCCTTTAGCATTCTCTCTGGAGAAAGCCATGCCCATACAGTGGCCTCATTGGCTATATTCAGATTAACAGACTAGACTCTACTCCTATATCCCAAGCATGGAATTGGCATCAATTACATGATCGCCACAGGCATTGACCTTGTGGTTAGCAAGGTCACTCACTGACTGGGCCACCATGCCTTCTTAAACAGGGTGGAATCTTTGACAATAGTAAAATTTCCAATTTTTAAATATTAAAAACATAATTATAAGACCAGATTTAGTAAAAGCACTATGTGAATATTGAAAAAAACTTTCATATCTCTCTGTCAAAGGATTATATAAAAATTTCTAACAGTTGGATAAAGTGATATTTGGGTATCTAAAATACTATGAATATTATATTTCTATAAACTAGAATTATATGGCAATTAACTATACTAACATAAGTGTAATATATTTTATACTTATTATTTACTTAATAAAAGTAGAATGTGTAGAAATATGTAGATAACAATTAAGGAATCATAATATTGTCTTATTCAAAAGGCTGCAGAAATCTGAAGACAATAATTAAAATGTCAAAAAATTAAAATGTCAGAATATTTAGATTATTCTTGTTCTAATATTTTTTAAAATTTTCACTAATAATATCTTTTTTGTATTTCTTTCCTTACCTGAATAGTAAATTTTTTAGATTAAGGAACTGTTGAATTTCAACTCTAGTACATTCTCCCTTTCCTGCCCAGCCCCCAGAAAATGGAATGTGTGAATCACAATAAAAAGAAAAGATACAAATTAAGACTAACACTGTGACTTAAGGGTTCTGTCTATGACTTAAATACCACAAGTGGTATAGTCCTTAATGATGCTGATTTTTGTAGTAGTCTCCAATCTGTAAAAAAGTTGAAATTTCATCTCGGCCATGCAAGTAGGAAACTCACAGAACAATCCTTAGTTTTTTAGGGATGTCCCTGGAATTGCATGATGTCTGGGACCTCTGGTTCCCACCCAGCAAATTTCAGCGGCACTCCTTCTATCAATGTGACAATTAAAGACACACTCACAAATTTAGAAAAGATCCCAGATGGAAGAGACTTAGATCTATTTTGCCTCTGCCTCCCATTGTATCAGTTGAATTGTTGAATGTGCCTGATATCAGTTCACACCTCTCTCCAAAGTTTTGGTGGTGTTTACTGAGACTATTAAGACGGTTTTAAGTCCCTGTGTTTTAAAGGTGGTACTCTAAATATTCTATAATTAATCATCTGTCAGAGCATTTAAAATGATATCTAACAAATAATTGTAGGATTTTCAGTGAGTAGTATAGGTTATAGGAGGCTCTCCTATCTTTTCTCCCTATATTTTAATTATGTAAGCTTTAAAGATTTTCAATGTTTTCTCTATAAAAATGGAAAAAAGAGTCAGTGTAATCTTTACAGGATATATTATGAGGTACTTCAATAGAGGCTTATCATGAGATTGACATGTGACATTAAATCAAAGTTGTGCTTCTAGGGGTTTACTGAATAGTGTCAGTTGAGAAAAGAGTGAGAGATCATCAATAATTTAGCCATATAGTTCTATAACTCAAAGTCTGGCCAGTTTATAAACAGAGTGGTTTCCCAGTGTCTTTTAGAACAAAGAACAAATAAAATTTTGGTACTTATTTGTAATATAGAGATTTATTTTCCTATTGAGGTTTTACAATAGTAGGTTGTATGTTAACATTAAACATATGATTTCTAACCCTTTGTCTAAAATTAAAACAAATAATGTGTAGTGACTCAGTAGTCTTCCTTGAGTATTCATCCTGCCATGATTATCATGCTGATCTGTGAATGGAGCACAACTATTCAAAGGAACTTCCGTGATGTCAACTTGGTCAGTAAAATAGTTCATCATGTACTATATAAATAAGGTAGTCTATCTCCCTCAAGCATCTTTAACATATGTATTTCAAGTATTTTATTGTAAGTTTGGTGAAAGTTGTTGACATAGTATATTATTATTTCTGTTTAATAATTTCCACATGTATTACTCAGTGGACATTGGTTACATTTTACAGATTAAATCCCAGTTCTTATTATTTCCATTCTAGCCATTCTATTTCCTTTATTTTGTTTCCATGTCCACCCTCACTTCACACCCTCACCTCTCACCACTACACATATATGAACCTTTTCTTAGGATATTGATCATTAGATCACAATGGGCTAATAAAAGACAATCTTAAGGAAAGATCATGTGCTCCAGTGTGATGATCAATAAGATTCTATACCATAATTTGACAAGGAGTTTTTGAAAGGAAGATGAAGGCAGATGAAAACAAACAGAAAGCACAGATCCAGGAATGGGTTTTGGGTTCACACTAAATATTATCGCCAATCCAAGAGTCTTTAGTTCTTACATCACGGCGTTGCCTGATACTCACCCCCAGGAAGGGAACACGGAAGATATGGGTGTTATAACAAAATGTGGGGAAGAGTTTAGATAGTGCCCAGCTTTCAGGGAAAATAGGACCTGGGTTTTGAAGCCATGGCTCCAAAGAAGCAGTCATCTGAGTGAGATGCCAACAAAGTGCACGTGGCAGAAGCACAGCACAGTCACAGGTCTCCTGAGGATTAGAATCACATGATCCAAAGTGGAAAGAGGCATTAGTGTCAGAGACTAATTTTGAGAATCTATGTGGCATAATGCGATGGATAACAGAGGGTGTAGAAGGTACATTTCTGGGCACTACATAGTAAACAAGCTTCTGGGGTGCTCTCTCTATCCATAGCTGGGGGACGGGAGAAAGTAGTTACTTAACAGAGTCCATTGCGGAGATGAGTCCAGAAGATCAATGGACTAAACTTACTGGAACATTAAAGTTTTGCCAGCCGATCCTCTCGCTGATGCACACTGGACCCGATTTGGTTTTTTAACGATTTCTGTATTTTTGTTCTCTTTTTTTGTGTGTTCAAATATCAGCATACATCTCAGAAATGTTATGGTATACCATTGGATGTCACCCAATTGAAGCTGTGTTAATTGTTTTTCCTGTTTCTCAATATGTGTAGCCTCGGTTTGATGAACCTATAGGGACAGCATTAGAGGAAGGGTCTGGAAGGGGGTGGATACAGTGGCAGTGGAGGTGGAGTAAAAGGGAGACGATGTCCAGGAGATCATGTTTAAAAGGAATGTTTAGAAATGGATTGTGTTAGCAATTGTACACCTATGCTGAGTATGATGGAACTGTGGGGTAGTAATATACATATAAATATATTATATATAATTCCAATTAATAGTACATTTAAATGCTTATTTTAGTAGACAGTAGTAACACAATGCTCATGAGTAGTATATTTTTAAATTTTATTTTAAGAGCTAGTCTGTTATTTATTTGAAAAGTAACCTCTTAGAATACATTGTTAAAAATGTAAGAGGTATCTCAAAACATTATTTGAGGTTTCTGCAGTTCTCTGGGAGTCCAGTGCGTCTAGATATTTTTAATTGGCATTTTGAGTTTTGCCTTACAATTTTCTTACATTCTGTGTGGAAACCTCAGTGGTGTACCCTGTCAGAAGTTCTGGTCCTAGTAGCCTGGTACTGCCTAGATTTTGTGATTTCTGTGAGCAATTAGTCATATGGACTGTTTTCTTCTTTGAATCTCTGGTTTTGTCCTTTATTTTTGCTTCAGTAAAGTAGAGGGTAAAAGTTGCACATTAGATGGCTTAGTGTGAGCTTTTAAGACCCGAGATGCTGTTTATCAAGGATCTGCATCATAAGCTATATAGCTTACCTTGTGTCAAATGACTGAGATGTCCCCAGGAATTAAGACTCTTAATCACCACAACTAATAAAACAATATTGTTAGGTGTTTGAATTTATCTGGGTAGCAACTGTACTCCTGACCTCTTTGGGATTCTCCCTCAAAACCCTCAATATTAACCTCTGGGTTGGCCTCTGTGCCTTGAATTTAATTGGGCCAGTAGATTCCTTCAGAGACCACTGCTTTCATTAGACTTTTTGGTCAGAAGGCACTTTTATGAAACAGATCGGTGTATTACCCTGATAATTTACCTCTAGTCATCCATTGTCCTCAGAGGCAGTTTTAAAGACGTCTTTAGAATGTATTTATTTCAACACCGATCAAGCATATTGGGAAATAAAACATAAGCCATTTATTAATTAATGTGTACCATATTAAAGTGGTGATATCAGAATGATATCTGCAAGTGAGTCTCCTTACATCTGAATTTACGGAAGGGTATTTTGTGTCTACATTAGGACTAAGATAAAAATGCTCTCAAGACTAGGACTGATGAAGGAGCCAGGCTGCAGTGTTTATCAATTATGGCAACTTCAAGCATATAATGTTTCTTATGTGTACTCAAATTCCACTTAGGCATGTCTGCTATTTTAATGCTTTTATGACAAACATAGATTCAGAATGACACAGCATTTAATTTAATTTCAAATATTAGATCTTGAATACTAAGCAAGTCCTTTCAGTCCTTAAAAAGCTTTGTGAATGAAGCTAGATTATTTGAATTGTCTCATTTGTAGCTAAACATTTTCAGGTAATTGTAGATAATCTCAATTGAGAATTAAGGCCACAAGAGTTTGCATAAGTGGCTCAATCTCCAGGAGCTCCAAGTAAATACTCACTCCTTGATGGGATAATGTGGGTCTAAAATGATAGAAGAGTGATTATGCACAATGTGACTCTGCAGGACTCTCCACACTCCTGTGGGCTTAGAGATGGAAAGTAAAATGAGTGAATCAAACTGAGATTTTCATAGTACATCTTCTGGTAGGCAGGTACCGACAAAGTACTAGTGTGTTTTCCTCTATGACAACTATATTTCAATATTATGTGAATGGGTTCAGATTAAGTCCACTATCGGCAATTATATTTATTTTTAGATTCCTTTAGTAGAAAGTAGACTGGAGATGTGATGCTCTGTCTGACACCAAATCCATGATAATTTGGTCACCAAGCAAGATCTCTTAAACCTTAATGGATCTGTCTGTAAAGTGTAAGGGCTGTTTCAACCTCAACATCAAACCCACCACCACTAAGTCCATCCTGGCTCTAAGTCAGCACTCCCGGGTCATGCATTGGGCCTCCACTCACGAGGTGACAATGACTGACAGGCACAGCTGCAGTTCTCTTCTGCCCTCAAGGGTCATGGTGAGTAAGGTTTATTAAACAGATTTTCTTAGGTTTTCCTTAAAGTTGCATCCAGTTTCCATTTTATGTGTGCTTTAGTCTGGGTTAACTAACGAAACAAATCCAGAAAAACACTCATAGGTGTATAAGAAAGAGCTGTATATACACGAGCAATTGGATATTGAGAAAACATCCCAGTTCAGTCCAGATCAAGTCCATAAGTCCGATATTAGCCCATATGTCTGATACTAATCTCTAAAGTCCTCTTCAGACTCACAAGATGCATGAAATGACACAGAATGCAGGAAGTGGCTAGTGGGTGGAAAGCTTTATGGGTTCATTGGCAGTAGAGACATCTCAGTGGTGGCAGATGACTCTCCGTGGTTCCTCCAGTTCAAGCCATTAGCATAGCTCCATGTATTTTCTCAGCTGGACTGTCTCCCAAGGAGTCAGCCTGAGATGTGCCTCCCTGTATCTCCTTCACACCTTCAAATGAAGTCATCGAGCTGTATCCTGATTGACAGGCTAAACTCTTCCTCTTCACTCTTCATCCTCTCAAGTGGACAACAGATTATATATCTACCACAGTGTATGAATTTTACTTTTATTTTATATTATTTATATTTAAATAAGCAACATATTGACAAGAGATTTTTTCCTTTGAATATAATATTGCATACTGTAGTCTAAACTTGAGATCCATAAAGGCTAGGCATAAATATTGAATATAGTACTCCCAATCTGTGACTTTAAACAATCCCTCATAACTATTTTATATTGGATTAAGTGTGTTCACTTCATTAAGTTTCTATGAAGTCTAACGAGCAAATATATGGAAAACATTTATAGATTTTTAAAAAATGAATTGACATGGAAAACTGGCTATCTAGGTTCTCATTAATTTCTTTCCATCAATAATTTCAAGACAGTTCTATTGTTGGAAATCTTGTTTAGTCATTTATTTTGGTATGCTCTGAGACAGCAAAGTTTTGTCTTCTTTATTTGATTGTTTGCTACATGTAAAATAAAATGCTTTAGTGATTCTTCCTCATAGAAACTTAAACATATTTTTCTATAATTAACCCCAGTAAGTAATACTGTGTTAAATGATCTTGAAGGAAGTGCAATATGTGTCACACTCTGAATATATGGAGCTAGGGTGGCCTTGGGAAGCAAAAGAGGGAGCAGGGAGCACCATGACCTTCCATACGTAGGCCCACATATCACAGTATAATCACAGTATAATTGACATCCCAAAGTAAAAATGTTGGCAGCAACATTTCAGACTGACAAAACAAACTTTAATACAAGATGGTTTTAAAAAATATTCTTATTCAAATGTAAACTAATTATCTCCTACAGTAAAATGATTCTTTGCACAAGAAGCCTGAAATATCACCTACAGCCAATTTATGTAAGACAATGACATTTTGAAATCTAATTCTCTCAATTTCTGCTACTTCTATTCCTTATCCTGAAATGAAGAATATATTTAGCTCAATTGGATGTGTTAGGGTTAGCTTTGAAACTTAAAATTGTAAGCCCTGTAGATGATCTTAATTTGATCTTATATTTTAACAAGCTGTTATACGATGCTAATTCAATATATTCTTTGAGATTGAAAAAAAATGGAATGGTGGATAATCATTTGAAGAACTAGAGATTAAGAATATAGATTTTGCTTAAAACTCCAGTCATTTTTCTGTACATTCCCTGTCTGGCATGTCCTTTAATTTCACTGCCTCACAATCCACTTCACTTTTGAAATGAACACGTGGCCCTAGGAGTGTTCTGCATAGGCTTATTATAATGCTGAATAGTTTAGCTCTCAGATCTTTGATACGTCTTTTAGTCATACGATCAAGGCATCTCTTTTTCATGCAGGCACACACTCGAATAGCAAATATCTGTCTGTCCATCAGTAGCCTCTAGATATGCATCATTAGAAATTGCATTAATGTATGAGCTTTTGCTGATACAGGATTTCACTCTAAGCAGAGCAGCATGTTATTAGGGTCATTTATACTTTGTAAAGACTAGATGATACAATTATTTTCAGATATGAATGGGTAGGAGTGAAGGGTTCTATTCTAAGTGCAGAAAATGATGGCATTGAGAAAGGCACCAAGATGGTAAGAAGGTAGGCACTAAGGAAAGATTCAATTTGTCATGGCAAATCCTTCTAAAGGAAAGGACCATCAAAGAAGATTGTTGGAACATTGTGGTGAGTAGTAGGTTAGCATATCTATTCCGATCCCAGACTACCACACAGGAAATTCATCAAAGGCATCCTCATAATACATATATGGTATATACACACATATGCCACATATATCATATATAAACAAATTAATCTAATGAAGATAATAAATCTTCAATACTTTGCAAACCTGTATCTTATATATATCATAGTAATACCATCAGTATCATACCTGCTTCTGTGTTCATATACATAAAATGAGTGTTATTGATAAGATTTAGATTTTTTGAAAGTTAATTTGTCTAAATATTAAAATAGTGAAAATATTTATATAAACATTTATTTTATATAAGTTAGTCATACCACTCCTTAATTGCTATATTGCTAATATTTTAATAAAATTTCTTTGCCTCTGATTTATTTTCCTATCTCTATCAGTTTCTGATAGTTGGGTACCTTTATGTGTTACTATACACATATATATGCTTGATGGAAAAGATTTTAGATTTTTTTTGCCTTTTTTGTGAAAGAAATGAAGTTTCTAATCCTGCAAAATGGGGACAAACAAAACAAAACAAAACAAAACACCAGAATACATTTTTTTTCTGTAGCCTGTGGTCAAATAGGATAAGTTCCCAACATTTTTGTATGTTGCATCATGTCTCTTTTCCTATCTTCTCAACTTTTATAACTTTGCTTAAGAAATGTTTCTTTATTCTCATGATTTAAATTTCAGTTTATTTTCCCTTTATTTCCAGGTCTTCTGAAGTCCTATATTGTGAAAGAAATAAATGTATGCACATTTTTAGCTTCATCTATAAATTCAAAAAAGTGCTGGGAATAATAGTCTTTTTCAGCCAAAAGATGAGAGTTTTGCATAATAACATACCACGTGAATACTACAAATGAAAAAGTAGTAACTTTCTTAGACTTGGGAAGAATTAGGTATAAAGAATTTGAAACATATTCATTTCCTTTTAGCAAAATAAATTCCATAAATAGAATTAAAATTGGTTTTCTTAAATTTATCTTTTTTTTTTTTTTTTGCAGTTTTAAGCTTGCTGCATGTCAGCCTATTGGTGTTTTACTGGTCTTTATACAGAGTTCATTACTGCTGGGGGAGGGGCTCCATGGTAAACTTGATTGCATTCCATAGCATTCCATGGCCCCTCTTGGCTGAACTAGCTTGACAGCCAACATTTTGAGGTAATTTGTTTTCCATTCATTCTCAATATATTCCTGGTTCAGTCTTTTACGATTTTTTGCTATTAATGCTCATAATGGTAACAATTTCACAGTTTGATTAGTTGTATAAGACACTGTGCTAATGAAGCCTACATTACTAGTTGGTCCTCACTCAATTACTGAGATGATTGCTTGGGCGAGTAGCACAGCCTCAATGGCCTCTTTGGACATTTCCTTTCAGTTTCCAGGAGTGAACTGCCCTGAAGTGAACGATCTGAACATGAACCCCTAGCCTTAAACCTGGACTCTGGCACTCACAACTGGCACTTAACCTGAGCTTAAGTTGTTGACTATCTCTGAAGCATATGTTCCTCTGATAAAAATAAAATGCTTTCATGTATAACTCATAAATTGACTTAAAGTCCTAGCAGAGAATATAAGCAATGCCACTATTCAGTCCATCTTGTCTCATAGGGCCTCTCTGTAGGCTTTCTGACAGTATACCCCTTTTTATGAACAGGCTGCTTCCTCTCTCCTGAGTCACTGATGGTGGGTGTGAACTGCCGAATGTGGAATTAGCAGCCCAAAGTTCCGCTCACATGGGAATATCATATGCAAACTCAGTATGCTGACTAGGAAGAACAACTTAGTATTGACAGCTATGGGCATTCACGTGTGTACATGTGTGAGTGTGTTTATGTATGACTGTATTTTTGTTTTTTCTTTAAAGGACGTCAATTCGGCTTCATGAGAAAGCTTTGCTGCTCTGTAAGGGAAGCAGATTTTGTCATCCAATTATCTACTCCTGTGTACAGTTACCTATTCTCTCCCAGTCTCAATTTCCTGATGGTATATTATTGGTTACGGATTTGGCTGCTCACCCTCAGATTCGCAGTTGGGAATCCACCAGGGGGAAGCTTAACAGGAGACATCCGAGATTTTCTACTCCCGTAATGAGTTACAGTTGGAGAAATCCACAGAGACCACTCTACCACATCACTAAGGGATGCTGTGGGTGTCATGAACACGAGGGCAGGGGGTTTAGTGTAGGGTTTGATCTCTGTGCTCACATCTGAAATATGAGTTATTATATGATTATGATTCCTTGGATGTTCCCAATTCTCATAAACCCTTAAGTCAAGTGTTTTTGTTTTGTTTTGCAAGGTGTTCAGAAATTTTATATTGCTTTGCGTGATCCATATATGTTTAAGCAATAATTTCTTTCATAAAAATAATCTTCAACTATACAATGTGTTTGAATTCTCCAGTTTGTGTTTATTCTAGTTTTCAAATTTGCCAAATCGCTCACACTATGTAAATACAAAGAAGTGTATAATTGTAGACTAAATACAGAGGACTATATACCATATGTACTCGTGTATAAACTGAGTTTTTCAGTACATTGTAATGCAGTTTTCGTGGGAAAAATTAAGTGCCTTAGCTGATATTCAGGTTGGCTTATCCTTGAGCATATACAGTAAGTGTAGGTTATCTTTATGTCCCTAAAAGAACAACCTACTTATATGAAATGATTTCCTTTCATCTAATTGTTGAAAGATATTACAATATTTAAAGTACATTTACAGCAAGTTCTACTAACTTCATCAATAAACTGGCAGAGGTAATTATAGTATTCCTTTTCCTTGTATAAGTTCTTTGTTAATTCAGTAAACACATGCTTCATTTGTAATTGTGTCATGCTTGTCATCACTACTTGGTTTCAGAAGTTATCAGGGCAGCAGGTTCTTCACTCCGGCTTTAAGGGTTTATGTATGCTCTTGACTTTCCCCCTTATCAAGAACCTCAAAGCCAACTCGCTACTCTCTAGCCAACTCTGATCCATAAAAAAACCCAGGGCCCAAGGTCAGACCACCCTACGAGTTACTGAACCTGTACCTCCTTAGAGGAATAGCGAGTCTCCTCTTTCTCCCATGGAAGAGCTGTCTGGTGGTTTCAAGCAGCTTACTTTGCACTTAGTAGGCCAACGTGTTTTTTTCACCAGGGGAAATCAGTGGCAGAGCTACAGTGGTAGGAGCACCACAAATTTCTGGGGTGGGGTGATTTGTCAAAGTCAATATGTAATGAAAAAAATCACTGAGCAGTAATCATTCCATATTTGGCCAATTTCTATCTCTTTCATCTCTCTCTCATTTTCTGCTTCTTGCTTTCATTCATGATATGGGCCATGCTTCTCAATCTTTGTGTCTGTGTAGTGAATCCCCAGTGTCTATTTTATATTGGAAATTAGGTTTTAAGCTTTAAATTAAAAAATCATTTAATTTAAAATAAAATTCATCTAAATATGTCAATGTCAGGAAAATAAAATGTCTAGATTTTTGCCATTCTAAGCTTTTAAAATTAGCATCTTGGCATTATTAAAATTATTAAAAGCAAAGTCAGAATCAGCGTTAGATACTCCTTATTGCCTTCACTTGTCAATGAGGAAAATACTTAATGCATCACCATATGGTTCATGCTTATACAGCATCTTATATTAGTAAATGAACTAAATCGCACATGAAGAAGTAAAGTGTAAATGCTGTGGGGTATTTCAAAGTAACAAAAATCTTATTGCTATGGTAACATTGGGGCTATATAACAATATTAACATGGAAAACTGACAAATCTGGGCAAAAGTAGCCCTTAAATAGAATATGATTCGGAACTCTTACTAATAGACTGTTATGCTAGTAGGACAATGTAGAGATTCTTAATACTGAGATTGGGAGTGAGTTGATAACACACAGGGCTGATGACATGAGGTAGATCATATTGGAGAGAAATCCTTACAATTATATATGAGTGGAACACACTGTGACTGTTTAATGAAAAGCATCCTTGCCACTTAGAAGAGTATGCTGGGTTATTGTCAAAATAAAATCACACCAAGAGAATTTTTTTTTTATGCTTGGGGGCAAAATCTGTTTAGATTTATGTTTCCAATAGCTTTTACAAACACCGTAAGTATAAAATACATTCTTAATATAGCTTGTTTCATTATAGAAAGAAGAGGATCAGTGGGATTAATTCTTGGCAAATTTGTTCATAACTCAGTTCAGGGAGTCCCCACCCCCTTATCCAAGAATGATTTTTATTAGAGAGCAATATTTAGCTAAGAATGAAATCTCTTAGGAGGGAAATTTTATTTAGTGCAATGAAGATATTTCCAATATATTAAATCAACATAATCATATGAAACTCTTCTCAAGCTTCTGGAAAGAAACAATCAGTAGTAGCCATGATGAAGCAATGATACATTTGAAATAACTGATAGACTTTTAAAAGTATGTCCTTAAGCAGGGGAGCTTTAAGTTAAAGCTAAATGCAGTAGTTTTATTGCTTTATTTTTTTAAACCACTCAAATAGAAAAGAGACATTAGAAAATGTCTTCTCCAAGCCAGTGTACAGCATGTAAGAAACTCTGTGCAGACGTTTGGGGGAAGAGCAGTATTCTGCATAAATTCATACTCTTATCAGACCAGAGGGCCTCGACCAAACTGCTGTAGCTACACATGCGTGTTTTGTGAGAGAAGTCCAATGAGATCAATTGGGCATTTTGTATTGTATTTTTGCTTGATGTTTTAAAATTTAACATGCATTCATATATTCATTCCCCCCACCCCATGCCATATTATCCTGAAAAATCTTTCCAAAACACTACAAGAAAAAAATGACCAAGTGCTGAGCATGAGTACATACCTCTTTAAAAGGTGTTCCTCAGTTTAGAGTCTTTCAGATCCATTCTCTGTTATTTATTATCTACCGTATCTCAGAGTCTGGTCCTTGGTCAAAAAAAAAATCACAAAAGAATGGTCTTCTTTTCTGTAATTTAATAAAATTGGAAGGAAAATTGGGGGAGGGGGAATGGAGGACACTATGTTAAGCAAATGTATTGGGGAATATCTAGTGACATCCTTTGGTCTCAACTTGTGACAACAAAGCACAGTGAAATTCTACCTACCCTTACAAAGTTACCTTTGCAACCTCTTCAGCTGTAAGGGTGTCCAATTTGCATGTGACCCCTCTGGACATTCATTCAAGCTTAGATCTCGCCCATAAGCCTAAGCTTCAACATCCTTGCTCAGTATACAATGAATGCAATGAATAATTTTGACCAAGATAAAACAAGAAGGCCTTCTGAAAATCTAAGCATGCAATTAGACAGGGTGAGCTGTCTGGTGAAGTTCTAATTTTTCATCTCTTGGAGGCATTAAAACTAGGCCTAGGTATTGAATTGATGATACTCTTCATGAGAAAAATAATTAATTGGTAGGATATGTAATAAATTATTTGGTGAGGTAACTGCTCTTAGGCGCTGATTCTAATTTCACTTCCAATGTAAGATAAGCCATTTAATAAATTATGCCATGATGATATACATATTGACATCCTATTTTAAAATGTGGGATTATAAAATTTCGAGTATCACTGTGAGTTTGACAACATTTCCCTCACAGAGTTTTTCTCCAAGTTTTTTTCACTGGGGAAAAACTAACTTAGTGGCTTTTATTTTTCCATTTGAAATTTTCTAAATATATATGTCTGACATTTTCACCAAATCATTTTAAATACACTTGGCATTTTAAAAATCACAAACACTATAGATCTTGAGGTGTATGAAATGTGCAATCTGAGAGGATGCTCCTGTTTAGTGTGGCTTTGAGTTTCTCATTAAATCATGGGAGATGAAACTCATTCATGGTGCTTTTCCTCGATCTTTGTTTTACTCTTCAGCATCACCACTTCTTACATCCAATGTTGTCACATTCCGCTCCCTGATGTGTCTTGAAAGATCGTGCAGTAAGTAATGTTTTGGATTTATTTCAAAGGGTAATTCATCCTAGTAATTTCTTGAGAGGTAGAAGCAGAATAGACCTGTCCAATTCTGAAACTCATGTTTCTATGAAATGAACACCTACCTAGTGTGTAAAAGAGATGCCACAAATCGCTTCCACTCTGCCTAACAATCAACCCTTCTTGACAGGCATGCTCTATCATTGACCCAGATCGCTGGATGTGAGAGGGAAATTGCTTTTTCCCAGTGAAAAATGTAGCAGTGAGTTTCTATAGGACAAGAGGGACACAACCAGGAACAAAACAAGGATAGAGAGAGACGTGTTTAGACCAGCACTAACTACACTATGGTTTTAACTGTGAATGAAATTGATTCTTGTCACTAGTCTCACAAGCTGTTCCTTTCTTCACCCTTCTTAATCAATCATTTATTCCTACAGGTAATTTAACTAGGGCTTGAGATTAGATTCTAATATGATTCATTGAATGTCAATAAGCAGTTGCTGTCTACAGGGTTAACCATCCTATGTTTGTATGGGTGAACTTTGCTTCTCCACAAAATGGACTCTGTCCCCATTTATTGGGCCAAGTGCTTTCCAGGTTTACCAGCTAGTTGGTCTGTTTAGTCCAAATTGTAAACAGTTAATAAACTGGGATATAGGAGACATATATTTGACTGAATATTAATAATACTCATTTGTCAGTGACTTTAATATAAGCTATTTCTTTGAGTTTCTTAAATGCTAATTTTCTGAGGCACACAATATGAAGAAGTAGGTAGAGTTTTCATATCATATAGGTAACAGCAGGTTTGCCTACATAGGAATAGGGAATGTTTTGTTTGTTTTTTTAATTCTTTTAACGTTCATTGGCATATTACCTATCCATTGCCTTCCGATTGATTAAGACTCTTCGTCACCCAATATTGAGTATTAAGCTTACAAGTTCTTCCTTCCGTAAAGTGACTGGTGGGTTTGAACTAACACAGTTGAAGTTAGTGGTTCAGCATCCAATTCATAATAACATCGATTCTTATTGCTTTACTACAAGTAGAAATACAAAAATGTCAAGAATTAAAAAGGATGCAAATGTATAGAATCTGGAATGAGGTTATTAAAAAAATGTGCACGATGTTTAGGATGGGACAAAGGTTTTAACCTACCATGAGCAAGAAACTCTCAGGCCATCTCTATGATTAACTGGATGCTCAGGGATTTCTCATTAAAGTTCACTGTAATTAATTTCAAAAGCCCACATGCAAAGGCAATTTAGCATTGGACTACCAAGTGTTCACAGTAGCCTATCTAAGAGGCCAACAAGTGCACTTCATTGACTATTCACAAAGCTCCTTTCTCTAGTCTAGTGGGAGTGAACAGTGGCCATAGACACTTTAATTATCGATTGAACATTTCAATAATTATATTCTTTTCTTTTTGTCAGTTATTTTTTATGATTGAGGAATAGTGAGTGCATGTCTAGTTTAATGATTCCTCCCTGGAAAGACATTTGGTTTATTTGCTTTATTATTATTAGGATTACAGCTGTGACAAGCATTTGTGTTCAGACTTGCTAGATCCTTGTCAAATTTATATTTTTGTTCATTTACTTTCCTTATCATTTTCTCTTTCCAGTACATTGAGTTACTCTGTTTATTATGCTCTTCTTTAATTTTTTCCGGGATATTTTGCTTTTCTTTTTCTTTGCTCTAATTTCTCTAAGTTCTTCTAGGGAGAACTTGTATTCTTAATTTCAGGTTTTTCTTCCTTTCTTACAGGCATTTAGTGCTACACATTTCCCTCTGAAAACCACTTTATCTGAACATGATTTCAATCATTTTATAGTTGCTATGATTTCATTTGTGATCTAAGATTAGCAATATCTAGCTATGTTAGTTGATCACTTAAAGAGGTGGATTCTGCTGTTCTTGGGTGGTATGTTTATAAATGTTAACTAGTTCCTTTAGTTTCAAACTCTTTTTAAGTTCTATAAGCTTGATGATTTTTTGTCACAGATGAATCTAAACTCAGCACCAGTAATTTTTTCTGGCAGCAGCATCTGTTTCATTGAATTGCTTTCTATGTTGCACTTGATGACATGTAAATCTCACAGCAAAGTGTCTGACAGTATGAATGATCGGAAATCTTGATGTCTCTTTCCATCTATCAGTCATTGTCACTATCCTGACAATGGAATATTTGTGAGTACTTAAGCAGAACTGAAAGAAAACATAAAAGCATGGAAATGAAAATCTTTAGACTGTTAAATAATAAGGCATAGAAAGTAGGTATTGTCCATGAAGACCAGAATAATTTGATAGTGGAGAGAATCTACATAAAATTTTTAAGTACTCAGATAGAAAATGGTGATTGTGACAGATAAAAAGGTGAGACGGTGGGAACCAGGCACCAGGATCTCTGAGACTTGGGTTGTCCTGGAAAGGGGAACTAATTACCACAATGTGGCTATATCTGGGATTATAGTTTTGGTAGTACTATCATGTAAAAGCATAGAAAAGACTGAATATTATAAATAATTTCATACACTAAATACCTAGGATATTATTTTCTTCAACAATTCTAGCTGTAGCATGCAGTCTATTTGATGGAGGAAATATAATTAGGGTTTTTATGTTATCCTAATTAAGCCCACATATTTTAGCATACATAGTATGCTAAAAAGATATAGTTATAAGCTAACATATATGCTAAGAGGATATAGTTCTATATAACTTATAGTGATATGTGTCATTTAAAATAAATATTTACTTGTCTTTATGTTTTAGCAATGCAAATGTGTTCTAAAATAATTTGAACTAAATAATACTTGATAGTAGAGTAAGACCATCCATATCAAAGAGCAGGAAGTTTGAAATAATAAAACTAAAATTTTAAATGCACATATCAATTGATATTGCATATTTAACCTGAAACACAAAATCACCAGTAAGAGCCTGGACAATGTGGGAGGCTGTACTATTGCACAGCTATGACTTTCCTTCTTAATGGATGGACTGTGAGGTTCTTTATTCATTTACTATATTGCATTTAAGAATTGCACCTTAAAAATAATTGTTGGCTAGGTTTAAGTCATTGATTTTGCAACCTGTGGGAGCTATGATGAAATATTAATATCACTGAATTTCTGATAACCCAGAATTTCCTTTAGAAGGTATTGACATTCACAACAGTTTCTTTAAAACCCTCAATTGTCATCAGAGTGCAGTAAACAATATATATGAAAACATACTTATTTAATTAGAAACTACTGGACAAAATGCAAATAGGTAAACATCTATTTGAGTGTTTAAGACATGATTTTGATTTTAAAATAATTTGTGGATACTATGAGAATCTCTGAGTGGAAAATGGTTAAGTGCTCATCTGGTAGCAGCGTAAAGTTTGGTGGTTCAAATATACCCAGAGAGTACTCTGACACTCTGCTTCAGGTAGCAACCTTAGAACTTTAGAAATGGGTCCTTAAGGAACAGAGTTCTACTCTGATCACATGAAATGGCCAGGATTCATAATCGAATATAAGACAATTGAAACAAAATCAAAACAAACAAGCAAAATAATACCCCTCACAAATTAGTGCACTATTTCAGATATACTGGGCTGTTTTTAGAAACATATCTAAACATTTCCAAAAATGACTGCTGTTGATACTAAGTGACCTTGAGTTGACTCAGCAAATCGTTAAATCCTTTCTGACCTAATAGAACTGCATCTTAAGATGTTCTTGGATATAATCTTCTTGGCACTTGCCTGCCAGATCTTTGTTCTTTGGCACTGCGTGTTAGAAAAAGAAGTTTAACTGTTTGTACCACCATGGCTCTCTAGAGAAACATAGGACAGAGAGCTGTAAAAAGTATGGCTAAGAATCAGAAAAATAAAAAAAGATAAATGTTACAATACATTCATTTGACTTCTGGTCCTGATATGACTTGGTTTTTATTTATTCTACTATGACAGCATGCAGACTTGGTGCAGTCTTATCGGGGGCAGATCTTACCTACAATCAAAACATATGAGAACACACTGTTAAATAATTTAGGAGGAAAGGAGTGAACTGAAAAAATGCAGAATCATGTTTTTTACAGAGGATGTAAGGATGATTCTTTGAGTTATTGTCCATATGTTATGTTTAAAACAATAGTGTATAACTATAAATGATTATAAATTATTTATTAAAATAAAAGGAGTGTAGAAGAGGAGCTTATACCAAGGCTCAAGTAGGAAAAGTTCAGAAATGATAGCAGCATGTGTACAAATATGCTTGATACAAATGATGCACTGTATGTTGTAAGAGCTGTAAGAGCTGTAAGAGCCCCCAATAAAATTGTTGGAAAAAAATCCATTCAGAAAGAATGATCTAAAGTATTTTTAATATAAAAATCTGTGACATTAGAAAATCATTCATTTTAGTTCCATGATCAATCATGAGAGTCCTGGATGTGTAATAGAGTACAAACTGTACTGCAACCTGTGGAGCTGGCAACTGGAGATAAAAAGTTGCTCCAACCAAGAAAGCTGTGGTCTTCTCCTCCCAGAATGATGTGTAGTTTTGGGCACTCAAAGGGCCTATTCTCTGCCCTACAGCCTCAGCAGTAGTGAGAACTAAGTCAATGGCATTGGGAAATTAAGCATGTACACACATCTTACACTGGTAGATGAGATACCTAAAATAATACAGTAGGTTAAATATCAATATGTATTTTATTAAGTTCTATTAAGGAATGCAAACTTATAATCAGTAATATTCTTTCTTTTTAAATTTAGGTTATCAGGATTTCAGCTACCCTCCTCTATCGTAAGCACAGGATCTATCCTCACTCTGTGGTTCACAACAGATTTTGCTGTGAGTGCCCAAGGTTTTAAAGCCCTGTATGAAGGTAGGTGAATTGCTGTGTTTTGCACATTTACTGGTTAGGTGACCTTTCATAGCCTATGATAGATTACAGATTGGGGGCAAAAAGTAAGCGCTGTGATTTTACATGAGATTTAATGATATCAATATTTGATTTTTTGCAACACAAAAATGTCTGTATAAGTTTGTTATAATTAAAAAGGTTTCCAGGACAAGAAATGTGTTTATAATTTATCTTTGTTGGTAGAACTTTTCATGACTGGTTATTTTGGACATATTATTTTGAATTATTTTTTAACATTGTTGACTACAAATTAACACTTATACTGTGAAAAAAATTGATCTGTTAGTATTTCTATTTATTTTTAATTTGTTGTTTTTTAGATTTTGTGTGTAGCAATAGTAGCATTTCAAAAAAGCATTGAAGTTTTATTTCAGAAAGTTATGTTTGCTTTGTTGTTTGGTTGTAAATAGGTATAGGGGTTTTACTTGGTTTGGTCTGCAAGTTCTGCAAGTTTGTATCCTCTTATTTTTGGAATCTTGCTCTGTCATTAAAGAGCTGCTTTTTGTAGAAAATAAGAACAAAATCCAGAGTTCAACCTTGTAGAGAGATAGAACTCCAGCTGATAATTTATTTTATTTTTAAGAAAATTTGCTAACTATATTTAAGCAGAGATGTGTAACATCCACTTATTTATTTACTCTTGTTCCAAATAAGTGTTTTAAAAGATTGTTTTACATAATAAAATAGATGTCATTTTATATAATTAAACTACTGAACCTATTCACTAAGAAAAATCTGGGAAAGGTGCAGACATGTTTACACCGTTGGTGTTTGGTGTCCTTCTCTGCTAAAGAGTCTATGTTGTTGTTCTATGAAAGACGTGTGTCCTTTGGCAGACATGTTTACACCGTTGGTGTTGGGTGTCCTTCTCTGCTAAGGAGTCTATGTTGTTTTTCTATGAAAGACATGTGTCCTTTGGCAAAAATCATTCTTTACAAAGTTAAAAATCTATATGTGACTGTGAAGTTGAACTTTGCGGCAATTCTTTGATCAGGCACTTTAAAGATAAAATGTTCTTTGCTTCAGATATATAAAGTAACTAATGTATTCCTTCATTTCAAGTAGACCTAAAATGATGTTCAGAGTTATATGCTATTTGCCTCTAATGCCGTCTAGCCCAATTTTTTAAAAGTAAAATGGCATCAGTAACTTGAAAGGGTTCATCATCCTTAAGATTATCATTGATTACATGGGAATAGTTTAATCTTTGAGAAATAAAAGGCAAATTTAAGATAAATGAGTACAGTTCATTTTTGATTGTTGAGTTACAGCTATTTACCATTTCTTAGATACATGGGTGATGCAAAGCACAGCTCAAGAAGTAATTGTTACTGTGAATTGCATTTGGTTCAATCAACATGTTTGGGATTTGCCTAGAAGATTGTCCCTTGATATTTTGAAAAGTCATTAATTTTCATCCTCTTTCCCCCAGTAAAATTTTTATATGAACACCATGTTTTCCTGGATTTCCTAAGATGAATATGATGAAGATGGTTAATATTATTGTTGAATGTGTTACTTTATGTGATAACTGTGGTCCTTTGTTGATAGTACTGGCTGTTGAGAAGGTATAATGAAGAAGGGTAGATGAGATTGTTTCTGTGAGACTATCATCGTGAGGAAGGCACAGGTCTGGCACTGCTTTATTTTGTTTTGATGAGGTACCCTTGAACTATCTTCCACTTGTGAGTGTATGTGTGTGTGCATGTGTGGGTGCGTCAAAATAGATGGCCATGTCATATCTGTGAATAAAAATAATGAATCCAATATTTTTTTCTTAGAATCAATTCTTGCTTTGCATTTGAAAATACTCAGCTGTGTTGTGTTGTAATATTCTCTAAATTAAGAAGCAGATATTTTAGGCAATCGGCAAAAGCTTTATCTAGGAGATGGTGGTGTTTCTGAGGAAATATGAATAAAAATCACATGCATATTTTTCTGTAGATATTTATATTTGTGATAATCAAATTGGGAAGGAAAGGAAAGTTAGCGAAACACTTGGTTAAAGCAAAATGGTAAGAAATGGCAGTACTCTATCCCAGAAAAACACATTTAAATATACTCACAGATATTGGTAATTTAATATGAAATTTATCATAAATGTAGACAGTAAAATATTTTTTATCATCAAACAATATTAATTTTACAGATTTAGCAATTATGTCATCATCCCAATGCATCTGGTTTGGATAAAATTTGTGTCTGAATTCTGTAAGAAACTCAAAATAACAAAATGAAGTTTAATGAGCAAAAATACTGGAGATATAGCAAGAAGATATTCAACAATATTAAGTAGTAAAATGTACGTGCAGCAGGATACCATGCATCATACAAAATAAACAGCTCATTAGCTGGAGTGGAAAAGCAATTGCCCATGAAGATGGTATAAGGAACTCCCTTGGGTTATAAAAAGTTCTTCTGAAGAAATTATTCACTGCTATGTTGCCATGTCTTAAAAATCATTCATGCTATCATTTGTGTGATGTTTTGCTAGAGCATACTATAAAAATATAACTGTATACATTATATGTATTAAAGACTAATATACCCATGCACATGTATATATGTATTTTACATGAGTATATTTTGGTATACATGCATACACAGATACATTGTGTGTACATGTACACACATATATAGAGGTATTTCAAAAAGTTTATGGAGAAATGCAATTAATATACGATATATTTTTCCATAAGTGTTTTGCAATCTCCTCATATATATGAATATGTATTTATCTATAAGGTCTTGTACGCATTTCTGTATTACAATCTAAAAAGATGAGGATGTAAGAAGTTTATATATTTCATTTTAAAACAATGGCAAAGTCATCCATTAGCAGACTAGGAAGTCGGTAGAAAATATTACAGTGCTAAAGTGCTCTTCCATCAATTGTCCGCTAAGCAGTGGCAACAGGAATTATATACTCAGTTTCCTATCTCCAATAGCTAAGATTTTAGTTGCTATATTCCTCCTCTCAAACACTTAGGTTTATTTATATAGGGGGTTTCATAATGTTCCTTTAATTATACTTTAATTTTCCAAGGAATCTTCTGAAGTCCCTATGTACACACACACATTTAAAAATATGTACATATATTCACTGTGTACATGTTCATGATGTACAATGTCATTTCTTTATTTGTATATGTGTTCATATTTTTATATTTACACACTTGGTCATATAAATGTACTCACTCATTTTCCATCATTTAATTACCACTGATCAATGCATCTGCCCAAAACAAGACCCTGAGTCAAGTGATTAGAAAATAAAGATGAATGATCAGAATATCTGTTCCACAGGTGTTGCAGTTGTGTAGTTGGTCACAATAAGTAGTTATCCAGAAGCAGTAAAAGGGACAAGCCAGTTTTAAGTGGAGGACAAGTAAAGACCATGAGGAAGTTAATTTTGAACTCTATTTTAAATAATTTGTTTTAAAAAGACATTAGGGTCTGAATAGGAGTTCTTCATGTAACCAGACAACCAGAGGTTGGCTTTTTGGATGAGATTTTTTTTAATGTGATATTTTTATTGACCTATCTTGCTCATTCCATTATCCTGCCTTTCCCACACAGTTCTGTTAGTCAACCCCATTCAATAGGGTATACTATCACCAATGCTCTCCACTCTCCTCTCCACCAGCCCCCCACTCCCCCTCCCACTTCCTGTACCTTCAGAAAAACCATTACTCCTGTAACTGAATCTAAGGGTCCTCTATCTTGACAACCATATACTAAGTGATCTTTAATATGTAAATGAAAATAGGCAAATCTAACTTGATAAATGAGGTATGTCACATCACGACATGAGTAATAATTGGAGGAAATATTGAAAAAATAGAAGATGGTTATATGGTTCATCAGTGCCTTACTGTACCTTGGATTTATCCTCTGTTCTGTGTGGCCCTTCTGAGAAGCACTGTCCAATTGTCTTCCGATGCCTTGGTTCTCCACTGCATGCACTCCCCTTCATATTGATTTTGTTGTGTGCTCTTAAAAGTTCTGATATCTCTTCATGTCAGCACCTCATGATCACGTATGCTGGTGTCTTCTTCCGTGTGGATTTTGTTGCTTCCCTGCTAAATGACCACTTGTTCAACTTTAAGACTTTAACCCTTTGAGACTCCAGACACTATATCTTTTGACAACTGGGTACCATTAGATTTTTTTGTGTTTCAAAGTGAGGAAGTAATCTGTATAACTTAATGGAGGTTACAAAGTTCATGCCTTTATCATTTTTATCAATTCCAAGTCTGGTTTGACAGAAGACAGAAATGAAATAGTAAGAGGAACATGATGAAAGATGAGTCTGGAAGGGAAGTAGAGGATACATTAAGGTATTTAGAGTTTAAAATGACATTGCACATAGCCTATGTGATATATCTATCAGTTGGGAGGATATGTTGGCATTTTTCCATCCTTAAGAAAAATAAAAAACAGCAATCCCCCCAAAATACACTCTACTGTTAGTATATTAAATAAAAGGCTAAATTTATGTCTCTGGCTTATTATGTTTGTCATTATCTATGTGTTTATACAATGGGGTAACCCACAAAACTGGAATTACAATGGATGAAACAAAACTATTGTAATGCTACAAGCAACTCACACTAAGTTAGGGCACCTGGGAAATTTCACTCTGGTCACATTGAATTTTTCCATAAAAACAGATTTATTTAGCATCGTGTTTTGTGATGACCAATTTAAGAGAAAAGTCTGCAACTGTGAAATTTTGTTTCCTGCTTGGGGAAAATGCCACAAAAACCACTGTAATATGGGACACAGCATACAGGGATAGCAATATGGGAAGAATTCAGTGGTTTTCATATTTCAAAAAAGGTGAAATGTCCATTGATGACAAACCTTCTAGATGTCCATGAACTTCAAAAACAGATGAAAATGTCGACTTGTAGTGCATTTGGATTTCGTTACACCAGGCTATACTGTTAGTCAAGTATTCTATTTAGAGGTTCTGAAAAGATCTTTGACAGTGTTAGACTGATAAGCTCTGGCAGATGGCGATTGGTTTTGCCACCATGATAATGCACCTGCTCATGTAGCCATCTTAGGGTACCAGCACTGGAAGAAATCAACAGCTTACATCTCTTGCCCTTGCACGTGACCCATCTGCCCTCATTCCATGCTACTTCTTTTGGTTTCTCAGAAGAGAGACTTGGAAGAGAGCTAAGTGATGGTGCAGAAGAGGTGAAGAAAGACTTGAGGAAGGTGCCCTCAAAAATTCAAAGAGATATGTTAGAAAAATGTTTCCAAGGATGGAATACAGAATGGAAAAATGTGTTCAGTGTAATGGGCTGCACTTGGAAGGTGATAAGGTTGTCTCAGAAAAGAATAACTTAAGCATCTGGTTAGAAAATCATGTATATTTTTTAGGGGGGTGAACCTCATAGGTTTGCATTTTGAAATTTTATCACATTTTGCCTTTTAAATTATAGGTACAATATCAAAAATATATGTATGAAGAGAAGAGGAACATGGGTTACATAAACTGCACTCTTGCAGCATTTTAAATTTTAACCATTACATAAGCCTTAATATGCCATCCTCTCCAGTCATTTCTCTTTGTATCATTGAAGAAGTCATTGAGCTTTTAACTTTTGGCACACAGTAAATGTTTTAAAATAATTTTTCATTAGCAATTTTTATACTTAAGTCTATCCATCAATTCATCGCCTTTCTTTGCAGAATGTAAACTTACTGCAGAGAAGTGTCCCCACTGCTTGAGGTAAATCTGACTCTGGCCCTGGTGGCTTAGTGTTGACTCAGTGGGCTGGGGACGGCAAGGTCAGCCCTCAAAGCCACACACGCAGTGCTGTGCTGTGCTGTGCTGTAGGCTTGTCCGGGGTTGGCATCAGTTCTACGTTAGCCAGTTTGGTAGTTTGGTTTTGTGCCTCCTTTAATTCTGAAGTGCCAAATAACAACAAAAACACTGAAATGAAAAAAAAATGTATAAACCCACTGAAAATTTTAAGTGTAAACAGGAGATACTATGATGCAGAATATGGACAAACAGCCCTGCTCTAAAAAATAATTGGCTATAATAAAATGCATTAAATGAAATCCTTATAAACTTATTATTACTATGTATTTATTATAAATTCACTCTTTATCAGCAAAGGGCTTTGTTCCTGTGTGCGCCATCAACTTTTGCTGGAGAATAGTGACTCCTGGCTACAATGGACATCCTGAGTTCCTGCTTTCATTAAGTAATTAACTCTGGGGTGGGGTGAACTTTCTTAGTACACTTGGGTTTCTTTGTTGGCTGAATATATTTGGCGTTTCTTTCTGACACATCCATCAAGCAGAATTTTCTTTCCTGTAACATCCTGGGATCTGGATTTAGAAAGAGCAGCTAGATTATTACCTTTCAAGCTCAAAGCTTTATTTAGTGTCAGCATTGATTTATTTCTCCCTTGAAGTGATTACCCAAACTCAACCTGAATTAAAGCATGGAACATGAAGGACCTGCCTGGCACGAAGGCCTGTTCCTGTCTGAAGACCGCGATAGCCAAGGAACAGCAGTTAGCTTTCCATTAGCTGAAGCTTTGCAGTATTTTGGATTTATAACAATTACCGAGGCCGAAATGAATGCAGACTGTCTAAAATTACTTTCTTTTTGACCATTTAGGTGACTCCAGGCTGAAAAACCTTTGTGAAGGACACACTTTTATCTTTTTTATCAAACACTTATCGCTTCTTATAGACTCAGACTAAGTTTATAGACTCTAGATGTAGTAGTGGGATGATAGGAATCTTATTTGTCCTTAATATGTAGGGGTATTTTAACAGTAGGTATATTACAATAACCAATTAAATGCCCGGAAATTATTCTGATGTATTTGGGTTGTTTTTTTTTGAAGCAATAGCAACAGCAGTCATTTTCAGTATAAATTTAATCCCTCAAAGTACAACTTAAAGTCCATCAAATAATGAGGCAGAGATAAGAGTTGTGCACATGAACCTATTTAGCAAGCCTGCATTTGTTAACTCCAATGAAGTCAGTCTCAACTGAGAGCAACTAAATCTGGGGGCAGGGGACCACTAGTGCTTTTTGTTGAGGCCCTCTGCATCTGTAAGCTTGGTCCACATCTGGCCAACATCATAGCGATACATTTGCCTCCACGGAGTGAGGGCTCCAGGCTGCATATGAGGTGCACCTGTCAGAAATGAGACCTGGAGCTCCTCCACGAAAGATGAGGTGCTGCCACTCCACTGTGTCCACTCCATTCAGAAAATCCGTAAGGTTTACTCACACTTTTCTATGTATTAATATTTCTCAAGGAAAGTTAAAGCTCAAATAAGCTTTAACCTAGTCAAGGTTAAGCGCAAGCCTAGTCGAAGCATAGTCTCAAAGAAAGGATTATCCCCTCAACTTTCCAAAGAGGCACTCTCAGCTTCCATTGGCTTAAATACTCCTGTTCATTGACCAAGTCATCCCTGTTGTATGAGCAAATGTAATCATACATCTCAAGTGTAATCATGTGGATCCCTTTTAAGATTGTCTCTGCTCTCTATATCTAAACTTTTCAATTTTTGTATGCTGAATAATTAAAAAAAATTCCCTGAAGTTGTGTATCTTTTTGTTCAATATATGCATGCATGTGTGTAAAAGGGTTTTAGGCTTCATCAGATTACCAAGAGTTTCATAACTAATTCAAAAGTAAGAATGACGCCATCTATGAGGATTTAGCCTCAATTAGCATGAGCTTTTTCCCCTCCTCCTTCATCAGCTGTCTATTGCGTTGTTGTATTTTGTTATGCCTGCTGTTTAGATTCCATGCTCACTGAGAGGCCTGGAGTGCAAAGAGAAAAATAACTGGTTATATCAATATAAGCATTCTAATTTCTGTGATTTTTAAGTGATTGGTTTGGCATTTTGATTTTATATGTTAGTTCTGTGAACTTAATTAATAGGTATTTGTGTCCTAGAGAGATGAATTTGTTTTAAGTAAAAACTCTAGTAGGTTATTCAGTAAGAAAAGAACATTGTACATCCATTAAGACGATAAATGCTGCTTGTAAAGCCCATTGAGAGAGAGTGAGTTGATTTTTAGCTCAGACTATCATACACACAGAAAGTGTCATCATAGTAAAAGGTTTTCATAAAAGTTAAAACTTTTATGTAGTATATAAAAGAATGCCATAATCCATATAGAAATGCCCGTGAATTATAAAAATGAAATAAAAACAGAGAAACAACATGTAGTATGATACATTTTTTGTAAAAATATAAATGTAGGGCTGACCCCCAGTCACGTAAGTGGTTGAGTGTGGGACTGCGGCCCGTGGGCTTGGTGGTTCAAATCCAGCGGTGGCTCTCAGGAACAGCACTGGGCAGCGCCCACAACAACCAGAGGCAGAATACCCCTCCCCACAAAAAATATATAAATGTATATACTTTCAAAAGTGTATTCATGTGTATAAAAAATATGTGTATATGTGTCTCCATATATACAGTAATATAATGCCTAGCATAGTCAAATTATACATAGCATAGTCACATAATACATAGGACAAGCATCCATATCTATACTCTTTTCGGAGTAACAAAAATAGTGAAGATGAGTGCCTGGATGATTAATACAAAGTGTTTTCATATAAGATTGAAATGAAAGAAGGAAGAATTGGTGAACATTTGTATGTATAACAGAATTTTATTATTTTACAGCAATAAGCAATAAAGCAAACTTAATATTACAAAGTAACAGTTACTTTAATCCACACGGGAATTTCATATTACCTTTAAATTAACCTCTAACCCTTATCTTAAAATAGAGTGAAAAGTGGAACTATAAAGTTAAAGCCATACTATATATACACATATATGTATTTTACATGATCATATTAATGAGTTTTTACAGCAGTTGAGAGAAAAGCATTTTATTCTATATATGAACCATTTCAAAACCATTGTTCAGAAACAAATATTGGACTGGTGAATCCTGGGTTCAGTATAGTGTTCTTAGACCATGATTGATGACACTGAGCTTCTCTTATTGGTAATGTTTGCAGTGAACTTCTATGTTACTAAAGCCTCCGAGTCCACTTCTGTTTCACTTTTGCTGCTTTTATAGCCACTCGGATCCAACATAGATTTGAGAGGTAAAGAAGCTGGATGTTTTGCTTTTTCAGAAAACAATTTTTATTTTATTTATTTTTTAACTTATCTTCCTTGCTCAGTCCTCCATTTTTTTTAACCTCTTACCCTTCTCTTGTGTTTCTATCACCAATCCTTCACTCTTTTTCATCATCGAAGTTTTGTCTATTGTATAGACAATATCACTTCTTCTTTAATTTTCCTTGTGGCAGTGATGATACTAAATGTCTCTAAGATGGACTCAGTATTGCTAAAATTAATATTTTCAAGTTTGTCCATGTCTAGTCGTTTTAGGATTTATCATTTTTATTATTGATGCATAAAATCCCATTGTATGAATGTGCCAGATCTTTTTGATCCATTCCTTTATAGTTAGGATTTTGGGGGTTCCCATGTTCATGCTATGGTGGGAATTGCTGTAATAAATATAGGAATACGTATGTCTTTGCATGTTACTTTTTAATTTCTTTTAGGTAAATCCCCAGTATAGATTAGTTGTATCATAAGATACATGGATTTCTATTTGTTTAAAATAAATTTAAACTAATTTCCAAAACAATTGTTCAATTCCAAAGTGTAAATGCATTCCTATTCCTTGATATCCTGACCAACATTTGTATTTTGCATTTTAATGAATTCTGCCAAAAGTGTTGTGTGAGGTGATATCTCATTGTTGTTTAAATTTGTATTTCCCTTAGTGCTAAACATTTCTTCATATGGTTGCTTGCTGCTTGTCTGTCTTCTTTGGGAAAAAAATTGCCTGTTCATGTTTTGTGCACATTTTGTGTTTGGATAACTTGTGCTTTTCTTGCTAATATGTTTCACTTTCCTATAGATTTTGGAGTTTAGTCCTTTATCTGATGTATTATTACTGAATATTTTACTCCACTTTATGGGTTCTCTGTTGACATTTTTTTGAAGTGGTTTGCTGTGAGAAAATGTATTTTTAGTAAGTCACTGCTCTTTTAAAGATATCAAAAATACTAATTCAATAATGTGTTTTATGTGTACAATTTAGTGGCTTTAATTATTCCAGTAATGCTATGTTTTTCCAGTTCATTTTTCTGTATTGGGAGAAACTTTGTGCTTCTCTCCCCAGACCCTTTCTTCCTCTTTCCTATAGAAAGCACACAGAAATTGTGATCTCTACATGTTTGTCTTATTTTACACGGATCACTATTTACTAAATCTGTGCATGCTCTAGCTGGCACCTATAGGCTCCATTTCTGGGTGGCAGAGCAGTAGTCTAGTGTATGTGTATAATACTTGTGTCAGGCAGGGTTCTCTTAGAGAAATAAAATTCAGGACACTAGTAATTATTTTTATATATTTATATATTGAGAAAGGTATATAAGATAAAAAGAGAAAAAGTTAACTATAAGACAATACAGATTGCTCAGTGTAACTCACTGGAGTCCTCTGTAGAGCAATCCAGGCTATTGGTTACAGGCAGCAAACGGCAGAGCAACAGTCACCAACTGTCACCAACTGTCAGCCAGATGACAGAGTCCAACAGTCCTCAGCTCAAGAGATGTATAGCTCCTGCGAAGCAGGGCTTGAAGGATCCTCAACTCACAGTAACACAGTCCACGATTAGGTGTCCCACGGGCAGTGTTGCTTGGAGGTCGAGGCACAGGAAGAACAAGGCAGCTCTCTGGTCCGAAGATCCGGAAGCAAGAGAGAGAGGGGGAGGGACCTGCGAAGCCCCTCCCACACCTGCCCCTCATCTCATCCTGCGCGCTCATTGGCTGTGCCGTCACAACAGATCCACCAATCTTCTGTGGCCATGTTGGCATAACAAACCTACCCATCACAATACTTTTTGATCGTAACCTATTATTGGTGTATATTTAGGTTGTCTCCACATTTTGTCTGCTGTGCAAAGTGTCAGTTAATATTTTGTTTTTGTTTAAGTAACATCTTTTTGAGTTCTGGATAAAAAATTCACACAAAACTTATCATTAGAAAATTTACAATCTGTCCAGTAACATTAGCTAAATTGATCACAATGTGCTAACGTTATCTTTAATGGTGTTCTGTATATTCCCTTCCCAATACTCCAAGTTACCTTGTCACCTTATAATCTCATAATTATCTGTGGTTCCTTGTTTGACTTTGATCTCTTATTGATGATTTTTTAGTAGAACCTATACTACCCATATCATTGTTATGACTTTGCCTGGTTTAGGGTTTGTTAGGTCAGCTTAGATAAAGGAACAAATCCAAAGAGATAAATATGCACGTAAGAGAGAAGTTTATATTAAGGTGTAGGTATATATCCGGAATAGATCAAAGCCCAGTCCAACTCAAGGCCATAATCTGGTAGTAGTACATAAATCATTCTGCAGACTCACTCACGCAACCACATGCACTGAGGCAGAACATAAGGAGATCACAGTTGCTTGGATACAAAGTCTGTGGAAACAGCCCAAGGCTTTGGCAGTTCTGTGAGTCAGCAAACAGGAAAGTCAAGGAAGAGAGAAAACGAGGTTCTTTGGGGCCTCCTTGTGAGAATGATATTCCCATGAGAAAACACCATCAACCTGATTGACACGTGGGATACTGCCCCTGTACTTTTGCATATCTTCAAGTTGACATAAAATTACGCAACTATCGCAGGTCATCCCTTGTCAATTTAAACCTTTACACAACTCTTTAGCCATACAGAATTCTTAAGCAAAATAATAAAACCATATCTGTGTCTAACAAGATAACTAAATGTATACAGCTGAAAATGTGCCAGACCCATTTAAACATGACACTCCATACATGAATAAAGCAAATAAATTATATGCATATGCCTAGCAATTATATTTATGTGAATATCTACATCTTAATCCTATAATCCGATCACCATCTTCCTGCACCAAAAAAATGTTGTTAAATCAGATACTTCCTGCCTTTATCTCCCCCCATTTTGGAGATCCAAATTCTATACTGCTCAATTCTATCAACCAATGCTCTGAAGAAAAAAAGACATTCTTTGATATGAAGGACCTTCCGTCCTTGTGAGTTTGTGTCCATAAGCAAAATCAAATCAGGGTAGGTTGTTCATAAAGTATCAATGGACACCAATTCACAGATTCAAAAATCTTATCTTCATCCAGTCTGGTTCCGGCCATCACACTGAGAGTCTTCTCTCTTAGACTTGGTGCCACCTGGCACCACCTGGCCTTCGGATCAAGTGCCACCTCACAAATTCTCAGCAGCTCATCCCCTCTGGGCTAGTTCATACCAGAGCCTCAGATTCCTTGTTTCCCACAATTTTTTAAATTTCACATCAGCCAACCAGATTTTGTCTCTCCTTTAGTTCCCTGTGAAACAACTCCATTCATCTCTGGATTGCTGCATTTCCTACTTCCACTAAACAAGTGGATCCAGGTGGTCACTTAACTCACATTTCAGGCTGTCTGCAGGCTCTCTTTAAACTTCTGTTCTAGAGAAGAGGGTTCCTTCCTGGCTCCAGAGTTTTTCCAGTTATGTGAGCAAACCTCTACTTCAAAATTCTGAAAGTCAGTGTCCACATGTCCCCTCCTAAATCCCCACCCCCACATACCTCATTCGGCCCACAGTTTAGAGGTAAGCCTTTTCAAATGCACACATCCTGAACATTCAATGCATTGAGTGGACCTTACCTTTTCTAAGCATTCTATCTCCATTTAGCAGAGCCAATTTAAGGGCCAAAGCAGTGGATTGCAAACTCTCTTTTCATATGTTGCATTAATCATTTCTATTATACTTTATATACTTTGCTATGATCCTCTATAACACCTTATATCAATAACAGGTTGAAGAATCAATGTTATCCTAGCACAGCCAAATTTTAAATACATTCTTCCATCAAATTAAATCCTTATCCCATTCATGTGCGATAAGACCCTACACCTCAGGCTCTATCAATCAGTATCTGGTCTCTGTCAACCATTTTTATAAGCAACATGGACTCAGAGTAGTTCGAGAGGTATTTTCACCCAGTGAACTCAACATTTATATTTATCACAGTCATTTTTGCCTTTTCCGACAGGAATTATCAACAAGAAATTCTAAGAATAAAAAATGTCACTTCCCAACCCCTTGCCAGAAAATAAAACATGGCCACAGTTTCCTTCTGGCTAGCCAAAGAAGAAATTGGTGTAAGGCAGAGATCACACAAGTATCCACTTTCCATCTTCATGATTGCTTTCTCTAGTATCCCGCTCCCCAAGTCCCATAAGGCTGGATTGACTAGATAAACAAATCCAGTGACACTCACATATGTATAAAAGAGAGTTTTATATTAAGAAGTATTTATATATCAAGAAAACATGCCAGCTCAGTCTAGCTCAAGTCCATAAATTCCCCTTCAGGCTCATGAAACCACAAATAATGACACAGAATTTAGGAAAATCACTTACATAGGGCTGTCTCTGTGTAATCTTTGTAAAACTAGTCTGGTCTTTCTAAGAGCTTCTTTTTACTGAGAATACTGCTATGGAACCCTAGTTCATGATTGACTACTTTGCTGGGTAAAGACCTCTTGATTCAAAATAGCTACTAATAAGTATCTTATATGTTTTTCTCCATTGGTCTCTTCTCCTTAGATTACCAGGACAGAAATTACACTGATTTTTTTTGGGGGGCATCACTGCCCTCTGGTGCAAGTAGGAAGCCCAGTCTTGCTCCTGGAGAGCTGCTGCTGGATTTGAACCACCAACCCAGGGGGCCACAGTCCCGCACACAACTATTACACCACCAGGGCTCAGCCCCGATTTTTTTTTAATAAAAGCTCAATGGTACAGTATACAATAATTTTCATTTGCTGCTTTCAGAATTTCCGTGTTTTGTTTTCAAGAATTTTATTAGATTATGACACAAAATTGATCTATTTGATTCTCTTTTAATTAGGATTTATATAGCATCCTGAGTTTTCAGACTTGATTCCTAAGGAAAGTTTTGCTAAATGGGATTCCAGTAATTTAGATATTATTTTTGAAATGATTTTCATCTATTTTCTTGAGATTGCTACTTTTTATTCTTGTTTCTTCTTGAGACTTGATAAACTTAGTGATTCTGTTTTCTACTTCACTTACTTTTTGTTCTGTGTCTTTGACTCTATTAGTTTGTGAACCTTGAATAAATTTTCTTCATTTTTCATATTCAATTGTTTCATTCTTCTGTCCCAGTCATGTGCATGCCAGCCTTCATAGGAACTTGCATGGTTTCTCTCTTTTTCTTTGTCTTTAACTCTCTCGTGGATCTCTCATTCTATCTCTCTGTTTATTTGGTGGTGTCAGCTCATATTTTGTTTTTGTATGTCTCTGTGTGTGTATATGATGTTGTGTTAGTCCTGCTTGCCTAGAGAAACAAATTCATAGACTCTCATATGTATGCAAAAGATTACTTTATATCAAAGTTCAATTGATTACACACTAAGAAAACATCCCAGGCTTTCAAGATCAAGTCCATAAGTCTGATTTTAGCCCATATGTCAATACCAGGAATTCCTTTTTAGAATCATGCAGTCATGCTATGATGCTGAGTGCAGGAAGATTACAGGGAAGTGGGTGGGAAGTCTTTGGATATGGTGGTGAGGGAAGCAGTTCAGAACCGTCATGGATTTCCCTGTGGCTCCTCTGGCTCCAGGGCTTTGGCTCTGTGGTTTGCCCCATATGGCTTGGCAAAAGGAATGTTTCACAGAGAGTATGAATGCATTTGGTCTCCAGCTGTTTATCTCCATTTTGTCTCCCAATTGAGGTCATCGAGCTGTAACCTGATTGACACACTAGAGTCTATCCCTTCATTTTAAGTCTCAAGTTGACAACAGATGATGTAAACACCACACATGTACTTTAATTTCTTTACACATGTTTAACAGAATAGTCTGAAAGTTAATAATTCCTTTCATTTGTGTGGTCTCCATAAGATAAATTCCTTTTTCATAATTTATGTTTGGTTCTTGTGATTTTATACAATGTGCCATATTTTATTGAACTTGGACCATTTAATCTTGTTTCAGTTGGGTTTTTTTAATCATTTTATTGCTTGTACAACCCTCATGACAGTCCGTCCATCCACCCATTTTGTTAAGCGTATTTGTACATGTGTTGCCATCATCAGTTTTCCTTTTGTGTGTGTGTGTGTGGGGGGGCATTACTGCCTCTGGTGGTCATGGGTGCTACCCAGTGTTGCTCCTGAGAGCTGCCGCTGGATTTGAACCGTCAAGCCTGTAGTTATGCCACTTAGGCCACAGGGGCTCAGCCCTAGTTTTCTTTTTGACTTCAAATTCGTATTCTGATTTTTGTGGTGATATTTTCTGATTGGACACCCTGGTGGTCTGATTGGACACCACAGTGCCCCACAAATAGCTTACAACCCAGAAGCTTGGCCTTCTCCCCACCAGGCCTTCTGCACAATAACGATTCACCCCAAAAGTTCCCAGGCGCAGAAAGCAATGGGGGCCACTTGACTCTATCGCAGAGGACATAGTGAATTAGGGGTAACCCAGAACCCAAAGAGCTGGCATTTTCCCCTGAAGAACACTCCCTAAGGACACTATGAGCCAATGTTGCTTTCCTCAGTGGTTATTCACGAATTCTGGCTGCTGGAATCCCGTGTGTACGTGTGGGAAGAAGCGTTTAGTGGCGCACAGACGCTAACCTCAGAGGCGGACCCCTCTGTCCTGTGAGAGAGTCTCTGTGTCCTTTACTCAGGGGTGCTCTCAGGGGCTCCCCCACAGGGCCATGCAGTGAGCAGCGACCTAGCTCTTCGCTCATGGTTGCCACCTGTATTGACTGTTCTCTTCCAGTGCCCCTTTCTGCTCTTCCCGCCCGTCAACCCCATGCGCCTGGGTATCAGAAACCCGCCACAGTTCTCTGCCGTCGCAGCTGCCGCTTCCTCTGCCACCTCTGCCTCGTGCAGCCCACGGACTGCCACGTCCGATTTTCTCTGACTTAAAATACCAGACGACAATTTCCTCAGAATAGCTCCCGCTCTGTTCTCTATTTGGGATTTTTAACTATATGTCCCCCAAATAACTGTGATGATTGAGGACTTTTGAGGTTAGTGGATAGGTTCTACACTATGTTAAGCTCTCTCTCTCTCTTTGCTGGACTGAATTTTGCACATTCAATACTTCCGCTGACACCTCGAACTCTGAGGTTTCTCTCGGTGCTTTCTACTCGCTGACGCTCAGTGGGGGTAATGAGTACACTGACTTCTCTATTTTACTCTTTCCCTTCAGGTACTGTTTTAGATAACAACGTAGAATTTAAAATGAACAGCCAAGAAAATACTGAGAATGACTGATTCTTGTCATTCACTAGCATGACCTATTTTCTTAACATAATGTATTGTTCTCTCACTGACCAATAATGAATATATTGAATATATTCAATATATTGAATGCCCCTTTCCCTCAATTTAAAGAGCATCAGACGTGAAAACAACTACCATTGCCACTGGATGGACATGACAAAGTTGAATATCTACGTCGTATTCTGCAGGTTGTAATCTTAACAGGAGTTAGTGAACACCTCCTTCTCCTTGCTGGTGGTTGGTGTCCTGAAATCAGTGACCTATTGGTTTGCAGGCAAATGCCTTAACTGCAGTGCCTCCAGGGATACTTTTTGCTGTATTCTACAACACTTGAAGTAGAAGATTAAAAAAAATAATAATTACTTGGCTTGAGATAAAGGAGAGGTCTGAGTCGCAGAATAAAACAATTTCACAGACTCATCCATGCTAACGTGATGTGGGGCAGTTCAGGATTTCTGAAGATTAAGTTGCAGACTTTGGTTAAGACTATTACTACTTTTCCCACAGATCCCAACTTAGATAAGGAGAGTGTTTATTACTACTTTTTAGAATATAGGATAAGGAGAACTGAGGAAAGAAAAAGCTCTTTATGCTTAAATTTGGCAGTAGTTGGCTAGTTTGGGGTAATATCATGAAAAGATACTAGAGAATGAATTTGTGTTAAAAAAGCTGTCAAAAAAAGAGAATTCATTATCTTTAATTTCACTTACACAGCTTTTGAAAATTAAAAGGAGTCAAAGCATACTAAATACGAAAACTAAATATGAAATTTAAAGGAAAATGTATTACTATTTAGAAGATAATAAAATGTATTTTAGATTCTGAATTATAATAGCATGTTCTCATTTTCTTTGTTTTTATGTACATGTAATTAAGTATAATTGAATACTATTGACATACATTAACATGTAATATACTATGAATTGTAAGGAATTTGCCTTCCTATCTAGAAGTTAAGCTTTGGAAAATTATTTCAATAAATTCAATACCAAATATACATCCAAATGATAAAATGGGGTATAAAAACTGTGTTATTCTATAAAATTCTTAGATAAGTCTAGGAAGGATTTAGAGTTCATTTTCATCTCTGGATTTGTTTACAGCATTCAGATGTGTTATTGTTTCTGTGTGTTATTCTTTCTACCTAAGGTTGGGAGTTCACTGGCTTTAAAACAAGAATCGTGTTAGTAAATCTCGGCAGAATTTTATATAAATTTGTCTAAAATATTTCCATTATCATAATACAATTATAAATTCCTTTTATTGATTTATTTAAACGTGTCTGCAAAATGACCCTTATCTGATAAATAACATTATCTGCTAAATAATGTAAATAACCATTATCTGATAAATTACATGATAATTGACCTTTACAAGTTTGCTTAGAGGCTTGTTCCTGTTTTACATCAAATGAAGAATGATTTTATTCATTGGATTAAAAGTTATCAAATAGAATTGAATCCTTAATGTGCTCATTTTCTATGACCAAATCTTTTCATTAATTTTTACAGTTCATTTCTCTTTGGAACACTTTGTGTTCCTTAGTGCAATAAGATTTAGCTAAATCTAAAATTAAAATAACTATACCCAAGATGGACTCGAAAGCTAGGAGTTAGAAGTGATATTAGCTTTAATGTCAACAAAATTAATAATTCATACAATTGCATGTATTTTCCCATTGGTTTACCTGTGGACTGATAATAGAGAATCTATGCTATCAAAATGTCAGTGTCCTTTCAGTCGAGGCTGAAGGGTCCTTTCTTGAATTATGCAATTTGTTTTCACTGGCTAACTTGAACACATGTTAGAAAATTGAGAATTGTAAGATATCAACTTTTAATTTTTATATCTCGTAGGATAAAATAAAATAATAAAATAGAATAAATAAAATAAAATAGAATAAATTGTGAATCTATTATCTTGCAACATGGATATAAATAATCATATATATAATTATTTATATGATTCTGTAGTCATTTCAATCAATCTTGTCTTTTAACTTTGATTTTTTAAAAATCAGGCATATATAATTTTCCCCAAAATATCTTTTGGAATATTAGGATAATGGAATGGAAAAACTGCATGCATTTGGGCAGGAAAGGAAGGTGGGTGAGTGGACAGCTGGTGTGTGGGGGAAGTTTCAATTTTCTCCTGTAATTCTGCTGGAGTGTAGGAGGATACCAAATGGTAGCTTTTAGGCAGGGATAAGATGCTAAACACATTTCAGCCTTGGATGCTTTTATCCATCTAAATTCCTAAAAATGGAGAGCTTCAACATTCTCCATCTTATTTTAATTTTTTAAGACTTTCACACTTGCTTCAAATCTTCCATATGCCATCAGTACTGAAATGTGTATCACAATTTACTTAAGTATTTACTTGATTTTTGTCTATGGAGGAAAAACTTGAATGATGCTTAAATAATGCTAAGAGATAATGCCTTTTGGATTGAGTGAAAATAATTTATCTTTCTATTATTTAAATTCAAAAAGTAAAATGAATGCATTAAACTTTATTTACAATTACATTTTGTCCATTTATTACTGAAGTCCGTATAAGAATGAGGGAGGTTTTACATAACTTTAATCATCGGTATGGGACACATAAACAATTTTAGGTCATAATCTATATAACAAACCTTTGATACAACCTCAAAATTTTGCAATTTATTTAGGTATCTTTTCCCTTGTTTATCCCTTAACCGTTTTAATTGTAAACAATGTATGTCAGGTGATAAATCCATAGCTAACAAATCGATCATGATTCCTCACTACTCTGTAGAACTCTTTCCTAGGCTTTCTGAGGGTAACCTTTTATGGAAGTGGAGCACTTCGTCTTTTTCCTGAAAAGTTGCTGTTGGCTTTGAACTGCCAATCTCCTGGGTGACAGCCCAACACTAAGATACACATTAATCCTTTGTGAGTTTTTCTCACATGAGCAGATATGTTGGTTCCATAGCATTGTGATCCTCTCTGCGGCAGAAGCACACATTCTTTTAAGAGTTGGCATGCTTGTGTCCATTGGAGCAGCCACTGTGCAAATTCATTGAGAGTCTTTCTTTTTGTAAACAAATGTGATGTCATTCGCCTCAGTCTGCTCACTAACAATAATAAGTCCATATTATGTGAGCCCAAACCTTACCAACCAGGTTACCCTGATGTTTCCTATTGGCCTTCTTTTGAGTTTTTTGTTTGTTTTGTTTACGTCTAGGTGCAACTCACACAACACTGAAGTCAGATTTTTATCAGTAAGTGTTTCAAATGATTTTAACTTTCACCAAGCAAAATGATATCATCAGCATGAGTCTTGCTTCATTCAATCTTTTTTTAAAGTAGAACCAAACCCTTGAATATTTCCTTTTTGATTTCCAAACAATTTTATTGACACACAATTTATACATCTTACAATTCAAGTGTTCAATCATTCAAACATATCATGGAGAATTATATGATCATTATCACATCAATTTTTAAATACCCTGCCCCCACCCATGGTTAAATCACCGTTAAGTTATGTGGTGCCATCACAATCAGTTCTAGTGCTAATTCCCTCCTCCTACCTCATTACTCCTGAAACCCTCTTTCCTTCCCTATCATCTACTCCCCAGCCCTGCATCTGCTATTAACCCTGTATCAGTTGTTATCACTGTGCACCCACTCCTACTGTGCTTCACAAACTTGGAGACCCAACAGAATCAATAATAAACAAAATTGAAGTATGGTTGTATGAATAAAAGAATAATAATAAAAAGACTAAAAAAATGAAATAATGATTAAGAAAGAAAGAATCAACATTCGAAAAGTCGGAAGAAATTTCTCTCATGGAACAAGTAAGATATAATTGTACCCAGAACAAATTCAGTTCAAGCCTATAGGGAGGTCAACTGATCAAGTGTTGGGTTCAATCCAGCAAAATCAAGGTTACAATGGTCTCTGTCTGATAGTAAGATGGTTCAAGACCCTTGATGGTGACTAGTGTGGATCTGCCACGGGCCAGTCAGACTAGATACTCTGCAGATGGCTTGGGGATCCCAGTGTCTTTCATAGCCTTCTACAAATTGGCTGTTTATAATTTTAGTTTTGATTAATTTAACTCTCCCCTTTGCCATATTCTAATTTTGTGATTGTAATCTTTGGAACACTTGTCCAATCTTGATAACTATTCTTACTCAGTTAGTCCAATTTCTCAGGTATTTGGATTATTGGCTCAGCATGCACATTGAGTAAATACAATGAGAGATTAAAATCTTAACACACAACTTCTCTGATTTCAGTTCAGTCTGTTCAGTCTTCCCATTACTCTGTTCAAAGAACTACTTATTGGTCTAAATCCAGGTACCACACGAAAACAAGCATTTGTCAGGTATTCTCATTCATTATAATATTACCAAAACAGTTTACTATTATCTACATAGTTGAAGGCTATGCATACTTAATAAAATAAGTATCATTCTGGTGTTCAGTCCAGATCCAGCTGATGTGACAATGATATTTTTCATTCCACATTCTCTTATGAACATGACTCAGATTTCTGGGAGCTCCCCTTTAATTTACTGTGGCAACCATTCTTTTTCTTTCTTTCTTTTCAGTTATCATCAACAAAGTTTTAGTTCTATGCGATCCCATTGATTTTTATGATAATTTCCCGATTTTCTGAGTCACAGCTCAATCCAGTTTTGTGCTGTGGGAAAGTTGCTTGTTTCTATAATGCTGTAAGCCACTGGCATTTCCAATAATAGCAGTCACCCAAGGTAAATCATATTCATTAGCATGTTTCAGTCTTTTAAAATTGTATTATATATTTGAATTCCATTTATACTTGAAAAACTGATATTATTTATGCAAATTTACATTCAAATGCATTTTTCCAAATGCCAGATTAACTATATTTGGTAGAGATATGCTTTAATTCAGGTTTGATCATTCTAAAAAGAACTATGTGGATATCCAGGTAGTTTAAATTTTTCAGGCCATCCAGATGAATCTCTTTTTGAACTACTGCACTCTGCAGTTACAGTAGAAAAGCAAGAATTCCTGACAGCAATGGACAAATCTGTGTCTCAATGAAACCATCCTTAACATTACCAATGCCAGATCGTGGCGCATCTGTGCACCACAACAGTGTTCTTTACCTCTCTGGCACCTCAAATACTCTACCCTTCTCTGTCAAATTGTCTTCATTATTTGATTCACTTTTTTTATTCCCAGAAGCAAACACAAATGGCTAGCTTTATTGCTTTTGTGAAACTGACAAAACAACTTTGTCCTTGGAATTAAGCACTTGTGAAGTTAGATTTTCAGGAAATCATATCAAGGTGTTGGTTGGCACACAACGTATACTCTGGCATTATTTAGATACAGGAGCCTGCATAGAATCATCCCTTTATAGTTTGTGTACAGGACACGGCATTCGAACATTTTTCTGCTTGTGTCCAGTTCTAACTTTCCAAGTATCCTTTGTGCATACTGTTTCTTTTCAGAAGTTTATATATATATTGTGCTTTGCTCTTTGGCCCCCCAAAATACTATTTGAATTTCTTAGAATGTAAAATAATGTTATCTAATCAAATAACTTATTTTCATCTAATTTTTGTTCGAAGAATTTGTTAGAAGATTTAATAACTATAATGGCTGCTGAGACATCCATTTTCCATGGTTCAGAAAAAAATACAGTTATGCTTGTGAAACAATTCTCATGAATCATGTAATTGTCACTTATATTTTCCTAATTTTTGTCTTTTGAATGTGGCATCTTAAAAAAACACATGATGTCCAATTGTGTGGAGCATCTATTGTTTTTAATTACCCCATTTTGGGACCAATTCCCAGAGAGAGTACCTGACACCATTTGAAAATGAGTTGAAGCCCTTTACAGTATAAACCAGTGCCAGTAAAAAAAGAACCCTAGTCAGCATAACTCAATTGTAATACGTGCACTGTTATGCTCACTGCCATCTGACAGCTGTTTGGTTCCTCTGTGAAATGAATTAGTGCTGTCATTTTACTAATAGACCAAAAATAAAATCACTGGTGTTGTTTCCAGCAGCCATTGCTAACAGAAGCCAATCTAAATGAATCTTTTCTCTCTGGTCACAGTCACGCCTGTTACAGGACAGGCTATCAGAGCATAAGGCTTTACTCAGAGTACTAATTGGGTGTAAGCAAAGCACTTTTCTGTGGGGATAGTGCATGGAATTTAATAAAAATAATCACAAATATTCTAAATTGTGACAGGCTCCCTTATAAAGGGAATATAGGAGATGGTGCACTACCGTGTATTTACTATAATCACTCCATGAACAAAGAAGCAAAGAAACAAACAAGAAACCCATCTCTGACGTGTCTGGTACTAAAACCAGTTTCATGAAAAAAGAATACAAATATAGTCTGCTGTGTGGAGATTGCAGATGGGGAGAATATCATGGTTAGCCAAAGGTTTGCATACTATAGGCAAAACCATGGTTTTTTTGTTTTTGTTTTGGCTTATGAATCATTACCAAAGAAGCTCATGGTTTATAAAATGTAATTTTGAGTGCAGAGTATCAACTTCATGGTATTATGTTTTAGTTGTTCATTAGTCAGTTGCAAGGAATTTTTGCTTGGGAACATTTGAACTTTTGATTTAGTGATGTAGACGACATTGCTGTTCCATTTTGTAAATGTGAAACAAAGGGTAAACAATCTGTTGGTGCTCTGGGAGCTCCGAGGTGTCCCGCGTTGGAAGAAACCAGGCTCTCAGAAAGCAGAGAAGCAAAATGCTTTGAGACTGAAGAGAGGTGTCCTGTCTTCTAATGTATTTTAGCACTGATCATTCTCCTCAATTTCACTTCCTCTCATGATAAATATCCAAGCTTATGAAAACTTGGAAGTTTCCCTCCATTGAGAAAACATATACATATCCTCTTCGTTCCAGTCTTCTCAAATATGATTCCAGGGATTGAGAATGAACGCCAATGTGAGCTCATGGAAGGGGAGTAGAATTGTCTAAGATTCCCTGTTTGAAATAATGCTTCAGTTTTATTCCTTATAACAGACATGAGAAGGACAACAGAGACATTATAAAGCATTATTTTTATAACTTGATCCTTTGATAAAAACATAATGCTTATTACTTATATGAATCTTAGACAACTTATTTAATACCTTTTTTTGCCTCCATCTTCACATTTTAAAAGTGAGATTGTGAGAACATAGATTTTATCTCAGAGGATGTTTATAAGAGTTCTTAGAGAAATACAGGGCCAGTATCGATCCTTGAGTTCTATATGGGTTTTGAAGAGTTAACTTGTGTAAGCAGCTTTCCCCAAAGTTTTTTTGACAACATGACCTTCTCTTCATTGAGCATCTCCCATGACTAGGCTTTATGTGGCTTTGGCTTGAGAAAGTAGCTCTCAAACCCTCCCCTGCCCGCGTCACTCAATCCCAACATGATGCCACTATCTCCAAAGCACATGCTGCATGCCCCTAAGAATGGCACCTTTCTGGTTACCTGTGATAACATCAAAATAGCATTGGCCTAGTCTAACTAGAATATCTGTGATTGGTTAAAACTTAGTATCCAGGTCTATTAAATCAAAACTATTGCCATAAAAGACAGCTCCCCTCTGGATGATTCTCCCATAAATTTCCCCCAACGTAGATAGCAGAAGAGCGATGGACCTTCTTTAAAACCCTCTTTCAAGAATAGTTTCTACAAGCAAAGTGCTTTCACCTCAGGGGCTGCTCTCAGTGTCAGAGGTCAGCCTTGTGTCTCACATTCCACCATCAGTAAGATAGATTGCCCAGATTTCATGATGCTGGGCACCTTTCTTTGAGAAAAGAAAAGTGAACAGTTCGATAATGATAGATAATTTTGATTTGTGGAAACAGATTGTAAAATAACAATTTCATGAAAGATATACTGTAAATGATGCTAGCGTATAAATAATAATGAAATACATAGCATCAATAAAAATCTAATTTTAATGGCTACAATAATTCTGACTCTTATTCAAAGAGTCTATTTGCAAACACAAAATTATACCTATGTTTTTATATCTGTGTACTAAAATAATACATAAATTGTTTCAAAGTCTTCACCATCATTATCCATTTCTATAAGATCATTTTGAAAGAGAATATGCTTTCCTGTTCAAGACACTTAAATTGGAATTATTTTCCTATTACAACTTACATTTATAATTTGTTTCACAGACATGAAAAGCTGCTGCTGGAGATGATTTTTCCAAGGTGTGTTGCAATATAAAAGCATCTGAGTATCTCAGAATATAATGTATTCTTATACCTTATTCAAAGAATTATACTAAATATAAAGTATCACTAAAGGGCATTTAAACACTATCATATATTTCCTGTGTTAAAAGGGAGAGAACAAATGCATTGATTTGCTTTATTTGACTCTTCATAAATTAATGTATATAAATATGTACTGACAAAACTATAATTAAGAACACTTTCAAGGATTTGCTGAACGCAAAGTACACAGTGAAAACCCCATATTGAAGGGTCTTTGTCCTAGCAGAAAGACATATGTTTGAAATACATAAAAGGTCACATGATGATGCAGAAAAATAAACAAACAGAGTACCATGGAGTCAATGCCGAGTCCATAGCGACCTGGTGGGACTGTGTAGAACTACCTCTGTGGGTTTGGAAGTTGAAAACCTTCTGGGAGCAGAAAGCCTCATCTTTCTCCCACCGAGTGGCAGTTGGTTTCCAATTGCTGACTTTGAGGGTAGAAGCCCAACAGCTAACCACTACAGCACCAGTGGCCCACTATGATGAGAGGTGATATCAACATCACAAAATAGAATAAGCCATTCCAGTACAGGAACTGCCATTTTAAAGAGAGTAATTTGGCAAGTTCTTCACTGAGAATTATGTACTGGAATAAACATATAGAATTATGGGAAAAGAGCATTCCAGAAAGAGCTAAAAGCAAGTGAAAAGGCTAGGCAATACAGTATTTTCAGCTAAATTGGGCTTTATTTTAATGCTATAATAACCAGAATGTACTGATGGGTTGGATGGGACATATGAGTGTCAGGGAAATATTGGGGATAACTCTGATGATTTTGCGATACAGAAACATAGGAATAAGGGAAGTTTGGGTTTATGGAGGAAGGTGGAACCATGAGTTCACTCTGAGGACCAAGATGAGAACACAACATTTGCCATCATCAGCCACAAGGTCATAAGCAAAAAAGAAGAGTGAAAGAGATGAATGTCAAAATATTTGGATTTTGAAATAAATGATAATGGGAAGAACTAGGATAGCTTGGTAAGAAAAAGAAACAGGAGAAGGGTGTATTGTTCTTGGAGTGAAGTCAAGCAAGATGTTCGTGGAGAAAGAGGTAGCTGACCTGCTGAACTCCACTAGTCATGAGGGTTGCTGCTTTTCCACCAGACTCCACCAAAAGGAGGACGGTGTTAGTCTCAGCAAGGACACTTTGGTAGATATTTCAGTGTGAAATTTACTGGAATTATTCAAAAGAGAATTAGAGAGGAAAGCTAGAGTAACAGCATAAGTGACTTTTGCAAAAATATATTTATTCTAGTCACAAAAAAAGAAGTCAGGTATGCAATCATAGTATATTTGGGGATGTTAGAAAAAAAGTGATATATGTTTTTTTATTGTTTTGTCTTGCTTTAAATGCAGAGGATAGTATATAAAAATGGTACTCCTATGTAGGCTGATATTCCAATAAAGAGAGAGAAATTGATAAAGCAGGAAAGTGGAAAGTTTTGGAGTATTTGTGTGTGTGTGTGTGTGTGTGTGTGTGGGCATCACTGCCCTGGTGGGAGTAGGAGGCCCAGTCTTGCTCCTGGAGATCTGCTGCTGGATTTGAACTGCCAACCCTGTGGGCTGCAGTTCTGTATACAACCACTACGCCACCGGGGCTTAGCCCTGGAGTAAATTTTTTTAATAATCAAGGATAGAGATCTAACTTGAAAACAAAACTTTGCCCATAATAAGGATGGGCAGTACACAGAGGAGCAAAGAACCTGTGGAATTTTGGAAAATGATATGGACATGTTGATAAGGAGTAGATCTCAATAATGAGGAGCAGAAAAAAGAAAGCAGACATCACCAGAATGGACTTCTGGGACTTCCTAATCTTAAGGAAGACACCATCCAGGTCGTAGCTAGAAAATGAAGTGGAAATTGAAAGAGGATGTTTTCACAGCGGGTGAAGTAAGCTTTCCAGGACGTAAAGGTATGAGAGATGGAGAGAGAATCCGAGAAATAAGGAGTAATCCAGGAAAGAAAATAGAATGAGATGAGTCTGGGTAGCAACTGGTAAACTTGTGGTGACTGGGGCAGTGTGGGACAAGGACACAGTTAAAGCCATCAGAATAGACCCATGAGGGATGTAAATGGCAAGACTGAGGGTTCAGGTAGATACTGACCTGAAACCTCTCAACCTTGGAGTCTCCCTTTTCACATGAGGTAGGTGGATGAATCAAGCACTATTAGCCAGTGGTTCTCAACCTGTGGGTCGTGACCCCTTTTTTTGGGTCAAATGACCCTTTCACAGGGTTGCCTGTTTCATAACAGTGGAAAATTATAGCTATGAAGTATCAACAAAAATAAGTTGATGCTTGGGGGGGAGGGGCGGGGGAGGGATCACCACAACATGAAGAACTGTATTTGCGCTTTTTAACAATACAATATATACATGACACAAGAAATCCTGCTTTTTGCCCAATACAGAAATGCTTTCCTTAAGACCTATGATCGTTCTTTGACATAGACTCTTATGAGATTTGTAGGGTATATGAATACCATTTTCTAGGCTGGTCCTCCTTTTTTTTTTTTTTTTTTTTTAAATGCTCTCTAACAAGCTTCATACTGTAGTACTGATACCTTCCCACCAAGGCAGTGGTCATCAATGGGCTGAGAGAGATTTGCTGTGCCATTACGAATGTCTTCATACGTGACATAACTCCTGATTCTATTTTCATGACAATTTTTTCTTATAACCGAGTACATGCTTCAACTACTTGGAAAAACATATCTTTGTTCTCAAGGATCCATGGACTCCCTAAATATAACATGGACCAATGTTGAGCAGCAGCACTCCCTGATTCTCTGTGACATGGACTATGATCTTTAGGGTTTTTTGTTTGTTTGTTTTGGGGGGGCATCACCGCCCTCTGGTGGGAGTAGGAGGCCCAGCCTTGCTCCTGGAGAGCTGCTGCTGGATTTGAACTGCCAACCCTGTGGGCCACAGTCTCGCCCACCACCACGACACCATCGGGCTCAGCCCTTAACTTTAGTTTTGTTGGGAAATATGTGCCCTCCTTTGGCATAGCTACTATTACCACAGGCTCTAGCTTTGCTGTGCTTGGAAGCGGTGGTGTGTTTCAAGTTAGCGGTTTTCAAAACAAAATCAATCCCAGAAGTAAATTTTTACAGTCCTCCAAAGATGTGTGATAAAAGACTAGCCGCTGATGCCTGTGCATGAAAGCCTGCACTTTTATATGGCAAAGATTTTAGAAAGAAAGCTTAGTCCGAGTTATGCAGAAGCCACTGATCCAGGTGTTCTGATGGCAATCTAGATATTTATAGTAGGTTATACATATACTGTATGAATCAAAAGCTTCACAGCCCAATTAATTTTTACACAAGGCACTCGAGTGGATGAAGTCGTTGCTTTTACTTTGTTCTGTTTTACAATGGGATTTCTGAAATATAGGCTAAAGCAAGAGCCAGAGTGACACTGTGTCTAAAGACTTGAGCTGATAGCAAAAAGAGGAGAAAAGTAGTAGGGGTTCACACTCACCATCCGCTCCAGAGGCAAAAGTGTGGCAGTCTGCTCCTCCACAAATGGGCAAACTCATCCACAGGTGCACTCTGTCTACAGGGTTCCTGAGTCAGAGCCCTCTTCTTAGCAAAGGATTTTGTTTGGGTTTAACTATCACTTTATGTGACGCGAAATATATATGCAGTCAGAACTGAGCTTCAATCGACTTTATGCTTTAGAGACAAAATTTAACATACTTAAGTTGCAAATAGGTATCAGTCAATATGAAGATCCAAAGGGAATATATTTAGTTTTGTCCTCATTCAAATACATTAAAGTAATTTTGTGTCATTATGGGTCTTATGGAATATGTAGCTTTAATATTTTAAATATATTCAAATCATTGGTCTACACAATTATTTCAGAATAAAACAAGATTTTCTCCTCATTCAGATTGATTAATACTTATAAATAAACATCAAATGAACCCTGACCCTTACACCTTCCTACAGAAAATTTATTGAGAGCTAATAAGGATACATTTAATGCTTCCTTTCTTTATGAAAAGTAATTTCATTTACATTGATTTTATCATATAAGAATCCCAGACCTATATTAACTCTGAGAGTTGAGTGTTACAGGAGGCAATCTAATTTTAGGAATCATTCTTTCTTAACAATTTTGTATTACAATACTTAAAATATTACTTAAAATAAAGTGGTGAACTTGCTATTTTGCCACAGAGCTGCAAAAAAATGTATTCACTCTAAATGCAGTTTGAGTATAATTCTCTTGCCTTTCAATAAAATTATACTTCCAATGACCTAATATTTTTTAAATGTTGTGTTCCATCAAGAATTTTAATAAAAGATGAAAATATGCATGCACTCTATCACAGAAGTATTTTGGAAGTGAAATGTCCACTTAAAAATCTAAAATAAAAAGGAAGCAAGCATATTGATCACCTTAAATCTAAGGACTTCAAGAATGCAGGTCAGTCTGGATTCCAGCCATGATATACAACTACACCAGGTTGTAGTTGAAAGCAATTTGTGATGTGCCTGGCCTTGTGCTTGCATGAAAGGCATAGCCAGATAAATTTTTATTGATTTTCACTGTCCTTATGATGTCCATCACAAGCCTTTACTGAGGCAAATGGATAATTCTGAAGGTTAGCATGCTCACATGTGCATATGCACAAATAAACATGCTGGTTCAACTGCAAGCATGTGAGGAAGATATACAAGCAAAGAAATGTTGTTATAGAATCTAGGAAATATTTAGCAAACAAAAATTTCAAAATGCAAGGCTACACTTATTTGATCTATCTTCCATCTGGGTCTATATTTCATTAGGCCGTGTTTCCATCTTTCTAACCTTTCTCCATTTAATTCTGCAATCTTTGATTTATGAAATGTCAAAATAGCAATTTGGGCGTTGTTGAGAGGTTTAAATCATGTGCCTTTAAAATGTTGTTTAAATACTTAATCAGGAGTTTATGGTGGCTAGAGTAAGTTTTCCCAGTGAAATTCTCCTAGAACATCCCTTGCTATCCAGGGAGAACTAACTAGCAGATACATTGTTAGGATTTATCATAACATAAAGTTTTATCATCTCTCAGGATAACTTTTCCATAATTCTTGTCCACCAACACACTTTTTCCACTTTCTTAAAACTTCCGTATAAACCCCCATGACTGGCCTCTGAGAAAAGCAACAACGATAGTCCAAGGGGCAGCTGCTATAACTTTCTGGGGTGTCCTCTCCTCCATGGGATTAATTGACATGGGAGGTTCCCTTAGAAGTCACTGTGTTCATGGCACCTTGGTCCCTGGGACATACTGGCAAATGTAAGATTTGTCATTTATAACAAATTTGTTCCATAAATTGTGCTCATTCACTAGAATGTTCCTTGAACTCTGATCAAAGGACTGGCTCTTTGAGTACTGTGCTTTTGACACATGTGAACTTAAAGCTGGTAGAAGTTAAGATGCCAAACACACGATGGAAACCCAAGTTCAGCAATTACTTCATTAATGGTATTCTGTGATTGTCTACCAGTTGCTGGAATTAGACTTCATTTTTGTTATTTGTTCAGGCTAAGGGTCTTCCTTGCCTTGGGTCTTTGATCATCCTTAAGATGTTTGATTTATATTTTTAAAATGTTATTTTATTGGGCTGAGCCCCAGTGGCATAGTGGTTGAGTGCGGGACTGCGGCCCATTGGCTTGGCAGTTCAAATCCAGCAGCTGCTCTCTGTGAGCAAGGCTGAGTAGCTCCCATGACCACTAGAGGGCAGTTGAAGCCCAAAAAGAAAAAAAAATACAACAACAGAACAATAAAATGTTATTCTATCAGTTGTATCACTACTATAAATTTGTTGCAGAGCTTCAATTATTTGTGAAAGTGTAATATTAAGTAATATGACTATGATTCCAGTCTTGGCCTCCAAATCATGCCTTTTATGCGAAGCACACTCTTTTATTTGAAGACATCCTAAAGAGAGTTAGAAAAAATATGTATGACTGCGCAACATTATCTGCAATCATTCATTGGATTCAGGGACACTTTTTAAAATTTCATTTTGAAGTAAGTCTTTGCATATATGAACTGGAAGCCTAACAGTACCTCTTGGCATATGAATACATATTAAAAGCATTGAGAAGCTTAGACAAATTTATCACATATTGTAAAACCATTTTCAATGGGGAAAAGGAACTGAGAAATCTCATTAGATTGTATATTGCTTATTTTAATTCAGAGGAGACCATCCATAATCACTACTTACTAGATACCATTGCCACTGATTTACATCCAATGGCCCATGCCTGTGACTTGAATAGCAATTTTTAGGTGCTTCTGAGGTAGTTTCAACTCATAGCAAACCTGTACGAAACAGATGGAAACGCTGACCAGTGCTGTGAAGAACTCAAAACTTGTTTTCAGTTTGAGCTCATTTATTGGAGCAGCTACTATGTAATCCATCTCTTTGAAGTCCTCCCTCTTTTTTGCTGCCTTTAACTTGTAATCAAGTACTACAATTTATCTGCCCCACTTGTTTTTAGGCCTTATTAATCCAATGTCCACCTTTAACATGCACATGAGACAATTGAAAATACCATGATGTAGCTTATGTGCCTCTTAGTCCTCAAAATAACACGTTTACTTTCCAACACTAAAGAGGTCTATCTTTTGAAGTAAATTTACCTAATTTAATACATTCTTTGGTCTCTCCACTGCTGCCTTCATCAGCATTAAATGTGAATCCAGGCAAGATGAACTTATCGACAACTTCAAGCTTTTCTCCATTTATCATGATGTTACATGATACAGCTGAGAAGATTTTTGGTTTTCCTTACCTTGTATTATGCTTAGACTCAGATCCATGCCTCTATCTCAAGTTAAATAATATTTTTTTCTAAATTTCTCTCCTCTGAGTGTTTTAGAATATAGCAAAAAGTATCCCTGGTGGCACAGGTGTTAAAGGTGCTGGCCTCCTAAATCAAAGGTCATTGATTTGAACTCATTAACTCATTAACCCCTCTCAAGAAGCTAGATGTATCCATTTGCTTCTGTTAAGATTTACAGCATTGAAAATACTATATATAGATTCAACTCTGCCCTGTAAATTCAATGTGAATCAGACTCAACCCAGTGGAAGTCAGTTTCATATCTGATGCTCTTTAAATGGAGAGAAAGGGCATCATAGTTTGGAGACTACCCCACACACACTTTCAGTGGCAAACACATCTCAGATTCTAAACCTTAGTGTTTACCATCACAGTTGGATAGTAAATGTAAAGTGCAGGGATTTTGTGAGCATCTTTACACTAAAGATAAATGATTTCTTTTCTTTTTTTTTTTTACACTTCTTTTTTTGGGAGGGACATCACTGCCCTCTGGTGGTTGTAGGAGCTACCCAGCGTTGCTCCTGAAGAGCTGCCGCTGGATTTGAACTGCCAAGCCAGTGGGCCGCAGTCGCCCACTCAACCACTACGCCTCTGGGGCTCAGCCCCAAGAAGTGATTTCTTAATGAATAGAATCAACCTCTTCAGACTCAGTCTACCTGGAACCTTACACATTGCAAAATCTTTCTATAATTTAACACAGCCATACATTATTTTTGATTTTTCTATTGTTTCATTTGTCTTCTAAATAGAATGAAAGTTCCTTGAATGGTAGTATATCTTTTGTTTTATTTATGTTAGCTAACACACAGAAAAATGTTGATTATTAACATATTTTAAATATATATCACAGTGCAGGCTGACTTCCTGTGAGCTATAACTGTTTAATTCCCAAAATAGTAAATGGAAGTGTTATTATGACTTTAACCATGTAAAATCTAAAGCTATGAGAATTTAAATATCAAGTAAGAGTTGCACATAAGCAAGTGTTATAACTGATATGTATATATGTATGCATGTATATATGAAATATGCATAAATATGAGTTATATACATTTTCCAGACTCGCTTCTGAATCAGACACTAAACTGTGCATATATTGAGGACTCAGTCTGTAATTTTTAGTGATACCTGAGAGAACTGATTAAATTTATTATACCCAGAATGTGTTTTGGGGCTTTTAACTGGATTATCAGAGGAAAGACTTAGTAATACGTGTAATATTTTTGGAGATGTGAACTTTCCAATTTTCATCTATAAAGAGTTACAAAGAAAGACACCCCTACAGTAGTTCTATGCATGAAAGGGTTAGGTTGGCCAATGTGTTGGGTGAATGAGAAAATGAGCAAATATGGTAAAACTTGCTTTGTAGCAGAAGACCAGAGGTCATGAAGTCCAGCAGCAACTGCCTGTTTATGGATTTTGCATGCCACTTGAGTCAGGAAGGGTTCTCTTAGAGAAATAAAATCAGGACACTAGTATTTCTTTTTATATATTTCTATATAGAGAAAGGTATATAAGATAAGAAAGAAACAGTTAACTATCTATAAAGCAGTACAGATTGCTCAGTGCAACTCACTTGCGTGAGACAGCTAGAAGACTGGCAGTCCTTCAAGTCTTGAGGGCCACTGAGTAGTCCTCTATAGAGCAATTCAGGCTATCTAGTCACAGGCAGCAAACGGCAGAGCAGGTCGCCGACAGTCAGCCAGGTGACAGAGTCCAACAGTCCCCAGCTCAAGAGATGAATATCCCAGGAGCATGGCGAATTAGGGCTTGAAGGATCCTCATCTCACAGCCACAGTCCACGACTAGGTGTCCACGGGTAGTGTTGCTTGGAGGTCGAGGCACAAAACGAACAAGGCAGCTCTCTGGTCCGAGGATCCAAAAGCAAGAGAAAGGGCGGGACTCACTGAGCCCTTCCTGTCTCTGCCCTTCAATTCATCCCATGTGTACATTGGCCTTGCCATCACAACAGACCCACCAATCTTCTGTGGCCATGTTGGCATAGAAAATCTACCCATCACACCACCATAGGTGTTGTTGTGAGGTGCTTTTAAGTAGGCTTCCACCCCTTGTGAGCCTTTGCACAATAGAAGGAAACATTGCTTGGTCTCGTGCCATCCTTACCATTATTCCTGTGCCTGAAGACATTGTTAATGCCAGACCCAACCAGCATGAAATGTTTCTATGGAAAAAGACAGATTGAAATCCTTATAATCTATGGGCCATCTTGAACAACACTAGCATATCAGGTCTTCCAGTAGCAGGAGTATCGACATGCTAGACTATTGAGAAATTCAATATCAGAAAAATAATAATTGCAGATTCACTGCTACAGAGAGGTTAGCACATTGTCAGATGTGGTAGCAAGAGCATGAAAGACTGAAAACCCCATTACTTAGTTGGTATTTATTCAGAGACTGGCTTTCCTTTCATTCTTTGTTTCCTTCTCCTTCAAGACAGATAAAAAATGACTGTAAAAGTGTAACCTAGTCAAACAACATAAAACCCACAAGAGAATTTTAGTAGTGGTCTGAAAACACTTACTTCATTCTATCCGATTTTTTATTGACTAACTTTATTCATTTATAGATAATTGGCAATTAATACATAGGAGGGGTACCCCCCAAAAAAGAGGAAAATCTCTGCTGCATCAGGCTCACTCTGAGCGCATGCACCCAAAGATGTCACCTGGGAAGGTTCTCTCTAGTCACAGTGAATTTGGACTTAAAAGTAGTTTCCACTAAACCTGGTGTGTTTTTTTTCCTGGTAGCCAATTTCAAAGCACAGTGTACAGCTGCAAAATTTTGTTTCATGCACAAGAAAAGCACCACAGAAACTGTTGTGAGGTTGAACACAGCTTACAAGGACAGTGTTGGAAACAAACTCAAGTGTGCACATGGCTTTCTCCTTTCATATAATGTGAACAGCTGATTGATGACTGGAGTCCTTTTAGACATTCATCAAACCCAGAACAGATGAAAATGTCCATCCATAGTGCATCTGAAGCTCACTCCACTAGCGCAGTTAATCGAGCTTTCCATTTAGAAGTTCTGAAAAGATAACATCACGATATGATGAAAATGACCTGGTTTCTTATATATGGGAGACTGGTATTGATACCCCAACAATGCACCTGCTCCTGCAGTCATCAGGGTGCACCCATTGGTGGCAAAAAGCAGCAAGCTGCCTTTGCCCCACTCACCTGACTCACCTGACCTTTTCCTCTGTGACTTCTTTTTGTTTCCACAAATGCCAATGTACATGAAAGAACAGAGATCTGGTCTAGACTTAAGCCATGATCCCCTATTCAGTAAGAATTTTTTAAATTCTTAGAGTTAACGGTTTTTTCTTGTATGTGCATAAAAATGTCCATTTTTTAAAATGTTAAGTGATGCAATTCAGATATTTTGAGTAGACAGGTCATTTGTAGAATAATGCACTTATACATCCATGATGAGAAAAACAACAATCGACTGACTACATTTTACAGAGAGATTGAATTCTCAGTGCAGAAAACAAAAGAGTTGGTATTTTAACTTCATGGTTTGTTACTTTGAAATTCATTATGTTGCCATTGTCTTTGCAGTGTTTAAATATTTAACCTAGATGGAGGGAAGTTAAGATGGAAAAATATGAGTGATAGATGACATCATAACTAAGTATTGGCTTTGAAAAATTAGAAAGCAGAAAAAATTAATCATTAGATATCACATGATTTTAAACATTCAAGGGAAAGGAAAAATATATACCTGTAAATTAGTAACTACTAGGATATGTCTGAATATCTTCTATGTCAAAAGACAGGAGAAATTGTTAAAGAATTCTCTTGATTTACACTTATTTTTATGTTAATCTTATTTTAGATATCTATTTTAAAATTTTCCTCTATGTTATCTGATTACCAACCTTAACTGTTGTTGTGAAGAGTAAATTCCATGCTACAATTTTCCACATTAATGTGTGTATCGATTTAGAAAATGCAGTTATGCATACAAGTATACACATATAACCGGATCATGTTTTTGTTTTCCAGATGATACTTTAAACATGCTTACATAGCATATATAATTGAAATAGTTAATTTTTCTTGTACCCCAATTGTTTTAATAGATATAGTTAGACATATCTTGCTCCACTGTTAATGGACTCATCATCAAAGCACTTAAATGAAACTACATGTATAACATAGATGCTAATATATGTATGCAATTTTCTAATATAAGTATGCAATTTAATTTTTTCCTGAATCATAGTTCTTCTAAGTCCTTATTTCATATGGTTTTAGTTAAAGGATAGGGAAATAGAAGCAGCAGAAGAGAGAAGAGGAAGTATAGATGGGGAAGTGAGATTGTATAAGAATGTTACTATTCAACAAATCAATAACCTTGAAATTAGTCTTGATCTACAGAGAAAGTTCCTTTTGTCTCTATTATTATTTCATGTTTGAGGCATCTAACCAGTTTGGTTAGCCAGAACTTGAATCTCATCTTGTCGTTAAGGATAAACAAAAGACTGCAAGATCCCTCATGGCATAGTGTGTTGCACCTGGAGCTGCTAATCAGAGTCAGCAATTCAAATCCCCCAGGGAGGAGAAAACTAAGACTACAGCCTCAGAAATCCTGGGGCAGTTCTACTCTTCCTTCCAGGGTCACCATGAATCGGAATTGACTGACTGGCAGTGAGTTTTAAAGGGACTGAAATAACGAATTTGGAGAAAGCTTCTTCTGTATGGTAGCTTTTTTGGAGGAGATTGAAAATTTTAGAGAAAGAAAAAAACTGTTCAGAATAACTGGTGATTCATTGAGGAAATTGCAATGGATCAGCTATAGCAAAGTGTGTACAGATTTTAAACATAAGACCTCTGAGATGCTCTGTAGGACTTACCAAACTCACAATAAAATGATTTTTAATTAATGTGCATATTCTTCTATTTTCCTAGAGGGGAATCATCCCATATAACTCTAAAAGAACAAAAAGATACAGATATTGCTATACTGCCTGATTGAAATTGAAGAGAAAATCAGTATGAGGATTAAGGGGGAAGTTTTTTTTCAGCATAGTTAAGGGGGAAACATCATATTCAGAGGAAGAAATAGCCCCATTTCTATTTTCAAGTTTTGGAATTAATGAACCTACCCTAGGAAACTGTCATTGGGTAAGTACTCAATGCCAAAGACTCTTTATATTGTCTCAAAACCTATTGTTGAGTCAACGCTGACTCATATCTACTCTCTATGTCATGCTCGAACTGCCCCTGCACTTTTCTGACACTGAAAATCTTTATGGAGTAGAGAGCCTCATCTTTCTCCCAAGGAAGCAACTAGTGGTTTCAAACTGCTGATCTTGAGGTTAGCAGCCCAATGCATAATTGATACACCCATATGGATTAAGATAAAAATAATCAGAATAGAAGGATAGGCTGGGAGAGCGGAAAGCAACTTTGGATTTTTGTTAGACAATGGAAAATTAAACAGAGTCTGGCTGCTATGGCAAACAGGTAATAACAACAAACTCCAGTGAAAATCTCCAAGGATATTGACAGAGAGAAGGAGAAATGATGCTAATGTCACACGATTTTCAAGCCTCAGAGTTAATATACAAGCATATGTACACCAGAGACCTTCCAAATCTATTTCTTCAGTCAGAGTCTTATTTGCTCCAGAGCAAGAGTTTAGAGTGAATGAAGATCTGCTACCATTCTTAACTACACTCAGATACACTCTGGAAATATCCATAGGGAAGGGGAAGGAAAATAAGAAAACATAATCAATTTCTGCTTGAAATGGAAGGCTAAAATCCCTGTATCAATTTTTGAATTGTGCATACATTTGATTGTTCTGAATGGGCATAGAGATCAGTTTTTTAAAAAGCAAAGGCATTTAGAAACCAACAGAATAATTATATATTCTATATTCATTGAGGAGAGAAAGGGAATTATGAATTTTTGTTTTTTTAAATAAGAGTTTTCCTTATTCCTTAACATATGTGATCATTATTTCTTTATGCAACTAAATAGACAAGTTATACAAGGCATACCTATATATTTAATGATATTTTGAATCAATAAGCTCTTAGGTATTTAGAAGGAGTTATGGAAACTTCATCTTTGATATTTCCTGAGTCAATGGGGACATTTGTTTCAATTATGAACTGCTGAAGAATAGCAACTGTTCATTGCTGAGTTTCATATTCAGATCACATTTATATAATCTCTGATTAGCCCTGAAATGATTAGTACTGTAAATAATTAGTATTATACTGCTAAAATACTGAAAATAGCAAGAGATGTTTAAATGTCTCATAATTGTCTTGTATCCTCCCCAGAGTAAAACGTGCCTTAGACATTTTTGTAATTTTGGAAACGATAGTGAGTCTTAGCAAATATAGCACTCAAAAAATTCCTACATGTGATTTGAGGCTCATTCTGTTTTTGGAGTAATCTATTTCATTAGAGAAAATACATTGGCAATTGTTTATAAGGGCTTCCCTAGAGTTCTGTTTGTGGTTAAATATGCTGTAAGAGTACGTGGGATACAGGGTTAAAATCAGGATCTCTAAATTGTTTATATAGCTAAACAATAAAGCTGTATTAGTCTTAACAACTGGAAAATTTAGTGAAAATATCTTTACTTTGTTCTATAGACACATAACTACACTTATATTAATATCTCTATAATGGATATAATAGATAGCACATAATAATTGAGTTGTTGCTGTCACTATCATTGAAATGTTGTTTATTAACAAATTTACAGTGTGTGTTTTTTGGATTTTTGCCTACAACATTACTATGTAAATTTCTACTTTGTAGACGTGTTAAAGACATATTTTATTTTCTACTGCTCATATTATTTGTTTCTTATACTTCAGATGCCAAGTTAAAAGCTGCTTTCTTTCTTTTGTCACCATATTCTCCAGTGATAGCGAAGTTGATTCTACCTTGTCTTAGAGCAATTTACTCAATTTATCACCTTTAAATTGACTAGCCTTGAAACCGATAATCTTTTTCCTAAGCATTTTAATTTATCTCTGCTATATTTAATCTCATTAAACATATACGATTTACAAAGGTCTCTTACTGTTTCGCTTAGTTTTATAGAATAGAGAGTATGTAAATATTTTATCTCTGTGATTTTCTTCTTCTGTTCAGTCATTATTGGAAGGATTGATAGATGATAGATATAGATAGATAAATAGATGAAACCTATGTATAAACAACCCCCAAAATATTTACATGTATCTATACAACTGATCTATACAACTGCTAAATTCAGAACCCTGAAAGCTAAATGTATCACTGCTAACATTATCCATTGCTGTGTAGCCAACAACATTGCTAGGTAGTCCCCACATGTTCACAATTAAAGACCTGATTCTGCCCAACATTTGGAGTTGTGCTCTTACACGAATATTTGTATCATATTGCTAAAAGTCACCCATGCTGTGACAGGATGCAACTGAAAAGAAGAGAAGGTGGCTGAACAAAAAACAATGGGCACTCAGTGATTGTAAATAGATTACACATGGACAAATTTCTATCTCCAAGGAATCTGCCACTTGTAGCTGTGACTCTAACACAGATAAGAGAGTGGGGGCACTATAGAGTGAGAAACAGAGACGACAGTAGGTTTGCTCTGACTGGAGATTGTTGGCCTAGGAACACTGATGGAAAGCTTCATAAAGGCGAAGTGAATTATTCTGCTAGTGTAATGATGACATGTGGCATTCTCGAATTAGCCTGAGTTGAGAACAGAGACAAAAACCGGGGCAGGGAACCCTTATTGAACAAAAGAGGGTTTGATACTTCAAGCATTGCAAATCTTCAGACAAGCATGATGGGTCTCATCACCGATTGGTTCAATGCATGTCATATCTTATATAAAGTGCCATCATCCAGATGAGTGAATCAAAAATCCCACTCTCCAAATGAATAAAGAAAAACTGACAGAAGAGGAAGCCTGGGTTAAAAAAAACAAAAACATAAAACAGGGTTAAACTTGCAAGAATTAGGGTCCAATATTTAAAAGCAGACCGGCAAAAGTTTTCACTGGAAGCATCTACATAACGGAAGAGGGACTGGAAAGTGAAGGTCAACTATTACCTTAAAAGCCATGTGTCCTGATCTAGTCCGTGCTCCCCGGATCCCATCTGGCATAGTAAGTTCCATTACAAACAACACGGATCCATTAAAGTGTATGATATTATAAAGGGCAATTAACAAGGAGCCTTAAACATTGTGGTAACTCTGAACAAGTTAGCCATATAGGAAACAGTGGAAATGAGACAATCTAGCTAACTTCAAAATCTGCAATGGTTCTAATGTCAGAGTAGTGAGATTCCACTATGTTGCCTTCTGTATTGTTGCAAGGAGCAAGGTATGAATATCACAGAAAGGTAGGTTTTAGCTAATAGGAAGTATACATTTTTAGCAAATAAATTTAATCCTGGTAGACTGAGATACATACATTATTTCTTAATCCTCCCCTTGATCCTGTTAGTCAAAAAATAAAATAAAAAATTGAATTGATATTTGAAGTTTGCTATAATTATATTCTTGCTTTGACAAAACACACTACATGACTTTGGAATCACCTCCTAAGATTTTAATTTACCAAAAAAATTCCATTGTTGTTATTAGATAGTTATATTTTGTACTTTGGGTAATTTTGGCCGATATGGTTTGAAAGAAGAGCATTATAGTGTGTTTGGTGACAGCTGTCCCTTTTAAGTATAAGAAAAATCCTACGCCTTCTGAGTACACATTCAAAATTATTTTTTTATTCTCAAAATCTTTAGGATATCATTTTAAATAAATGGTAAAATTATGGCCATTTAAACAGAAATAAATTGCATTTACCTCAAGGCTACCTTATAGAAAACCTATTCAATGTTGCTGGTTTTCAATTATTGCAAATAGCATTTTAAATGAAATTAAAGAAAATCTCTGAACTTTCTATGTGAATCTTAAGTCCATAGTGCATATTATAAAGGAAAAGTTCACATGGGAAATAAATTTCAAGTAGCCACTTTAGAGATAAGATATGAAAGTAAGTTTTTTTTTCTGATTATATAGATCAAGCATACCTGTCTCCTTATCTTTAGCTTTAAATCATAGCATCATTTTCAAATACTTTGAATAATTATTTGACAAAAATAAAATATTTTTGCACCGAGGATTAAAGATTTGTAGGTCCATTCATTGCATGTTCTTAAAAATAATTACTATCAAATAATTAGAATTTCTAAACAATCTTCCTTTCCTCTACATTAAAAACAAATTGAACCAAAGATCATTTAAACCTATGACGTGAATGGCACCTCCATATCGTCTAACCATAGAACGGTGCCGGTGTCAGGGTCAAGCTCTAGGGTGCCATCTGAGAGCTTGACTTTTAGCTCTGCTCCGCTGCATGGGAGAGTAGAAAATGCTGAGAACCTGGCTGCTATGGGTGGGAACCGACAGCCCGCACAACCCTGTCTTACCAGCAGATGGCAATCTGTGAACTCAGATTCCACCCTAAGAAAGTGCCCAACAGTCCCTTGAGTGAAATCTCTAGCTTTTCAATGCAGAAAACAACTATCTCTTTTTATTCGTGCCAACTTTGTTTTAAATTAGGAAATGTCAATCTTATTTTAAATGAAGATTCAAATAAACCGCATTCCAGTTATCTTCTCACACTAATAATTTGAATCATTAGTAATCCTTCACAATTTCAATAGCTATACCGCCTGCCTATATTATTATTTTTTAAATTAATGATGCCATTTTTATTCAGTCTTGCAGATGTCCTAAGTTGGTGCTGCCATTTTTAATTACTTATTTTTTCTTTAATCACAAGAACCCATGTTGCTTTACTTTATTTCTTCTTCTCAAAGCAAAATCCCTGATACTATACACATTCAGTATTTATTAGTATATACTTCTTGCTAGCCTCATCTTTATGTATTCATTGTATGCAATACATTCTTAGGAAGAAGAAGAAGAAGTAAAAAATAACAGAAAAAAGATATTTCAGACTAAACTTCCTAAGAAACTAAAATACCTCTATAAATTTGTATTGTCTTTTCTATTAAAGGCAAAATGCATAGACTGTCAGATATTTTATTTGTCTAACAGAACATTCATTTACTTTTCCTGGATTTGCCTTTATTGACATATCATATACCATAGAGTTCTATGATTTAAACATAGTTAAAAGAGCAGTGCCATGTCCACACAATGAACATCTTCATCTTTGCACCCCTTATTATTGGTTCCCTATTTATCGAACTATCCTCTGCCATAACCCCAAGACACTCATCATCCGGTATGCTCTGCATAGATTTATCTATCCTGGATTTCATAAAAGGAAAAATATACAACAAAAAACAAAATCACAAATAAAAGAGAGATAAACCTCAATCAGAAAGAGAGAAAGTAATAAAAAAATACTAGAACAAATTTAAAATTAGTCAAAGGGGAGAAAACCGATAAGGAGTTAGTTAAATTTTAACCTACTTATGATAATATTTGCACGAATCGCCTTTCTAGTGGCCCATGGTCAGAGGCGATTCTCCAGAGGCTGAATCCATTGGGAAACCTGCAAATGGATTGGGGGTTTTATTGGCATCCATAGCCTTGGAAAAACTATTTGCTCTGAATCTAAGTTTCTACAGTTCCTTCTCTGGATTTGGACTTTATTGTTGTATGATCCTTGGCTCACATAGGCTGGTATGATTCTGCTCTGTGGAGTTAGCTGCCACCTCACTTAGATGACGCGTTGTCTTAAGGCAAACCTCTAATACTCCACACATTTTTTTTCTTTCTGATAGCAAGACAGAGTCTGGTTTCTTTAACACATTTTGTTAGAAGATCCAGAGGGGGAAAACCAAATATATGTGAGTTCAAGAATCCATTTATGCATCTATAGTGTATATATGTTACGGGTTTACTTTAGAGACATCATTACTGTGTACGGTGGAATATTCCAAGTAAGATAAGGTGATTTTGATGAAGATTAAAAGAATATAGGATGACTGCCAATGTTTTCTTGATTTGTTTTATTTGGTCATGGGAGAGAGAACTGTGAAGGAAATTGTATAGAACTCATGATTCAAAAGCAAGATTCTAGTTGAGGACTGAGAATACCCAGAGCTGCAAAGTTCTGTCCTGAAGGCAAGACAGGGAACTTATTAATAGGGGATTTGGGGGGGGGTGCTTAAAGATTAAAGGATTCAAAGTAATCAAAGCATACATATTTTTCAAAAGAAGAAAAAGAAAGGAAATGAACAGAAAAAAAAGAGGGCTGTGGACAGCCTGCAGAGTCTGAATCTGCTTTCAGTTTTCCTGAAAACAGGCAAGTTATCAGATAATTTCATTATCCAGAAATCAGGCAAGAAGTGCAAATAGATTTCTTACAGAATCCTGGACATTATAAGGAAGGTCAGATTATTTGCAGAGGTTAGTTGAAATCTTTATTGATGATTAGCTGTATACAAAATACCTTTTCAGTTTTGACGAAACAGAGAAGATATCTTAGCATAAACAAAGACTGGCATGTGTCAAGATATACCTGAGTCTTTTTGGAGGAAGTATACTACACAGTTATGCTATTCAGAGAGGTGTTTCTATAAAATAAAATGTTTTTTCTTCAGAGTATAATATCAATAAATAGGGAGAATTTTCTGTTTTTTAAGTCCTTTTCATTTCTGGGTTATCGCTTTTAAGTTATACTTTGGCAGATATTTGGTATAACAAAATTGACATGTGAAAGGTGATTTATCTTTGAGAAGGAAATCTTTACATCTGTGTAAGCACAATTTCTCATGGGGTATGTTTTCAACTATGTTTCCATATTATGATATTGTGGTTGGTTTCTTCCTTTGGGATGTTTTTGTTTTTTCTTTCCAAGCACTGAAGTATATAAATGTTTCACATCCAATTCACATCCATCAAATATCTATTACACTACCATGTTTAGAGGACATGTATTTGGATCTTAGGTGCAAGGATATTTCTGCAACAGAATTTTGTTTGGTGTGTGTGTGTGTGTGTGTGTGTGTGTCATGGTAAAACCTAAAAGAAGATTCTGGCTATAGTTTATGATATATAAAGAACTAAAATTTTATTCAAGGATCTTGGATATGAATATTTTCTGCTTCCATATTCATTATTAGCATACGAGAGTAAACATTTCAAATTGTAAATTTCTATGTGTCATTGGGATTTAAGACACAAAGCTGTTAACATCAGAGTAGAAATGTGGTTCCTGAGATTACCAGACCATTTTTGAGAAACACCCCTGACCCTTACCTTCCAACTTTTCAATTAGCAGTTAACTATTTGAACCCTCGTGTGTGTGTGTGTGTGTGTGTGTGTGTGTGTGGCGGGGGGGTGGGGTGGTGGTGTGGAGGGATTGACAGACTGAAAATAAAACATTCTCTTGTCACAATTAGATGGCTCAAGTTGGAAAAACCCTTGAAGTACAAATTGGTCTACAGTGACTCCTCCTCTAGGCCAGCAGCCTTGGCTTTTACTGGCCCTCTGCTGCCTGCTGCTGGATGTCATAGAACCTATTTTACTCCCTGCAGTCCCACGGTCTCCTTGCATCAACATCTAGTCTCCACCTGAAAAGACAGGTTTCTCTACTCGGAATCCTCTCCTGGGTGTGGTAGTAATAAAGCATTCCGTTGCCGGGATGCATTGACTGGTCTCTGTATGCACTCACCTCTCTTCCCTGACCCCAGTCCTTAGCTTTGTCCCCTGGAATCGGCTCCTGTGCATCTGGGTCACAGCACAGAAGGGAGGAATGCATGTGATGACTTGGTGAGATGAGACCGGGGAGTGCTGCTCCACAAAGCTCCCTTTGCCAACACAAAGGGCCCCAGCAGCAAACTCACTTCAGCACAGGCCACTCCGGGCTGGAATGTCCAGGTCTGTGACGAAAGGTGTTCTGGACACCACATACTATTCTGTCTTAACTGGGCTATGATCCAGGTTGAAAATTTATTTTTTTTGAAACTGAAGCAAGAGACTGAAGGGGGGACTTTGAGCATCTAGAAAGAGTTGAAATTCTCACTAGCTACAGACCTGTGCAGATGAACTGGCCAGTAAATCACCTAGAGTGAACTCCTAAGAAATGGCCTCAAAGTCAGAACCTTAGAGGCTCAGGGTCTAAGAACACCTGCCTTAGCTCAGCAGGGTCCCTGTGGGCCTGCTTTGCCAGCTTCCTCAGCAACTTGGCCACAGCTCACATGCTCCCCTTTCCTCAATGGCATTCTCTGATTGGTCAGCGTGCAGCTCCTCCTTCACCTCTCTTCTCTGAAACATCCCTTCACAGGCCTCCTTCCTGGTGCTTCTACCTCCCTCCTTTCCCATAAGCCACCGGGTCTTTGGCTGCCCATTGTTTCTCCTTGTCAATGAGACCAGTCTTCTCCCCTTGGGCCTTCAGCCATGTCTTTTGCTCAAGTGCCTCTTCCACTTGGTCCACGATCATTCACATTTCCTCGTGCGTTCTCTGTATGAGGGCCTTTGACTCTTCAACTGATTTTATGCCTTTTGTCAAGTATACCATTCAATGGAAAATGCATGGAATATTAAGTTTTTGTTATATATGATACTTGGATAAGTTGAATATCTTCTCTGTAAATTTATTATTTATTCCTTTGATATGCATATTAAGAGGACTCATGGAAGATATTTTGAATTCATACATATATCTTATTTCTCTGCACACTTCCAATGGCATTCCTTTAGCCAAGGTTGTATAACATTTAGTAAAGGCAAGAATAAAACTAATTTTGAGCTATCAATGAATGCTAGTAGATAGAGAAATAGGGAGAAAAATCATTAATTTTTGAGCAAAGACTTTTGTGGTGATAAAACATTGTTACTATTAGAGGCAGGGGTATGACTTGTCATGATATTTTTGAAAAATAAGCTTGTAATACTTAATTATTTTAATGATAGCAGAGAATTTGACATGCTATAGTCAAAAGAAGTAGACAGGTGTAAAAATGAAATATAATGATTTAATTCAATATTGAATAGGTTAATTATGACCTCACAGGATGAGATGTTTTGTGATTTCTTTTTCTTTTTTGGTATCTCTTCAGAAACAGCAGAAAACTCTTGAAATAAAAATAAATAAGTAAAATCCAGTTTGAATTTTATATGACTCTAACCACTATCATTTTGAGAGATATTTTTTCAAGCAATATTTATGTTCTTTTTAAAATTAAAATATTTAAATAATCTATAATGATGACAGGTCATTTTTACCATCAGAGGAAATGCTATCAAAAATATATTGTCAAATGTGAAACAGAAAAATGACTGACAATAAAATAAAATACTTATGTTAAGTACGTATTATGCTAGCACATAAACTTCACAGTGTATTTCCATTTCTTTTTATAACCTGGATTCTACATGGTCTTGATATACTAAAATATGGAAATTTTATTCTCAAGCTTCAAAACAGCGATCAGGACTTAGCGGCAGGCATTTTCTACCATAGACAATTCTATTGTTATTCTCAGGAACAGTGGGCCAGACACACATCAGGAGAGCCTGGGGAGCACCGGCCTGAGGCCTGAGTAGTCTTTCTGCTGATTCAAGACCTGCCACTTCCTGCCAGTAGCCAGGAGACACTTTTGCTGATGTTCAGGTGTATAACTGAGTCTCACATAGTTGTTTTTCAGATAAATGTGAAGGCTGTTTTTAAAAAAATCTTTACTTTTTTAAAATGCTAGGAATTTGGAATGTGCTGGGATAGGGTCAATTTAGCCAAGCAAAGACAAGGTGGCACACGGGCAATCAGTTGGGCAGATGCAGGAGGGCCTGTCACCTGAGTCCATTGAGACATTGACTGAGAAGATTCAGGAACAAGAATAACACTCTCTTCCAACTGAATAGTTTATTCTTTTTCCAACAACTCCTTTCATCACATTGGATTTTTGTGTGCATTTTTTATTACTTTGTTAGCTTTATTAGATATACTTATCTGTAAGAAACCACATAACCAATGGATTCTTGAAAATCTTTGTAATAATAATAATAATTATTCTAAAAGCATTAAAGTTATTTCCCCAGCAGAGTAAAAATTTAGGTAGCTTATTTTGAATTGCTCATGCTTTTTGTTCTGTCTTCCCCTGAGAAGACTTGATGGCACAGCATTGAAGTGCTCAGTTGCTAGCCAAAGGCTGGCAGTAGGAACACCGCCAGGGAAGATGTGACTATCTCTTTGCTAGGAACATTTGTAGTGTGGCAGGTTAGGTATCAGACTTCCAACCTTAGGGCTACCAGTACAAAGCCCATGCCAGCTCTCTGGAAGAAAGACAGGGCTCTCGATTCCCATAAGAAATTGTAGTCTTGACTCCCCTCAGGAATTCCAGAAGGCATTGTAATCCCCTACAGAAAGACTCAAGGGTTGTTCTACTCTGCCCTGGGTTTCACCTGGAGTCAGAATCACCTGCAGGATATCACGCGAGATCTGCCTTCTGCTGTCAGCCAAGAACCTAGGGCAGCCTGACACAGGTTCCCTGATTCCAAATAGAAGCATAGAATTAAGACCCACAGATAACCTCACTTGCAGCTGCTGTTGGTTTGAAGCCAAACACTCCTTGTTCTCTTTGGAAGGTGTAAGCAAGAAAATTAGCCTCCGTAAGATATTAGCTAACATGGTGGATGATACAAGTGTCAATGGTTTTCCAGAGCCAGATACTTGGATTTATAATTAATGAGGACTCAAATCGCAGATGGGTTGACCATACGAACCCAGTGGGCTGTGACGGCCCAGGTTTGTGCCCATTGCGTCCAAATAACGAATGGCTGTTCACTCTTGTCTTTCAGAAGAAAAATATCCCAGGTTGACTAATGAATAGTCGAGTTGTCATCACTATTTCTGCAATATTAGGTCACCTTTCTTTGGAATCGGAAGAAATATGGACCTTTTCTGGAAATTTTGCCAACTTTTTTGGCACAGATGAGTAAGAGCTTCTAGGCTTCTTCAGCTTGTTAAAATTTCTCAGTTGGAATTTTCTCAAATTCCTGTAGTCTGGTTTTTTACCCATTCCTGCAGTGCAGCATAGATTTCTTCTTCACTCTCATAGGAATATGATACATTAGAGTAATGTGGAAATTATTGAGCAACATCTTTAATAAATATCCGTTTCAAGTAAATTTTGCTGATGGTCAATCAATAAGGGTTGTAGCAGCATAGCATCAGGAAGCAGCTCGAATTTCGGGTTGTATTCAGAAGACGCATGGAAAAAGGCTATTACTGCTCCTATCAGATGGATTTTGTCAGACAGTAGAAAATTCCAGAAAGGTGTTTACTTGCATATTTTTGGCACTGCAAAGATATTAGACTCTAGACCATTACAAACTATGAATAGCCTTGAGAAGAATGGGAATTCCAGATCCTTGCTTTACTTATGGAAGCTTGAACATGATTGATGGGTGTCAATGCTGTGTCCTGTCACCATACTTATGCAATTTGCATGTTACATAAATATGTTGCACAAAAATGAGAAAACTGGGTTATATGATGAGAACCTTGTCATTAAGACCAGAAGGTTTATTAACAACTTTCTAACTCTCTCATCTCATCTACCAATGAACATGCTTAAAAATATTTCTCTCCCTTTTTCCAACCCATAGCAGGCAATGAATTCTCATAAATTTTTCTTCCAATACTCCCCTTCTGCCAATTCTGTCACTAGTCTTCAAAATTCATAGTCTGAGAAAGAGTGGGCACAACTTTGGCGCTTCTGTTAGCTTTATTTCCTATTTCAAGTTCTTTAACATTATTCTTCAAATGTTTCTTTTATAGTCCTTTATTTTTACTTTTTTTTTGGGGGGGGCATCACTGCCCTCTGGTGGTCATGGGAGCTACTCAGTCTTACTCCTGGAGAGCTGCTGCCGGATTTGAACCGCCAAGCTAATGGGCCACAGTCCCACACTCAACCACTACGCCACCGGGGCTCAGCCCCTATAGTCCTTTATTTTATCATTCCAATTACTCTCCTCTTAGTTCAGGTGCTTATAACTCCCCACTTAGATTAATTACACAGTGACCTCTCAGGACGTCCACAATTCATTCTTAAGTCCCTTATAAAAAGATTGTCAAGGCAAAACCCACATTTTCTATCTCTGCTTTCCATACACTCTTCTTTGAAGTTTCTATTTATGCCAATGCCTTCCTCTGATTTCCAACAGCAGGAGTCACTTTCAGCAGACTTACCCAGAAAATAACTTATCATGTTATTTTCTAAACATGATTTGGTTCCCCTCAACTCACAACCTGATTTATAACAATTTTTGTGAATTTTGATTAACTCTCTGAGGTAATGCTTGTCAGTTTTTCATCTCTGATAAACCTTTCCCCACTTTCCTTACTGCACTCTGTGCATTTTATAACTCTTATTTAAGATGTAGAAAATTATGCTCTAATCCTTCACAGGGTAAGATATCTCCATAAGTTATTTTAAGTTCTTGTTCACTGAAGATTGATCTTACTTAATTTAAGGTTTACCTCTGTTATATATTTAGCCATGTATTTATATCAATATTACATACCTAGTGGGCATTTTTTGACCTTGGTTTATAATCTAAAGCTAACTTATTTATTTTGTTGTTTTAATTATTTCATCCCTAAGTATTGGAATATCTTTTACTGGAATCCTATGGCCCTTTGAAACATTCTCATATTTGTATTTTTTTTTTGTTTTGGGCATCACTGCCCTCTGGTGGATATTTGTATTTTTTTAATTTCTTGTATTTTTTGTTTGCCTTGGCATTGCCTTTCTTTGTATTAGCAAAACATACCTTAGGATTTTATGTTCTAATGTATGCCCTAGTTCTAGTACCGCCCAATTGTCTTATGAGGCAGTTAACTTGTCTTTTTTTTCTAGTTTTGTTTTCTTAAACAGTGTTATTGACACTTAATCCACATGTCATATAATTCAATAATTCAATTGTAAGAAAAGCTGAGAAAGTATCTACACAATCAATTTTAGTACATCTTCATCCTTCTTAATGTTATTAGTGTGATTTTTTAAGTGTGGCAAAAACATACAGAACAAAACATTTTCCAGTCCAATAACTTCCACGTGCATAATCTGCACCATTGAGCACACTCTTCATGTTGTGCAACTATTATTGATACCCTTTTCCAAGTTATTCAACCTCCATTCACATAGACCCAGTACTCCCTAAGCAAAAAGTCTTCCTTCTTAACCCAAGGTAGAAACTTTGCTCTTTTCGTTGTTAAGAAAAGCCCAGTGTGTGGGTACTGAGTATTGTGGTGGAAGTATTCAAAGTGATATCTACCTGCTTCCAAATATGACATAATAACTCAGTTTACCTTCATTGAGGACATTTCAGACAATAGCCTCCCCTATGGACTTAAACACATAAATGATCCCAAAGAAGCCACAACTCTAGCTAATATTTTTCTTATATCCATAAAGTCTCTATAAGTAAAAACTGCTGTGATAACAACTAGCAGAAGTGATTGCGTTTATTAATTCATTGTGTGATGAAATAGATGTTAATGGCACAACCAGTGATGATGACTTCTTGAGATCAACGATAGCCTTGTTGCTCTGTGCCTTCAAGTTGCTTGTTTCTCTTACCAGCCCTACATCTGACTGGACAAACACAGCCTCTTTCTTCACCAGTATTCTAATTGCAGCTCCCTTGGAAGCCACTGGTGCAACGATGGTGTCTGTGAGTCTCAGTGACCTATTTACCAAGCATAAGATGTTCCTCCTGGGATTGGTTCATCCTAAAAAATCCCAATGTACTTTAAACCAAATTGTGAATGTCTCCCTCAGAAGAAGTTTTCTGGCCGTACTGATTGAAAATATGATGAACAGAGTCAGGCACAACTTAATCCTCAAAGTGTGCTTCGACACTTAAAGAGGTTGCACTTAGCAGATTAACCCAAAGTGATAGCTCTATTTCTCGTCTGCTGCTTCTGTGAGCATTCAGTTGACACCCAAGAAAAATGAAAACTGCGACAACTTTCATATCTGTTAAACAGAGTTGTTTGACAACTGTTTATCATGATATTTCTTATTTGTCCAGGTTTGAAGATTTAGATTATCTTCACACTGAGGTGTAGTACAATCTGAACAAAGGCTTAAGTTTTTATTTCAGAGCAAGTACATCAAACTTTTCCCGCTTCAGCCAGAAAAACTTGGTCATCTGCATATTAGATGAAAAATAATTAAATAGACATGATCCATACACATAGCAGCAACCTTATTAAATTGAATAGATCTTTCCTTTTGGGGGGGTCTCAGACTAAATCTCTCTTGGAGAAATCTTTCTCTCTCCGAGTTTCTGCTGGATTCAAAGCCACTTACCTTTGCCATTTGCAGTTTAACATGTAGCAGATATCCAACAATCCCTTTGCAATAATATCTAAGAGAAACTATTTATTGAATATGAAAATCTAAAGGTACTTCACTTTTATTAACACCAGAGGTTATTATATACTGATATTCCTTAATGCATTGAAGCTATAAAATTAAATAGAAAGCAGACATTATATATCTTTACACAAAGTATTCCCTTTTCCTCTGTAAGTTTATTCTTTACTGACTGGCACGGACTTGTTATCACTTAATAAAAATTAAAGTTTAGAGAAACAGAATGTAATGTAAAGTTTAAGTAAATGTACTTAGAGTTAATTAAGGCAAAATCAGTTTCTACTTTATACCTCCAGCATTCATCGATGGCCATATCCTAGACTAGCCATCACTCGTCACTGTATCGTGTCCCATGTCTTGAATTCAATACCAACCTTTGAGTTAAAACCATATCCATTCTGTGATGGGTTTAGGACTGGAATTATGTGTACTTTACTGACTCTGTAACTTTAAATTAAATATCATCTGAAATCCTCACTTTTTAAACATGGAATTTGACTCGGATAGGTCCAATTCACTCATCCCTCTCCCATCACTGCAGATACCTTGAAGTGCATGAACAGAAGTTAAAAAATGATTGTTTGGTGATGGATAACTGTTTGTGTGTGTGCATACTCACTTTTAAAACTATATACTAGTATTAACTCTGCTAGCAGAAACTAAGTAAATACATTGAACAAAAGATGTTTGTATGAAACGGAGAGAGACCATATTTTAGCCAAGAATCAGAGCCCATAGTTTTAAAGTACTCATTATAATATTGCATCTTACAAAAGGAATATCCAATAATTATATATTTAAGTATTGTGCTGTATTTCATTTTCTTTCCATCATATTTGTCTCTGCTTTATTTTTCTTTCTAAAAAATGTTATTTTCATTAACAGAATAAAATATAACAAAAATCTATCTTACAAGTGTACATTCAAAGTGACTTCAAGTACAAATTAACCAAACTGCACCAAATAAAACCAAACAAAATCAAACGCATTTTCACATCGAATAAGACCAACTATTTCAGTATGTTTTGAGGGGTATTTTATGGGATTTAGAATAAAAATAAAGACCTTTGATACAGATACTATAAATAACCAGGACTGCAGAATAATTCTTGTTCAGTGGATTCGATAATTCTCTCCTCTGATACCTACAGGACCTAATCTGGTTTACAAAGTTTTCTGTATTTTTGTTTTGTTTTGTTTGTTCCTCTTAAGTTGTCTCAGGTGTTATGTGTCCTTGGGGTCACTTCCTAGAAGTTGTGTTTTAGTTTTTGTTTTTTTTTTTTATGTGAAACTCAGGATTAATGGACAGCAAGTAGATTAAGGATTTGGTAGGGGAGGTAAAAGAGAGATTATTTTAAGGAGTCCAGAAATGAGAAAAAATGTTGGAAACTGTGGTTTGATGTAATTGAACTCTGGAATGATGTGCTATATGCATTAACTCCCAATTAATAATAATTTAAAACAATCAGAACTGTAAGTTACACTGTTAAGACCTGGGGAAAAATCAGAAGGCTGGAATTTGACTTTGATTTTTACACAGGGAAGCAACTCACAAAAATCTTCATGAATGTTCTGAAGAAACTAATAAAAAATAAAAACACAAATATAATGCTAGATGTCTTCCCCAGGGTTGGTGAGATTATAACTGCCTCTGATTTCCTGGTGGCTTTTCTTAGAATACTAGCCTGTCTAAGACCCTTCCCAGACAGCAGCCTTGGTCAAAGTGAGAAAAATAAGCCTTCCCATCCCCTCAGACACTAGGATACAGAAACATCAGGTTGATTTCAAATCAAAATGATCCTATAGGTTAAGTAGAATGACTCCTCTGAGTTTCTAAGGCTACAAATACATCTTTTTTAAAAATCATTTTAATGGGGGTGCGTATAGCTCTAGTCACAATATATACATACATAATTTGTGTCAACATTTACATACCTCTCTCAATAGCTAAACACAAAAATGTAGCCAAAGGGGTAAGGGTAAAATCCTCTTTTAGCAGCCTTTGTTCTAGGCTAAGTTCATGATAAAAAGTTGCCACAATAGGAGCAAAGACTCATTGTTCTCTTTTGCTGGAGTAGCTGGTGTCAAACTGCTGATCGTGTAGTTTGCAGTACAGCACAAAACCACGGCATTCTCAGGACTCCTGGGAGACTCTGTGAAGAAGAGATTAAATATTAGGAATGTGAGGTGGATTTTTGTGGTAAAAAATGTGATATGTGTACAGGATTTATATATGTGCATATATATACATATACACATATACTATTTTGATATGACTTTGATAGGCTTGCTATTACAATTTCCTACACAATTTCTAAGATTTGTGAGTAATTCTATATTTATTTAAATTTACATAATTTTCTTTAAGAAATATAAATCAGAACTCTTGCAAATTATGACCTAAAGCATCAATGAAATCAATTTCCCTTCATCTATATACCAAGGGGAGATGTGTTTATTTTGTACAACATTATGAAACATACAGAAACTAAGATACTGGCCCAAGAAGTCACTTAGTAAAATTTAGAGAAACTATCCTTTACTATTTAAATGTTATTTTAACTATCTTTAAGCATCATTTGCTTTATGTGGCTCTGATGCCAATCTAATGTTGGGGAGAGAAACAGACATTGTTGTAAAATTATATAACATACCTCTCTTCCATGTTTAAACTTATTACTGAATCCCATAGCTATTCATCTGAGTTTCTCTATGCATGTATGTGTGTGTGCTTGACCTTGTACTTAATTTAAATAAAGACTAAAATAAACAAGCGAACACACTCACATCAAATGGATTCCAACTCATAGAAATCTTTTATAGTCTTTTTGGGGATAGAAATCTTTATGGGAGAGGATAGTCTATATTTTCTCCTTCTGAACCGCTAGTGAGATTGAACCACTGTCTTCATTTGGGTTTTCTAGGTAAGCAACAATAATGACACATATATTTATGTAAAGAGAGGAATTTATATCCAATCATTGGCTCATGTGGTTCTTCAAGCAGTTCAGTCTGAGCCTGGGCAGGTATGGGATGTACGTTAACTTAGAGGCATCTCTTGAGTGATGAGCGCTGGTTCCAGAGTTGATGAATCCAAGAAGCACAAGACCACAGGCTGGTGGCTGCAGCGGTGCTGGATTGAAGAGGAGGAGGTCCAGCTTAGGGCTGGAGAGGGGAATGAAGGTGACTGTTGGTTCAAGCCTAAGGAATAAGAGGGCCGTGAGCCAGATGGGAGATTTGGACCCACCAAAAAAGCAAACAAGCCTTCCCAGTGTCAACTTCTATAGGAAGAAGGGCAGGCCCCTGTGGAAATTTCCTTTTAATTTATCAGGATTGTCCCCAAAGGAGGTTCGTCCCACCCTATTCTTCTTACAGCCTCCGTTTCCATCATGTCATTGTTGCACTTGTTAGGTCATATCGTGGGGGAAGACTGTGCCTTAACTGCCCACCCACTGGAACCTGGCCCTGCGCAGCTGACACAAAACTTTTACGACCTGCCAGGAAATAACTTTGTAATTAGCATCCAAGACAGACCTGATTAAGATATACTGTAAATACAACTCTAAAAACCAGAAATCTCTCTTAATGCCTTATTCAATAAGTTATCCTGCTTGCTTGCTTGCTTTTGGAGGGAATATACCGGATTTAGGAATAGTGATAAAAGGATACTAATACTGCACCTATATTTTGTGCTCCATGGCATACAATTTGTATTGAATTTCTGGACAGAAATGTGATATGCCTATTTTCATTGACAGGGGAAAGCCAAACAAATTATTTAGAAAAGAGTAATTGTTTTAATGAACCCAATATTTGGTGTCATCTAGAGTTGTTTTTGAAAACACTTCATTCAGAGCAAGCGACCACCTTGGGTCTTGGCTGCCTACTCCGTCACCCAGTGAGCAGAACTGCCAGGCCAGGCCTGAGAGACAGAAGTTGTACAGCTGTGCAGTTAGCTAATCCACCAGGTCCCGCTAGTCCACTGCAAATGGGATATGTTGCTTCTGCCATGATTAAAAAGCCCCATCTCACCTAAAAGATAAGTCTTCATCAGTAATATGGTCCATTTCCTTTAGGAAATAATCCAGTCATAACTTCTTCATTTTCTGCTTAATTCCCCACTGCAAACCCTCCAGTCTGGCCTTCACCTGCCTGGCCCCACTGAAGCTATTTATTAAATCCGCTAATATTCCTTAAAAATATAGACTTAATGGACATATTCCGCATAGATCTCATTAAAATTGAGTTATCTTCTGTCATAATTCCATTTTATATAGTCCTCTTTTGAATTTTAATTTAGTTCTGTTTTAAATTTCAATGAAATTATCTATGAATTTCTCCTTATGTTCTTTACATGCCGAATTTCAGATATTTGACTTATTCTTTAATAGTCTTCTACTGAGAAACTGATTTAAGTGAAAAAATATCCAGAGATAAGCCTTGACCCACAAGGTTTGAAGCACAAAATTAAGAACCCAACAACCTCTTATTAAAATTTAAAATCCATCACTTATTAGTTATAGGAACATAGTCAACTTACTTATCCTTTGGGGGTCTCAGTGTTATTACCTACAAAATAGAAGCAGCATCAATATCTCAGCTTATATGTATATAAAATAAGATACAACTTTAAAATTCATGGGCACATGCTCAATCCATTAAAGTTGCAGATTATCAAGTGGTCCAGATATACCATTATGTAATATGTATTTAAAAAATGAATGCATTCCCTACCTTCCCTCATTTCTGAGCATGGAATATTTCTTCTTTTTTAAGTGTTCTTTTTTATCCTGCTTGTAGGGTATCTTAAGCATTCCATTTAAGACTTGCTGTCTAATTTAAATTATAAAAATGACATGGCTGTATGGACCCTTCAACATCAGACTGTTTTATCAATTGTGTAGAAAGAAAGAGTTTTGCCCTGTGTGCACTGCACACATCCATTGAATTAAAGATTCCCAGGGAGTAAGGGGTCCTCATAGGTAAGGGCTTTACCCCCTTCTGACAGCTGGAAATGCTCAGGCTTTGGGATTTGGGGAAATTTGTTGAAGATCAAGCACCGCAGCTTGCTAATAGTTGAATTGAACCTCAAACTCTGACTTTTAAATCTACAGCCCAACTCTCTTACAGTCATCCGTATTTCCAGTTTAAATACCGAACATTCATTGCCTCTGAATATATTCCAATTCATCATTTACAATTAGAGTAATTTTAAAATTTATTTTCAATGTGCATGCTAAATAGTATTGTTTTCAACATATAGAGTCCTTCCCTCTGCCCTCAGAATTAATATGATCATTGGGACAAATATATCTTAACAACCTTACAAGCACTAGAATAATGGTACTCTGTAGTGATTTATAGCCTGTTTATGTTCACCTTGGCTAACAACACTATATTGCAACCTAATTGCTTTTTGAAGTCATATACACTTATCTTGAAAATATTCGAATGATTATACTAGAAATACCTGACTCATAGCAAGGAAGACCTTATAAAAGAAAACAAGTCAGCAATATACAAGAATGTATAAAGTATTGCAGATTTTATTTTTGCTCCATTAGTTTATTCTGCTGGCAAACATCCCTTTCAGGAGCCAAGTACTGTGAGCCAGGGTTGGCAGGCCCCCAATGTCTGTCATAGAAGTACACGAGCAGCCCCGATCACACATACACAATGAAACATGAGGGCGCTTAAAGTGAAATTTAATTAATGGACAATGAGATTTGAATTCCACATATTTTTCTTGATATTTTAGCCTAGAACTTAATAAAATGTGTTGATTGGGGTAAGAAAAGTCATTGCAAGACTGGGTAAATAAGTTATTGATGCAAAAATGATACTTTAATATGCAAACCACCTAATATATACTAACCATTAAAAATAAAACAAAAAAGCAAATAAATAAACACATTCCCAAGAAACGTGGCCACAGTCAGAGGGAAACGTGTACCAGCATATGGTCAGAAAAGGGGTTCCCAGAGAAACAGACTCAGTAACAAAAGGACATCAATCCAAAGTGAGAGAAGCAAAAGCTTGGTGAGATACTTGACCCAAGAAGTGGTATGAATGGTCAATTAATGTCTGAGACTATATTCGATATCATTATGTAGAAGATGTAATTCCAAAAAAATAATAAAAGATGTAATTAAATCCACAATGTTTTGTACCACATTGAGATGACTAAAATTAAAGATTGAGGATACCAAATGAGGTTGTGGAAGAACTGCAATTATCATAACTTATTGATGGGAATGTCAATAAGCTTTATTTACCTTAGGGAAGGTTTTCGGATTTTTTAACTATATTAAAAGATATCCAATGACCTAGGAATTCTACCCACATGAAATTAAAAAAACCAAAAACATCATTAAAAAGCAAACACTTTTTTGTAGCCTCTGTGACCATCAGCCCCCAAATGGAAATGGTTCAAGTGTATACAAACTGTGATAAACATATGCGTTAGAATAACTCAACAATATGAGGTCAGTTAACTTGGATGAGTCCTCAGAACAGTATGCTGAATAAAAGCAAACAAACTTGAGTCCAAAGGGAAACCAAGTGAACTAATTTATCTAGGCTGTGATAAAAATTGGGAGACCTAGTTACCTGAGACAGTCGTGTAGATCAAGATTCTTTGGGAGGAAGCAGGGGAAAAATCTCTGGGATGAAGGTAATCTCTGTGTCTTGATAGGGATTTGAGGTAACCATTTGCCCCAAACTCAGAAAGTATACCCCAAACTCAGAAAGTATACCCTTTAGACATTTTTACTTCTTTGAAAGTAATTGTGAGGGGCTGAGCCCCTGTGGCGTAGTGGTTGTGCACGGGACAGCGGCCCACTGGGATGGAGGTTCAATTCCAGTTCCACAGAGCAAAGGCTGGGCCTCCTACTCCCACCACCTGAGGGCAGTGATGCCCCCCCAAACAAACAAAAAACAAACAAACAAAAAAAGAAAGTAAGTGTGAAACAAAATTTTGAAAATACCACCATCAACAAAAAGCCTCACTAAACTCACTACCATTGAGTTGATTCTGACTTACACTCACTGTAGATTGGCCCTGTGGGGCTGTAAATCTATGGGATTGGAATCCATAGACTTTCGGCAAGATTCTAACACATTTTGAGATCTGTAATTTGCTTTGAAATTACTCGAAAGATCCACAGATTTATGCATGAGTAGAGGGATGGAAAGTTAAAGAGATGTGCATAATTAAGAATGGATCTGAGTAATGGGTACATGGAGATGTTCACAGTAAGACTCTTTTTTACTTTGCTCAATATTTGAAAACAATCTATTAGAAAAAAATGTTATTAATGAAAACAGATTTGGATTTCATGTCTATTTCATATGTAGCATTTAAAAATATCCAATTAAAATGTAAGCAAGCAACCAAAACAAAAATTAAAACAAAGAAATGAATCCCTGGATTCCAGCCAGCAGGCTATATGGCAGTAGTTCCAGGTTGCCAGTTGATGTATTTTGCTGACCACTGCAAAATGCAAAAGAATATGCATTTTGAAAAATTCACTAAAAACAACAGGGGTTGCATTAATTTGGCTCTTTGTACTAATAATCATATCATAATCCTTCTAAGAATACATCCATCTTTAAATTAAACATCTTCATCACTTCATATGTATAGAAAGAATAAATTGAAATAGCTGATTATAGAATATATTTATTATATGTAGAATACGTTTATACATATAATGCATACATATAATGTACATGTGTGTACAAAATAGAACCTATATTTGGTTATTTGGAAAAATAAGCCTATGACCTAATCTAATGTCTTTATGCATTTTAAGCAGGATTCTCATAAATCTCACTAAGAATAATCAATACATTAATTATTAAGTATTTTCTTTAGTCTGTATGAATATCAATTAGATGAAACTATGGTATTAGATTGAAATATTACAAATCTTGAATTCCAACACAGCTGTGTGTTCTTTAGCATGATTTTGACCTTTCACACATCATCCTTCCTCTTCTTCTTTCTCTATAATACACAAACTATAAAACAGGAGTGTTCAAAATTTTTCCACATGAGAGCTACTTATAAAATAATCAAGTCAAAATGATCTACCAACTTCAAAAGGCAAAACATTAATTTTTCTGTATTCTTTTATTTATTACATTTATTCATAAATGTATTGAGAATTTGTTATATGACCAATGTATGTCTATGTAACTTGCATAATTGCATGAGTCCATATTGCACAACACAACACAATTAACTATGTACAGTTGTTGTCATTACCTGAGTTAACTCTGATGACTTGCACTGAATGGAGTGAACCAGGGATGCACAGTCTGGACAGTAGCTGTTGACAGCCAGTCTAAAACACACTCCCAAATGATCCTCAGTCATGGTGGAATGGTACTCGGACTTCATGATCTTTATGTGGGAAAAGGTGGACTGACTTCAAGAGGTAGTGCCAAATAATGCAGTCAGGGAGGTAGCACCTTGTCTCATGTTTGTACATTCTCTCTGAGAGTCATTTCCAAAACTGTTCATGCACTCTGGACTTCAACTGAATGTAGGCTTATAGTGTCAAAATCTCCCATTCCATTTGAAAGCAATACAATTTTGGCCTTTTACTTGGTCCAGCTCCTCTACTCATTTTAAGACCCTTTTCTTACAATGATCCCAGTTTTGTGACTCTTTGTGAATAGCTTAGAAAATGCAAGTCATATTCAGAGATAGGTTGAGCATTTATTTAGCCCTAATATCTTAAATGTAATATTCTAATGATTCCTATAGAAAGTATTTAACTACTTTAAAAGGAATTACAATTACATGTGGAAAATTTATTCATCAAATAATAAGGAGAGTTATAGTTGAAAGTAAATTTGGATTCTCCATTCCTAGTTCAGAATTATGAACAGAATATTTTCTTTTCTTTTCTAAAGGTGTCTTTCTCTTAGAAGTAATGTATTTTATATCAATTGAAGTTCAATTTATATGCTCTGAAGTCTGTTGATTTTATTTTTATAATCCGTATTTTGATGTTGTAAAACAATATGTCTGTTCCTACTTTAAGGGGATAATTTCAGGAATTTACAGCAATGTGAAGCGGCAGACTGACAATTAGGAAAAGGTCAGATGGTGGGTCAGTAGGTAGTCCCATAGTAAGTCAGAGATTGGCCTTATTTTCCCTGGAAAGAGTGCTCTGTGCTAGTAACACAGTGATAGATGAAGTATTCTCCCAATCACCGATATTCAGGTAGGCATGTTGACAAGGAAGACAAAACAAAACCCAGACACACACACACACACACACACACACACACACACACACACACAGAGACACGGAACTCCCACTAAAATTTAAAGACTGAAACATTTTAAGAAGTTTAATGAAGCAAACATAATGATAAGACTAATGGTGATCAGAATAAAATTGAAGAAAATGTTAAACATAGTTATGTCCCTCAAAGATATGGAGAAATGGAATTCATAATGCACAGAAATAAATTTTAACATGGCACACATGATTTAATAATAATAATTAGCTATAGTACACATGAGATTCACAAATTGGCTATTCTTGATTTTTATTCCCCACAATTCTGTTTCAGTACACCTCTATTTTATAAATATTCACTTCCAGGAAACAACTCAGGCAATTGACAATAACATGCATGTAAAACAAACACCACATATGAGAATGATAATAGTGCATTCAACATTGAGCAGATAAGTACTTGCAATTAAAGGGTAGGGCCTGAATGATGATATCAATGTTAGAAGAAACTCTGTAATTACTGAAAGTTTTGAAGCATGTTTTATGTTTAATGTGTTAAAGTAGAACATTGCCCAGGTTGCTTGCTTTAGACATGTCATCAAAAGGGATCGATTTCCTGGGAAAGTTGTGTGAAGCAGAGGCTTTGTGAGGGGGAAGGAGAGCTCAGTGGTCCCACCCATGGAAACAGACATGCAGGTCACAATGTGGATGGCGCAGGACAAGAGCGTTCTTGATTGGGATTTACAAAAGACCACTCGAGCTTAATGTCAGTTCTCCCGTACCCCGTTTTTATTTCATGATGAGTACCAAAATCCACTGCCCTTGGGTGGACACTGACTCACAGCCTTTCTCAAAGAATACCAAAAACATGCTATTTTCTACATGTTTATACGGAGTGAAAAGTGTTTTTCTTTAATATTTTATCCATAAAATAAAAGAGTGCATCCAAAAGTTCACGTAATTATATGCAATTATATATGTGTGTGTGTGTGAAAGAGAGAGAGAGAGAGAGAGAGAGAGAGAGAAGGCCCTTGTGGGGTGAATAGGGTTGGACTGGTCACTTCACAGTGAAAGATGAAGCTGTTCAGCACCATGAAGGTTTTGTCTCAGAAACTGTGTAAGGCTGCTACAAATCAGAATTGACTGAATGACAGTGGGGAATTGTAGCTATAAATATTGTTATGGAGGTCTTCTAATTCACACCAACTCTTTAGGACAAAGTAGAACTACCACATGAGGTTTCTGAAAATATATATATTCTCTGTGTGTGTGTGTCTCTCTCTCTCTGTATGTCTCTCTCTCTCTCTCTCTCTCTACACACACACACACACACACACACACACACACACACACACATCCCCACGGTAAAATCTAAAGCTCCAGGTCTAAAATGCTTCCATATTACAATATATTCCTTATTGACCTAGCTCGCAGACAGTGTTAAGATTTCAAGTACCATGATATAAAATTAGACTCATGCAGCTGCCTCGTAAGTTGTTATAACAAAGGCTTTTCTGAAAGTGAAAGTCTAAATAAATAGCAAGGTTTTTCTTTTCTTTCAATTTTGTTCTCAGTAGACACAGCTCTCACATGTTTATGGAGAAGGTCGTGAAGTAGTGAGTCATGATGGAGTCTAAAATCTATGTTTAGTGTTAATGAAACCACCAATCTTTTTCTATAACATTCAGTGATTAAACATTCATGACTCTGATTTCCTCTCTGACATTCAAAGCCATGTATTACAATTTTAGCTAAAGCAGATGTTTGGTTTCTCATGTAGCATGCCATTTTCAGTTGTTCTATGGAAAATGTACATTTTAATAGTCATGAAATGGCAGTTGAGTGACTATTAGAATAGATTTTCCAATCTCAAAAAGAGATTGAACTGTCAAAATGTTCTCTCTTCTGGATACTCAATTGGTGACTTCTTTTTGCATATTAAAAATGGCTCCAACATTCGGGCAAGGCATCATCACCAGTAGCTTTGGGATGGTGGGATCTAAGTGTTGGAAGATTTGTTTGTAATCACTCTATGTGGAACGGGGCCATCACCTTTACCTTTGAATACAAACTCAAGTACTTTCCTTAAGTTTGCAGGTGAGTAAATAATATTATTACTATGAAGCAATTTCCCCCTGCATATTGATGACATAATATATAGATGCATAGACACTGATATCAGGGGGTGGGGGTGAGATGGGGCAAAGGAACCGCACACAGATGTTGGGGAAAAGAGAAACAAAGTATCTTCCTAGGGACCTGATGACGTTCCCTAACACACCTCGAATGGCGTAAAGGCTGCTTCTGGCCACGCACGCCCTGTCCCTGGGACGATGACTGCGACCCAGATGAGCCATAACGAAGTGTGGACCCCTGAGACAGAAACCGGGCCTTTCAGAATCGCCCCATGTATATTCCAGCTAATAAGTAAGTCAGATGTGCTCTGTGAAGGGAAAACATAAATGGATGCGATTCCTCCCACTGCTTCTCCTTGCGTGGTGGTGCTGCTTTGAACCATGTCTGCATGCTTAGAGAAAGTAAATCTTAGGAGTTAGGTCAGTTTTAAAATTCTTTTCTAGCATCGGAGTGAAATAAATCTCCTGAAAAACTTTTTTTTCCTTACTTAGGTTTAACACCGTACAAGAGAACATAATAATAATAATAATAATAATAATAATAATAATAATAATAAATTATTATTATTCCCATTTGGCTTGCCTTCACTTCCCATGAACCCATGCTGCCTCACAGACACCCCAGGACTGAAGACAAGAGCCCGCGGGTGTTTCTGAGATAGTCGTGCTTCATTGGAGTAGAAAGGCCCATCTTTATCCACAAAAGTCACTGACTGGAATTTAGGGCACCCTACACCATGGTGAGAATCCCAACTCTTCACCCTCTCTCAGGAGCCCATCGACCTGCTAAACACAGAGTTGAGCTGCACTACCAGCTTACTGCTGCACCTTTCTCTGCCATGACTCACAGCTCAGTTCCTCTCTGTTATTTAAGGTCACCTTGACTTGGAATCAGCTAAATGGCAGATTGTTTTATTTTTGTTTTTGTTTGGCTTCTTCAGGCTGATTCTTGTGCTTGATTACTTCTATAGTTGAAAACTATATACGTATATATATCAAAATTTTCTCTGTATTACTTCTATACTTGACAACCATCTTCAATATAGAGTCTATGTAGCTCAGAAGGCAACATATCTGCAGAACAGATGAAAGCAGAGGCTAAACTTATGAATTCTTAAAACATTTGTTAGTTAATTACATAATCCATATTCTAAGGTAATAATTAATAGCTGACAACCAAAAAAAGCCAAAGAAAGATAGATAAAATATCATTTTAGTTAAATTTATATGCTAGAATTTTCTGTAAGATTACATCAGCCAAATCTAGATTTCAGGAAGTGTGTTTAACATTCTCAAAAGAACTTTTCTCTTTGCTCTTGAAATTCACTAAAGTGACTGCTGATTAAATCCCAGCATTGAAAAGTATCTTATTTCTAGTCTTGAAAGTAATACTAGCTCTTATCAGTTGCTATAAATGACTTTTATATAATAAATGTATGGGATTAGTTTAATAACTTGTTATCTGAGTCACTCTGGACAAATTACATTTCCAAACTTTAGCTACTTATATGCTAAATGAGGGGATTGAAGAGTTGGCTTCCACAAGACTTTTTCAGGTGGCAAATCCTGTATCTCTTAAAACTTGCAGTAATAAGAATCTGGCACTGTTTTCTCTTCTTTTGATACTTTTAAAAAAATTTTTGAAAGACAGTATTAGAAATATTTAGCATACTATGTGTAGCTACAGATATTCACACAGGGTGTGAGGATTACCTAAGACATATTCTTAATTGTAAATTTCATTTATGTCTATAATTTTTTAAAGTTTAGCATTTTTCTGAATCATTTGGAAGACATCATCTGAAGGTTTCTGCCACCATTTTATTTTTATTACATTGTTTAGCAATTCACAAGTGTTTTAGCTCCAAGTGGTACCAGTTTGTCTTAGACTGAAAAAGACATTGAACTAAAAACAAAAACAACTGCATTCAATACATAAATGACATCTTTATTATTCTAAGTGAGAACCAAGTACTAGCACAATCTGCTGTCCAAAGCAGGGTCTCCTAAGAGTAGGAGATAAATGAATAGACACGTGGCTACACATTGAACTTGAAAAAAACTGTATACTGTCTGTCAGTTCTATATCTACGCTTCAATCATCGATAATGTCTTGGAGAAAATGACTTTCATAACATTAGATCAATGCTTTGTTGACTATTGATGCTTATGTAAATTGGTTCATACAGTTTTTAATTGATATAAGAGTTTTATCCTACAGCACGACAAAGATCCTGGTTTCCGTGCTGGTTTGGGGTCTTCCTCTGCCCCGCTTTTGATGCTAGATCCAGGTACCAGGGCTCCAAGACTGCATCCTTTCTCTCTAGAATGGCCCCTTTCTCTCACATGTGTCATCAAGTGTCTACTTAGAAGATACCAACTTTGGGAGATATTTTTTAATAAACAACTTCTGCTCCTCCCCCAAATAAATCCCCTTTAAGATTTTCCCACAAGCCATGCTTTTGAACTCATTTTATAAATCTCACAATGTATTTCCTTTTTCTTTTGATTTCTCCTAATCTGTACATATATGAGTTTTAGATCATAATTTTAACATTTGTTACAGTAACATTTATATAATAAAAACTATCAATATGATATTTGAAAAATAAAAGAGGGACCCAAGGAGATATAAATCTTTCGATTTTGTAATGTGCTATAGGTGAGACAATATTTACCACACACCAAAAATACACATATCTTAGTGAAAAGTGGAGATCTCTTCATGTTCTTATACTGAAGAAAGCAAAGGTTTAGAATGAGTTTGGGGACTTGTTGAGTGACTTTAATTTGGTACATTTTATTAGCTCCTATAATTATCCATTTTTTTAATAAAAGCAGCCAATACAGACCAATAATACTTATTGACCATAAAGTCAAGAAGCACACTGTAAAAGAAAGGTGCATAAAGAAGTGACCTTGAAAAAGAAGTATGTATTTCACCAAGGGCACATTTCTTAGCCCTAAGTGACACCAAACCCATTGTACTTCAATTGATTCAAAGTAATAGCCACCTTTTAGGAAAGCATAGAACTTCTCTATTATGACTTCATGGCTGCAAATCTTTAAAAGAACAGGTGGGACTAGGAGCTAGGAACAGTCTGCCTTTCAGTCAGCAGGTTAGTGATTTACAGCTGTGTCAATCGGACTCCTCACAGTTTAAAATATTTACCTTTGCAAATGGGAACCAACAGATACATAGCATCTCCCAATCTGCTGAAAACAATATTTTTCCATTTAAAAAAGCTGGATGCTGAGGAATTCAGAGTGGAAGAATACCTTTGAAATCAAGGTATTCAAAGGTAAATGGGTATCAAGGGTAAATGGGAATCTGAGAAGGTTATGCTTTCAGAGAAACACAACACTATCCTTTGGTAGTAAGCTAAGATACTCCATTATAAGAATTGTGAAACCTTGACGAGAGGAAGTTTCATTCATCTCTCAACTCCCAGAGGGAGTGGGGGATGGGGAGTGAGGGTGGGGGAAGGCGCATATAATAACCCAAACCAAGCCAAAGCAGAAACAACTTTTTTTTTTGGCTGGGGACTTCATTGTGATTCATAGCACCTCCATATTTGTCACAGTGGGACTGGCTTCCACAGGTTTGCACAGTTGGATTTTAGAAATGTCACCAGGCCATTCTTCTGAGCTCCTGGATGGGCTTCAACCCCCAAGCTTTGGTTTGACAGGTGAATATTTATATTTACTTACTCTACCTATATTTACTGTGCCCTTTGTTAAAGAGTACACTGTCATTTGTTGGTCAACATTTATTATTATAATTATTAGATATCCTTAAATTGACATCATCTCATAGTGACCTAATTAGACAAAGTAGAACTCCCCAGAGTTTTCTAGCTTATAATATTTTCTTTTTTTCTTTATCAGCAGCATATCAGGCAATTTCTACCCTGCAACTACTATGTGAGAGGGGGTCACGATCTTTCATTTAGGTACTAAGCATTTACTATTCTAATACCAGCATACCTGAAGATTGTGTTCTAATAAGGCATTCCATGTATCATATTATGCTTATTCTTTTCTAATTATTGGAATTGAAGTTCGAGTGCCCATGAAATCTCACCTACATTGACAGCAGTCTTCCATGATGGACATCACCTTAACTGATGCATCTACCCAGCCAATTAATTACATTTTAGCTCGAAGCAGACTCTTAAATCCGGCCTAATCAAGGATTGACTACTCAAAATCTTGTCTCTAGTATTGTCTAGTCTTGTCTCTAGTCTTGTCTCTAGTGTCTCTAGTATAGAGTTTGAGGGGTGGGGCAGCATGAAGGAAAGAGCATCCGGATTAAAGTTGGCAAGGCAAGCTTAAGATAAAAAACCAAGATCAAAAACCTGCTTCCACGTCACCGTTTGGCTTTCAGAGACTCTTATTAGAAATAAGCTCAAAGTAAGTATCTACAGTCGAGGAAAAGGAAAGATTCCAGAGCCAAGGGACCAAAGCTATTACTTTAGATCCCTTAAGTCAACAGCATACATTTGTTTTGTTAAAGTTTGCTATTATAAAGGTCATCGTTCAACCTTTTCTCTAATGTGAGTATTTTGGTCCTCTGACTTAAAGGTAACATCACACAGTTTAAATGGAGCCTAAAATTAAAAATAAAATGTTCTGATTTCAAAACAATTTAGAGAAACTAGCAGTTTAATACATGAAATGTCCTTTGGATTTTGGAAGACAGGGATATGCACTATCATAAGCCAAATGTTTTATGGGCATCATGCTAAGATTAATAATTCTTCTAAATATTCGGAGACAATATAGGCAGAGTCCTTCCACAGGCTGCAAACAGCAGGCAGGTCACCAACAGTCAGCAGCTGAGGAACTTAAGGATATTGAATTCAAGAACAGCAAGATCACCGGATCCATTAGTCTTAAGCTCAAGCGATATACACACCCGCATCATCATGATGGTTTGGAAGGGACTTCAAGCTCTAGTAATACTATGCATGGTTTGCTTTGTTCCAAAGGTGGCGTACCTCAAAAGTTGAGTCTGAGAACTAGCTAACGCAGCCACATGATGATTTCATCATCAGAAAACAAGAGAGAGGGGTAGGTCTCGCCAAGCCATTTACCTATTAGCCCTCAAATCCAACTGAGATCTGATGAATCCCACATATTCCTGTTAGTCAGATTGGCACACTGAACCTACCTATCAGAAACGTAGAAGCAGTCCACAACTCTTCTAATCTTGAACTTTAGAATTGTCCTAGTTAATATTTGCTTTCCCTACTATGGTTCAACTGTAAAATGGTGGCCAAAAGAGTTTTGAATCCAGTGAATAGTTTGACAATGTAATGTATATAGATGATAGATAGATATTATGAACACCAGTTACATTATACATGTAAATAAAGACATAAATATTTCCAAAAAAAGTCTTTGAAATGCATCTTCCATAAACATGTTTCTATTAGTTGAATTAGATTTTCAATACAAATTTGAATTGAATTGTATTTTAAATACAAGTTTTAAATGTTTTCATGTTATTTTCAAATTAAACATTTAAAGGCTCTCTGCAGATAACTTTGTAAAACAAACAAACACCAGATCTAGGCACAGATAATAAAAAAAATGAAAACACACTATCTCTTTAAAAGGCTATCAAGGTGTGTCAGACAGGGGTCTTCTAGAGAAATAAAATTCAGGACACTAGTAATGCCTTTTTATATGTTTATATACTGAGGAAGATATATAAGATAAAAAGATAACAAGTTAACTATAAGGCAATACAGATTGCTCAGTCCAACTCACTTGCGTGAGGCAACTACAAGACTAGCAGTGCTTCAATCCTTGAGGGCCGCTGAA